>OY978530.1:34603638-35033638 GCA_963854835.1 Megamerina dolium
CTCAAAACAACACAATTGTTTGTGAAAATTATTATAATAGCAGTTGTACGGTAAACTAGGCACGGTTGGGCAAACTTGTTTTTATGGACGTGTCAACAAAAGCATTAGATCACAAAGCTGTTGTATATTACAAATACCTTTCACATTTATGGTATATTTTCAAAGGAATACTTCACCTCTCTGAGGGAATACTTCCCAAATATTTTAGTTGGATATTCAACTCGGACTCAAATTCGAAATCTTTGTTTCTCTTAATATTTACATTTCTCTCTATATATATTTATGCTCACTATTGTTTTTTTAATACTACGAATTACGCTAAGAATTTCAAATATTTTGAAGCTGCCGTGGAGAAGCTAATAGATTTCGATATATACTTCATACTATCGAACCAGAGGCTTACGACACAGTATTTTTGAAAGTACAAAAAAACAAATTTGCAGCCTAATGAAGTGCGAATAAAGCGGCATATTTTACTATAGTAAGAACGGAAATTTCTTAAGTGGGCAAAGGAGCATATTGACCTTTTTACGACTCTTATGTCCGATGCCGATGTCCGGGCCGTAACTCAGTGGTTAGTGTGTTCGCCTTCTGATCTGTAGGTCGTGGTTCAATCCCCAGCTGATGCATAACAAATTTAATATCAATAAGATCTTTCTTTCTTTTCACCTGTCGGCAAGCAATTGGCAATTCTTCCGACAGTAACAACTTGCCGTGAAAAAGCTTCTAAAAGAACTCTGTGACAAAGCCCAGAAAAAGTGATGTCACAAGTGTTCTGCCGTTCGGATCCGGCTAAAATAAGTAGGTCCCTTCGTACTGTCCAAATTTAAGACGCACAACAGTAATGGAGGAGAAGCTCGGCCACTGAGCACTTTAGGGATTTAAGTGCCACCTATTTATTTTTTTTTATTTATATGTCCGATGCCTCTCTACAATTAACGCTCATCTGCACGACCTGAGCGCTGAAGTGGCCTCCCCCACAACTTCAGTTCCTTCCGCTGAAAGTTTTTCTCACCAGTGCTAGCATGTTTTTCGGACGAATACAGTTCCTGGCCAAATTTTCGCGATATGTTCACGGCCTCATACCGAAACAACCTCCAATTATCCGCGGTTGAGAAATTATATAATTTATTACAAAAAACCCGTGGAGAGCACATAGTATTAAGTCAACTCCGTTGACTAACTATGGCTTCTCCATATCATGGTAAAATCTGACAGTACGATATGAGAATAACCGAATTTTTACGAATATTCTTTACAAGCGGCCTCTTATGAAACCGGTGCTAACATAAAGTGCTTACATCGTACAATGTTATTACATACTGACACAAATAATTTGCAATTTTTGTGTATTTGTGCTCTCCAAAATCTATAAAGGACAAACGAAATATACCAAGAGTTGAATGCATTTCACACGAGAATTACGCATTATAATTGTCCTCTGTGGAGGAGTGTACATTCACTATGTGTTAGCTCTTAATTCCGCCAAGTGTCAGTAGGTGAGCGTTTTTTAATAGTTTTTTTTATATTAGAAAAAAAAACTCTGCACTGCAATTGCACTAAAGCGCTTCTCATGCTGAGTTTGTAGAAAACGGCATTACTCATTGCTTCAAAACACGTCCAGTACTAGTCGTTTACCGTCGCAACTCCAACTGCAGCATCAGTTGAAGTTTTTCGCTGCTCCTCAGCGACAAGCTATTACCAACGATGGAAAGCATACCACGTCCATCACTTCAATGCCACAGAACAGTCTCGTCATTCTATATTGAAATCAGACGGTGTAAATTCCCGAACAGTTCTGTTCGCCTTCTGATGGCTGATGTGACAAGTTTAAAACTGAAAACAACAGGCAACATTATTTCAAAATTCTCTACAACTCTAACTTAAACGAGAAGTTAATTGATCCGTCTAACGTTACAGTTGCGAATGAATGCTGACAATTATGTAGAGGCGAGCACCACCAGCGACAATGTGCACAACTTCTAAAACTTTCAGTTGATAAGAGAATATCCCTTTTGCGAAAGTGTGATTTGTGCGTCAACTGTCTGGCAACATCACGTACTCTTAAAGAGTATGTCAAACCACGTTCTCAAGTCGATTTTGTGGAAGACGGCCCCATTCTATGCTTCATCGAACATGGCAAAATTCGAATTTAAAGCACAATCGTCATCATTTCTCATATCTTTGTTGACAGGAAAGATACAATCTTATAAATATCACAAGTTGAATATGCAGCGCCTTCAAAGAATTCGATCGTTCAAACTTCAATATTATATTACCTATAAGAGTATTTTCCATAGCAGTAGAATCTAATAATCATCACTTTTCGAATAACCGTGACCACACAAAATTATTTTGGCGGAAAAGTTAATACGATAATATGGCTCGACGTACTGACTAAAGTCACAGTTATATTATATAGCGTGGCTTTTCAGATTCTACGATTCGACACACCATACACATCTCATTTTGTTAAGTTCACTCTTCGCTCTTTAATCGACCGATTTCTACGAAACCTTATGCTATCACACCCCATCGATTCTATACGGGATTCTGTATGAAAACTTTCAACTCTGGCAATCTCGCCAATATGGCGTCCCCATTTTTACTTTCGTGCTCTACGAGCTGATAATAAACGAATTTCTACGTATTGTACGTGGAAGCACTTCCAGAGTCGTAAAGGGTTAAAATCATATTTCATTTCTGCTGGTATTCTAAGGGATCGTGTTAGAGCAGCAGATGTTAAGAGCTTCGAGACTAACCGCCTCATTCTGATTTTATTCTCTCATGTACCGAGGTATCTCATCTCGACAATTTCTCAGTTTCATGTTTGTCCTTGTTTTGTGCCCTCAACAAATCCTCCTGTATACGATAGAAGGAACAGTACTTAAAGAAGGCACAAAACTCATATGGCAAGAACCACTCACTCGAGCTCCTCTCTATTGTTGAATGGTGGTATAAACATGAAATATGCATATTTTGCCTCGCAACATATGTCTCACAATTGCAACCATACCAACATTTCTCATAGTCGTGAAATACAAAATGCTCATAATCGTGAAATGCACAATCCATACCAATATTTCTTATAATTGTGGAATGCCGAAACATTGAGGCATATGAGTTGCAAAAATGGGTGCGAAAATCTGACAAAACAATTTCCCACACATTTCGTGGTTCTGCACTTACGTAATTATACCAATGTTTAGGCATAACATAATAACTAAAGTCACGTAGACTACTTATATGTGAGTATTGAAAAGTTATTTTCCCACAAAATTAGTACATACATTTATACCCACATTTGCTGTGAATCGATTGTGGATTGTGGATTGCAGGCTGGCATGTACTTAGGTAGATTTGTATATGAATGTATTTAGGAAAAATTACATATAAGCTACTGAATTAATGGGAAGTTGTGAATTGTCAGTGGACAAGCAATAGTGAAAATTAAAATACTGCGATCCTTACGAAGCCCATCGGTATTAGTGAAATAATTATTTAATCACTGTGGCCATTACAACCGAAAATCGATTTTGGGCGAATCTAGCTTGCTTCACCAGCCTACTCTTTGCTACGCTAGCTGGCGCCAGTTATAGATTCCAAGCGCCGACAGGTTCTCCAGTACTTGTAAGGACTGATATAATGCGAAAGTTTTAGAGTGTGATTTTTGTTTCTCCAGAGAGGGCTAGATTCCTCAATTGCTTTCTTAGCCCAAAGTATCACCTGTTAGCAAGAGTGATCCTTCGCAATGTCTCCAGGCTGACGTCATTACTGGTGTTTATGCTGGTTCCAAGATAGCAAAAGTTCTTCACTACGTCAAAAGTGTAGTTACAACAGTGACGTGCTGTTCAAGATGCCGGTACTCTTTGTTTGTAGACACTAAGTACTTCGTATTGTCCTCGTTCACCGTAAGACCTATTCGATGTGACTTTCTTTCCAACTCTGAGAATGCTGCACTGACTGCCCGCGTGTTCATGCCGATTATGCCAATGTCATCGGCATACGCCAACGGCATGACATTTTTGTTGGAAAGTGCCATAATGTCGTAGATCAGCATCTCACATTAGTGAAATAAAAGATTATTATTTAAAGTAAAGGGGAAAGAACCAGTATTAAAGTGAAGAGATAAAACCGCAAATATGATTAACCCTGAAATACCGTTAGGTATTTAGTAAATATTGTGGAAGAAAAATACACAACAAACAACTTATTACGAAAAAGAGGAATGTGTGTAGAACCCCAAAATCTCAGCCCCAGATTTCATGACAATGCTCCACTGTATGCAGAATTTCTTGAAGATCACTCCAGCAGAAGCAACTGGTAGCAACTCTCTACAATCAACACTAATTCCACATTCAATATTTACTTCACAATCAACATTAAATACTGTCTCAATATCAAATTCACCGTTTGTCTAAGCAATGATATAAAGATCGAAGAGCGCAATACATTGCCGCTATTCTATGAAATTCTCCTCACTTTCGTTTTACAACACCACACTAATACATCTTTATGTGCAACATGCATCAAAGAAGTATATCTGCTATCTATCTATCTAGTTGCGTCAGTGCTCAATGGACTGGATATACATAGTATTGCTGAGCATATGTCATATCTTAAGATAGATATAGTAATGTAATGTTCTATTTACTGAATGTTTTCGTATGTCGTTGGGCAAGTCAATTGACTGAGTAATGTTATTGTCGCTATGTGTCTGTCAAACGCGATGGTAAGGCGCCTTTTATATGTGGCTATTTCTAGCCCAACGATAATTGAGGAGATGTTGTGAAGTGATTCTTCTTGGACAAAATTTGATTCTTTATTTCCAATTTTACCATATAGTATATATATCAGCTACCAGTATTCCATATTCCATCCAACTATTTTGCTAATGACCATTATCGCATGGATTGCTATGGTCATTTTTAAAAATCTTCTAATTGGCTAATTCCTACAGCATAGCATGAACACATTTATTGGTGATGTACACATCTGGTACACATATGTGTATATCAAGCAATAAATTACATTTTACTAGGGTTCGATTACTGCAGCGATCACAATATTAAGGTCGCAAATGTAAAATAACTCTTTGAACTATTCTTGTCCAATTTGTTCAAAAGCAACACGATTGCCACTTGACTTCGTGTGTGGGGTGTGACCGAAAAAGTAATTATTGCATATTTATAGTTTGTGTAGTTGGTAATCATATGGTGATCATATGGTACCACTACACCCTTACTCTTAAGCGGAAAATTATTTCTTGAAGTGAACTGATTTTGCAAGATTGAGGTATGTTGGAAATAAAGGGTTATCCATTTTGCGGTTTCAAAAGTAAATATAAATAAAACACATATAAAATATTTTTTATCATGATATTTATTTTTTATTATAAAGTTTGAACGTTGACATTATGTGTGAAATACTACATCATTTAAATGACCATGAGGTAATTTTCGACCACTTTTTGACACATATTGGGCGGTATCTCAGCCATAACGTGACGAATGTTGGTTTTTAGGTGCTCAAGAGTTAAAGGTTTATCTGCATAAACACGATCTTTCGCGTAGCCCCACAAAAAAAAGTCAAGCGGTGTCAAATCGCATGATCTTGGTGGCCACTTGATATCGCCACGACGAGAAATTACGCGGCCAGAAAATTTCTCTTGCAATAAAGCCATATTCGCTCGAGTTGTGTGGCATGTGGCACCGTCTTGTTGAAACCACATATTCTCTAAGTCGTATTCTTCAATAGCAGGCAAAAAAAAGTCGGTTATCATATGACCATAACGCTCCGAATTGACGGTGACAGTCGTTCCATCGTCGTTTTCGAAGAAGTAAGGTCCAATCACACCTCCGGACCAAAGAGCGCACCAAGCAGTGAATTTTTGTGGATATAGTGGCCTCTCTTCAATTACTTGAGGATTCTCAGAACCCCAAATAACGACAATTTTGTTTGTTAACATACCCACCGAGTGAGAAATGTGCTTTGTCGCTGAAGAAAATTTTGTTCGAAAAATCGCCGTCCACCGCCTGTTGTTCAAGCACCCATTCGACGTATCTACGAAGTTGTGAATGGTCAGCTGGCTTTAGTTGTTGTGTGAGCTGGATTTTATATGGATGTAGGTGTAATACAAATGCAAAATACGCCATAATGTGCCGTAAGACAGTACTAATTCCTGAGAACGACGATGAATCGACACATTCGGGTCTTCGGCAACACTTTCACTTACAGCAGCGATATTTTCGGTGGTACGAGCGAAACGATGATGCACAGGCCTTACAATATCTGTAACCGATCCAGTCTCTTCATATTTCTTCACAATTTTGCCAATTGCTTGCGTAGTTGGACGATTATGTAAACCATAATCTCCTCTTAAAGCACGATATGTGGCTGTGTCAGAATCACCATTTTTGTAGTAGGTTTTTACAATTTTAATGCGTTGTGCGATAGTTAAGCTATCTATTTTCGCAAATGTCAGACTTTGAACTGAAAAAGAAAGAAATTGTTTTAACAACTCAGTTTGACAGATGTCGAATTCTAGCCCTATACTTTTGAAACCGCGAAATGGATAACCCTTTACTTACAAAATTTTATAGCGATCATTGTTGGTATCATAGAGAAGTAATATGGGGATTCTGGATCAGCTATCTAACTGCGTGTGTTAGAGTGAGACATGGTTGAAGCTATCTTAACAGTGTGTAAGAGTGAGACAGCATGTTTGAATCTATCTTAGCAGTGTGTAAGAGTGAAAAAGGTGCGGCGTGGTTGAAGCTATCTTGATAGGTGTGTGAGAGTGAGGTGGCATGATGGCTGGCGGCGGGGAGTGTGGTGGGGTTGCTTAGGCGTGAGGAGTGGCGGTGTTGATATTGAATCGAGCTGTGCTATAAGGCTAGCATGAGCGGTAGCAAGCAGCTATGTCTTGTAGTGGTTGATATAGTAAGTGTATATACGTGTGTGTGTGTTTGTATGATATTAGGTTGTAGCTAAATGGTTGACATATATGTTGAATCTCTTTGGGTAGCTTATCAGCTATGCAAGCTATGCGGTCGGTATAGTAAATGCATGTACATACTTCTGTATATGGTTATAGCTTGTAGCTACATAGGCTACATATATAATAGGTTATTTATATACTCATATATTTACGATTGGTATGATCACTAAAAAAAATAATATAAGTTTTTGATGAGGTACGTTCTTCATATTTTTCATTATTCATGTTGAGGAGATCAATGTATGCAAATTATATTTGAATTACTTATTTGCAATAAAATTGACAATTATATTTTATTTCACACCTGCCAGTTAGAGTGTTAGGATGTTTTGGTGTCAAACGACTTGCAATAATAATAAATATTGCGTATGTCATAGCGCATGGTCCCAATGCAAAATAGTTTGAGTGGATGCGAGGGAAAGAGTTATGGAGGTATTTGTAAAACCAGAGGATGGACTTCGATCTTTAATATTGCGTGTAACTCGAAATGGAGGTGTTTTATTACGAGATATGTAATTCAAATTTAAATCAGATCAACATATTCAAATTGAAGTTTTAGGAGGTGAAATAGTGTTGTCGGGTCAATCATACGATGGAGCTTATAGGAGCACTAATGTTTTCAAATATTTAGGGGACTGTCCATTCTGATGAAGGATGAGGTAGTCGCTTAAGGCGTGATGATGAGATTACTTATACTACTACTACTACTGAAAAGTCTTTCGTTACAGATGATGATGTAAACGAAAATCATGATATTATTGAAGGAAATTAATTCGTTTTTAACTCAGTATCCTGATGATTATCCTCTATAAAGGAATGGGTGAAATTAGTGATGCTATACAACTTTTTTTATATAAAAATAAGTATATTATTACTGTGGAAGAAAAGCAAAATTTATTATATATCATGAATACTTTCAATGATTTCACAGCTATGGATTTTTGTGAAAGTGTCAATATAATCCATAGTAAGGACTGCATATGGATCCTACATCGTCTATATATTCAATTTTCGACTATATCAAATATTTTATGTATACAGCTTGCAATCGGCTCCTTGAAAGCAACATAATAGTTCACATAGTTAAAATCATTTAGTTTTGGAATAAACTATAATATAGTTAAAGTGATCAAACCTCTAAAAACTATAAAACAAAAAGAACTAAACTAAACAGCTAAAGTGATTAAAATGATGTGATGTAAAAGCTAATAAACAAAAAGAATAGTGATATCAGCTATAGCAGTAATAACAATAATATTACTCTTACTCTAACAGCAGCAGCAGCAGTGACAGAAATAAAAAATAACAACTATATCATAATAAATCCTAAAGGAAGGCAACTGTATAACACTATAATAAATCCAAAAAACATGCTCAATTTCGTGTCTCCTGGCCAGCCAACATATTGGCCAACAGACATCTCGAAAATTCCTCATTTGATTGATTTTGTAGTCGTTAGAAATCTTAATCGAAATATTGTCACTGCCGAAATAAGTTACGAATTATCCTCAGATCACTCTCCTGTTTTATTTTATCTAAATGAACGTCCTCCATTGTCAAAACTACCATTTTGGCTGACATCCCCAAAACAGATTGGCTGAAATACAAAAAGTATATAAGTAGTCATATCAACACCAGTCCTGTAATCCAGTCTGAGATCGACATCGATGATAATCTAAACATCATCAATACCATGCTCACTACTGCTGCAATAGTTTCAACCCCACGTGATTACCAAAAACAAACGAATATTCGTATAGCCACCAACACCCAAACTCGTTAATGAAAAGCGCCGGCGTAGAAGAGAATGGCAGACATGCCGGTCACCTGCATCAAAACAAAGACTTAAGTGTGCTGAAAGAGCTCTGAAAGAAGCATTAAAACAGGATGAGGAATTTGAACAGCTAAAATATATCGAAAAGCTTTCTCCTATGACTACCAAAACAAATTCGCTTTGGAACTCTTACAAAAAGCTGAAAACGTCACTTGATGCAGAATTTCCAATCAGAAATCATGTCGGAAATTGGTCACGCTCTGAAGAAGAAAAAGCCAACACATTTGCTATACATTTATGTAATGTGTTTCAGCCCAATCCGCCCGCAAACGACTTTCGAATCCCTCCACATAGCACTGCAACTAGTGGCTTCACTCCCCTCAAAATAGCATCCAAAGAAATCATCGAGATTATTAAGTACCAGCTTAATCCAAAGAAAGCTCCTGGTTTCGATGGCATCACACCAAAAATGCTAATTGAAATTCCAACGGCAGCTGTATTATTTTTAGTGGTTTTGTTTAATGCAATGCTAAAACTGGGCTACTACGTGACATAATCCCTCAGCACCAATTTGGATTTCGCGAAAAACATGGGACGATCGAGCAGGTCAACAGAATTACCAATGAACTACGGAAAGCATTTGAATACAAAGAGTATTGTTCAGCTATATTCCTCGATGTTGCTCAGGCATTTGATAGAGTGTGGCATGAAGGGCTAAAGTATAAAATAAGAAAACTTCTACCAGAAAGCTCCCACCAAATACTGGAATCATACCTAGATAACCGTCGTTTTGTTGTAAAATGTAAAGACTTTTCCACAGAAGAATTCAATATCAAAGCCGGAGTTCCACAGGGTAGCGTTCTTGGCCCCATTCTATATGTATTATATACTTCCGATCTACCAACAGATGCACGGTTGTTGACATCTACATTTGCTGAAGATACTGCTATTCTAAGCCGTAATTGAAACCCAATTAAGGCATCCACAGATTTAGGGGAGCATTTAGTACTTGTTGAAAAATGGTTATCTAACTGGCGCATAAAAGTTAATGAGTCCAAATGTAAACATGTAACGTTCACACTTAACAAAAGCACATGCCCGACAGTTACACTAAATAATATCGCCATAACTCATACAAATGAAGTCACCTACCTAGAGATACACTTAGATAGACGGCTAACATGGCGCAAGCACATCGAAGCAAAAAGAACTCAGATGAAATTAAAAGCTTCTTGTCTGCACTGGCTCATCAATTTCAGATCACCATTAAACTTGAAATACAAGGTCCTACTGTACAACAGCATAATAAAGCCAATTTGGAGTTACGGAATTCAATTATGGGGGAACACTAGTAATAGCAATATTGAAATCATACAGAGATCTCAGTCTAAAATGTTAAGGATGATAACTGGTGCACCATGATATATTAGAAATGAATGTATACACAATGACTTAAATATCCCAATGGTAGAAATTGAAGTTAAAAATACTAGACAAAAATATACTAGAAGATTACAAAAACATCCAAACACACTAGCAAGAACCTTTCTCAATAACTGCTATACTTCGCGCCTTCGAAGAAAGTACCTGCCAGCCTTCCAATAAAAAGAAGAGCATCGTACAAAAAACATTGCTCTAGATAATAAGGAGCTACTGTTGTTGAATTAGATTAAGATTTTAAAACTTATTGTTAGATTCTTTAGGAATAGATTCAATAAATAAAGAAAATGTATAATAAAAAAAAAAAAATTAAAATAAAATATCATCAACAACACTAGTAACAACAGCAATCATAGCAATAATAGTATCAACAGCAATAAAAGTAAGAGAGCAGCAGCAGTAGCAGCAACAGCAACAATAATAATAACAGTAAGAGCATTAGTAACAATTAAGTAATATTGTCAATATTATTAAAATAATAATGCTTGTGAAATCGTTGATGGGAATATCAAAGTTATTCAATCAGCTTTTAAAAATAGAATAAAGACCCTTCAAATTAATAATGATGATGAGGGTGATTTAATCCCTGAAAAATTTATAGGGCAATTTTCTAATTCTATAGTTAGCGTTTTAAAAGAGTCTTTACTAAGTAATAACCTCTTCAAATATAATTTCGAATTGTTTGGAGATTAGGTTAAACCACCTTACGATATAGTGGAGGGTAAATCTTTCCAAACAAACATGATACCCATACATATTATACACGAACTGGAGAGCTCACTAAATGATCTTGTTGAAAATATCAAAACTCAAATGAGTGAATTCCAGGAACGTGATAGCAGGTGGGCCCTCCTTAAATTACTTCATTTGTAGGTTAATGTAAATAATCTCGACATGATAAAAGGAAGTAGTTTCATACCTCCTCGTGAAAAACTGATTGAGAAAAAAATCATGTGTCAATGTTGAAAATGATGACATGTATTGCTTTAAATAGGCTATTATTGCATCTTTTGTGGATTCACCAATTAATTCGAATTCGAATTATAATGAGAATATAAATGATGCAATATTATTTGTGAATGATGTAGAGTTAAACTTTAGCGGTATGGAGTTTCCTCTAGATTATAATGATATCCACATTTTCGATGAGCAAAATGCAGATATCGGCATATTTGTCTTTGGATATAATAAGAAAATTAGTAATGTTTTTGGTTCAATTTACTGGACAAAGGCTTCATATAGAAAATTTCATGTAAATCTTCTATTTATCCAAGATGACTCAGTTGATAATTTTCATTATGTATGGATCAAGAATGTGTCATGACTTTTCCGGTCAGAGATAACTGAAAATAGAAATTCAATTTATTTTTGTAATGTATGTTTCCAACATTTTTCAAAAGATAAAAAATATAGTAAACTTATATCTAGGGAATATAGTCTTATGGTTATCAGAATGCCTTCTGAGGATAATAAATTTCTCGAATTTAGTGACATACATCATCTGATGGATGTTCCTTTTGTAGTATATGCAGACTTTGAATGCATATTGAAATCACGTGATGAACAGGTTTCCGAAAAGAAAGGAACGTTCAGGAGCACCTCGCTTGTGCATTTTCATATCAGATCGTATGAAATTACTTATAATCCGAAAAATGAGTACTTATGTGGGTATGGATTCCCCTAAAACTTTCATTGACATGACAGTTGATGATCTCACAAAAATGTTTGATGACTACATTAATGTTAACATTCTGATGCGGAGTGAGTTTTTCATTATTCATCTCCTATATGCTATATTTGTGAGAAGAAATTTATTGCGAAAGAAGAGAGTCTTATGGATCATTGCCATTTAACCGGAAAATATCGTGGTCCAGCATATAAACAATACCATTTGAAATATGAAGTTCCGAAATCTTTTCCTGTATTCTCTATAATTTAAACGTAAAAACGAAAATGTGTGGAGATAAAATTTTTAGATTCGTTCAGATTTATGGCTTAAAGTTTGGAAAACTTATCTAAAAATCTCGATCCTTCAGATTTCCACATGGTTAGAGCAGCATACCCTAACAATGAAGAATTCGATTTTAATTCGTGTATATTCTTACAACTATATACAAACGGAGGAAGTTTTACATGAGAAAAATCTTCCTCCAAGAAAAAATTCATTAACACTTTAACAGGTTTTCGTTTTCTTAAGAGGAATACAATCGCGCTAAAAAAAAAGTGTGGGTATCGTTCGGCTGCTGTTTCTTGAGAGATTATATGGAAATTTATTTGAAAAGTGATGTGCTCCTATTAACTGAAATATTTGAAAACTTCAGGAAAAAATGTAAGTATGAGTATAAATTTGATCCATATCAATATTATACGGCACCGGGTTTATCATGGGAATCAACGTTGAAGCATACCTCCATTTCATTAGAGTTGTTTACTTCACACTCAATGTCAAATTAGTAAAAAACACTCGAAGGCAAACAATGTATATATGAATGATTTCAATCCATTGAAACCATCTGAATATTTAGCATATTTAGATGCCAATAATCTATATGGTTGGGCAATGTCACAATATCTACCAATAGATGGATTTTAGTGTGTTGAAAACATCAATGTTTAAGATATATTGAATACACCTAGTATTGGACACTTTTTAAAGCTAGATTTAAATTATCCTCTCGAGATACATGATCTGCATAACGATGTACCATTTTGTGTTGAAAATATTAACCCTCCAAATAATAAAAAAGTAAAAAAAAGAAATAATTACAAATTTAGACAATAAGGAAAACTATGTAATACATTATAGGGTTTTGCAGCAGGCATAACGAAGTGGTTTAGAGTTGTTGAAAGTTTATAGGGCATTAAAATTTAACCAATCTCCTTGGTTAAATCAGTATATTGATTTGAACAATCAACCTAGTACCTACAAATGAATTTGAAAAAACCTTTTTAAGTTAATGAATAATGCACTGGAAAAGAGAATATAAAGAAAAGAGTTAGAGCACTAATATTTAGTCCGAATTTTCATAGCATATCAATTTTTGATGAGAATATGTGTGCCATTCAAATGAATAAAATGCGAGTATTGTATAAAAAACCGATATATCTTGGATTTGCAAGTTTGGAATTATCAAAACTTAAAATAAATGACTTTCACTATCAATATATAAATCCAAAATTTAAGCAAAATTTATCGCTAGTTATATGGACACCGGTTCTTTCATTTATAATATTCGCACCGATGATTTTTTTTTATCAAAGATATAACTCACCCTATGCATACAATAAGATCGATTCATACAAATGCGCACGGTTATTATAAGCTCAGTTTATTACTTGAATGTCTAAATAATTCCGATGACTGAGGGGAAAAAACAAAGTTTACGCTTTTTCTTTTATTTCTTTACATAGTTTTTATTAATTATTAATGTAAACAAATTAGATATTATACTTAGTATTAGGATTACTGTGAAATTGGAATAAACAATTTATGTCTAATATTAAGATTACTAAATAAGCATACATTATATATTTAAAAACAATATAAAAATGAGTAAATAAATATTAGATATTATACTTAGTATTAAGATTATTGTGAAATTAGAATAAACAATTTTAAGTCTAATATTAAGATTACTAAATAATCATATCATTATATATGTTACATATAATATGAAAATGAGTAAATAAATATAAAAAATATAAAGGGTTATCCATTTCGCGGTTTCAAAAGTATAGGGCTAGAATTCGACACCTGTCAAACTGAGTTGTTAAAACAATTTCTTTCTTTTTCAGTTCAAAGTCTGACATTTGCGAAAATGGATAGCTTAACTATCGCACAACGCATTAAAATTGTAAAAACCTACTACAAAAATGGTGATTCTGCCACAGCCACATATCGTGCTTTAAGAGGAGATTATGGTTTACATAATCGTCCAACTACGCAAGCAATTGGCAAAATTGTGAAGAAATATGAAGAGACTGGATCGGTTACAGATATTGTAAGGCCTGTGCATCATCGTTTCGCTCGTACCACCGAAAATATCGCTGCTGTAAGTGAAAGCGTTGCCGAAGACCCGAACGTGTCGATTCCTCGTCGTTCTCAGGAATTAGGACTATCTTACGGCACATTATGGCGTATTTTTCATTTGGATCCACACCTACATCCATATAAAATCCAGCTCACACAACAACTGAAGCCAGCTGACCATTCACAACGTCGTAGATACGTCGAATGGGTGCTTGAACAACAGGCGGTGGACGGCGATTTTTCGAACAAAATTTTCTTCAGCGACGAACCACATTTCTCACTCGGTGGGTATGTTAACAAACAAAATTGTCGTATTTGGGGTTCTGAGAATCCTCAAGTAATTGAAGAGAGGCCACTACATCCACAAAAAGTCACTGCTTGGTGCGCTCTTTGGTCCGGAGGTGTGATTGGACCTTACTTCTTCGAAAACGACGATGGAACGACTGTCACCGTCAATTCGGAGCGTTATGGTCATATGATAACCGACTTTTTTTTGCCTGCTATTGAAGAATAACTTAGAGAATATGTGGTTTCAACAAGACGGTGCCACATGCCACACAACTCGAGCGAATATGGCTTTATTGCAAGAGAAATTTTCTGGCCGCGTAATTTCTCGTCGTGGAGATATCAAGTGGCCACCAAGATCATACGATTTGACACCGCTTGACTTTTTTTTGTGGGGCTACGCGAAAAATCGTGTTTATGCAGATAAACCTTTAACTCTTGAGCATCTAAAAACCAACATTCGTCACGTTATGGCTGAGATACCGCCCAATATGTGTCAAAAAGTGGCGAAAATTACCTCAAAAGAATCGATGCTTGCAACAATTCGTGTGGAGGTCATTTAAATGATGTAGTATTTCACACATAATGTCAACGATCAAACTTTATAATAAAAAAGAAATATCATGATAAAAAATATTTTATATGTGTTTTATTTACATTTACTTTTGAAACCGCAAAATGGATAACCCTTTAAATCAATATGTTTTCATTTCAAAATTCAAAAATTTTCTTAAGGCTCTAACATTGATTAAAGCACAGTTTTGAATATGCATTATACAATCATCAAAATAACTATATTTTTCACTAAATTTTCACATCCGTAATCATCCACTTCTTCTCATAACCCTTAACATAAATTTACGAAGTATATAATCTACTTCGTATTAGTATACGAAATACCACCAAGTATTATATTACATGGTGGGTACAGTGGCTCAGTGGTTAGTGTGTTGGTCTTCTGTAGGTTGCTTCAATCCCCGGTTGAAGCATAACAAATTTAATATCGAAAAGATTTTTCTTTCGAACGGTACCCACCTGTCGGCAAGCAATTGGCAATTCTTCCGACAGTAACAACTTGCCATGAAAAGCTTCTAAAAGAACTCTGTGACAAAGCTCAGAAAAAGTGCTGTCACAAGTGTTCTGCCGTTCGGAACCGGCTAAAATAAGTAGGTTCCTTCTAATACTGTCCAAAATTTAACGCGCACAACAGTAATGTAAGAGAAGTTCGGCCAATGAGCCCTTCGGGGCTTTAAGTGCCACATATTTATATATTTTATTATATTACATGCTATATTTGTAAAAAATTCATGAATGAACATGAATGATTGTGAATATTTGCATCATATAATTAAATTAACATATTGACATTGTATACAGATGTTCAATAGGTTGCACATTTAAGATTTCAATATCAGATCTATAGTTTTCATCAGAATAACGAACTAATGCAACTTCACCATCAATAAGCTGTTCAGTTACAATTTCACGATATTCACTACATCGAATACTCATACTTCGTTTCTTGTAGTTTGAATCATAGGCGCATCGAATTGTTATGTACCGGAATCATAAAGCAGTTTAGAATGTCTGTAGAAAAGACGCTCACTTGGAATTATACCATTAATTTCTTGCCCTTTGTGTATCAAATCTTGCTTGAATGCTTCAATAGCTTCAGTCACGGTGAAAAAATGTTTTGACAATCCCCCCGTACCTGAAATTGATGGTGTCGTTTTAGTAGGTTCATCGCTAAATACTCTATCTTAATTTTACGCAGTATTAAGCATAGAAAAAGCTATATCGATGTTGACCACCTCATCACTTGGTAGAGTTAAACGAAATCCATATTTCCCCTTTCTTCCACCATCTGATGTAGACACCATATTTATTGGAATTCGTTCAGCTGAAAGTATTTGCTTATACATTAAAGTAAATAAACTCAGCAGGGTGTATATCTTCATAAATCTCATTTAACTAAATATATTAAAAAATATAGTACTAATCGCTTTGAAGTTAAAAGTTAACTAGATATTCTCACCTGATAAACTATGGAAGAAAGCTAATACATTAATAAGACATTTTTTTTTATCAATTACCTATCCTAATAACAAAACTGTAAAGCATGACCTATATATACATATATATGTCAAGCATGTAGAAACACTTTCACTAATCTATTATTATGTTACCCACCCCCAGTAAAACTCATATCATTTGTTTTGGTGATCATACTAGCTACATATACATATATATATATATATATATATATATATATATATATATATATATATATATATATATATATATACGGTTTTGTTAATAGGATAGGTAATTGATAAAAAAAAATGTCTTATTAATGTTTAATATTTTTATATATATATATATATATATATATATATATATATATATATATATATATATATATATATATATATATATATATATATATATATATATATATATATATATATATGTGTACCCTATGTAGCTACAAGCTACATGTACATGCATTTACTATACCGACCGCATAGCTCGCATAGCTGATAAGTTACCCTAGGCGATTCAACATATGTGTCAACCATTTAGCTACAACCTAATATCACACACACACACACACACGTATATGCACTTACTATATTAACCACTATAAGACAGCTGCTTGCTACTGATCATGTTAGCCTTATAGCACAGCTCAAATCAATATCAACACCGCCACTCCTCACGCCTGAGCAACCACACCACACCCCCGCCTCCCATCATGCCACCTCACTCTCACACACACACTGCTAAGATAGCTTCAAACATGCTGTCTCACTCTTACACACAGTTAAGATAGCTTCAAGCATGTCGATCTGCTGTCTCACTCTAACACACTGCTAAGATAGCTTCAACCATGTCGATCTCCTGTCTCACTCTAACACACGCAGTTAGATAGCTGATCCAGAATCCCCATAATACATCTACTTATCATGTCTCTGTTTGTATTCTTTTGTATACTTTGTATATTGTTCTTAAATTAATATGGTACAATTTTCTTACATAATATATTGTTATTTATTTTTAAAATGTGCACATTATTTAATAAACTTAAATATTCGATATACATTACTAAGGGTTATTACTGTGAATTTCTTTTATCTTTCCGTTTATATTTATTAAAGAATTTACTCCGTTTTGTTTTATATATATGGGCCATGATATGGGCTCTCTGTTTTCCTACCATAGTTTCTAGTTTTACAAATACTAAGTCACCTATTGTAAATTCTGATCTATTGCTATTTTTATCATATACTACTTTTTTTTTCTTCACGCTATCAGTCATTAATCTAGCTTTATACACGTCTTTAATCTTATTTTGAACTCATTCGTGTAGTTATCTATGTCATAAAGTTTTTTATTGTCAATCAAAATATCGCTAGCCAAGTTTGGTCATTTTCAAATACAAATTAATACGGCGAATACATGTGGTGTTGTGTTGTATGCGAACATGTAGTACGGTATCCATTTCACATTGGATGGTTAGTATTATTTGTAACCGTTTGAGATTCTCAATCGCTCTCTTTCGGCGATATTAATATTTTGAGGATCCGGCTATCTATTTTAATACGTGACAATTGGTCCGCGTTAGTGTCACATTGTCCTTGTTTCTACACTATTAATAATAGTCATAATCTGATAGGCCCAGTCGGATTGTAGTATTTTTGATGATGGGTTCTTATGAATAAACAATGATACTAACGGTCGGTTACTGCAATAAACTTTTTCCCATAAAGGTAAGATTTGCAAAATTTATTCCCCAGTGTATGGCTTTATGGTTTATTTATGTCATACTTGGATATTGGTAAATCGTGACCTATCTCTCCTTGTCAGAGTACTGCTCCCATTGCGAAATCAGATGCATCTGTAGTAAAGATCAAAGGCTTGTCAAAATTTGGGTATTGCGATAACGGTGGTTTCACGAGCTTTAGCTTCAATGTGGTAAATGCTTTATTACACTCTTGAGACCAAATGTAAATTGTCGTCATATAAAAAAGCTTCTGAATTTACACCACTTAATGCGATTGTTACGCCGCTGTGAATGACTACCACGCAGCCCCGTCGCTTATGTATCTTCGTCTTAGAGTTTCACCTTCCTCTTTACTAGTTTATTTCTTTATCTCTCAATATACGCATTAGCTGTCTCTTTAAATTTCTCTTTGCCAATGTGTAGACTTAAAAATAGCGGATTGTTGTAATTTGTTACAGTTAATAAAAATCAAACTTTTTAAAGTATACATAGTTGAATCATATGTTAATCAGTTTCTTTTTGGCTACACTCGTGAGAAAGTATATGTTTTTTGCACAGAAAACACAAGTATAAGAACATTTTAATATTGAATACTTGTTACATTTAATATAAATTATGAATAAATTTTAAATTTTAGCATCTTGCCATTTCTGGCTCACGCTGAAAATATTTTTTTTTTCCTACTGTGCTCACAGCCATTGTTAATATTAGCGAAAAAAGGTATTGCTTTTTTACATACACAAAGAGAAACAGAAGCAGCAGAGCAATATTAATAAAAAGACTTCGTTGGCAGAATTTACTCAAGTGTTTTTCTTAAAATAATACAATGTTATAAGTTGATATGAAATATGAAGGTAAATATGCAGTTGGATTGTAGAATTACCATATTCAATTTATTTAACTTACTCTAACTCAATCCAAATGCATTTACAATATAGAAATACGAGGGCGGATTGATAATGAAGCTACCTAAGTAGGAAAAAAACATTTCTTTTTTTCAAAAACCATTTATTTCTCAACATAGTCTCCTTTTACTTCGACACACTTAGAAGACGATATTCCAATTTTTTTATACCATCTGAATAACACGATTTCGGGAACCCCTCAAAATACGCGTTAGTTTCGGTAATCACTTCTTCGTTTGAGCTGAATCTTTTACCTGCGAGCCATTTTTTCAAGTTTGGAAACAGGGAAAAGTCACTAGGAGCTAAAGCTGGACTATATGGTGGATGATCAACCAATTCGAAGTGTATTTCACGTAATTTTAGCATAGTATCCAATGCTGTGTGAACCGGTGCGTTGTCTTGAAGAAAGAGCACGTTTTCTTTAAATGTGGTCATTATTTCTTGATTGCATCATTCAACTGATCCAATAATGCACGATAATACTTTCCTGTGACTGTGGATCCTTTTTCAAGATAATTGATAAGCAATATTCCGAGTGCATCCCAAAATACAGTGGCCATAACCTTGCCAGCCGATTTCACTGCCTTCGCCTTCTTCGGAGCACTTCCACCAGCTTCCACCCATTGTTTCGATTGATTTTTGGTTTCAGGTGTGTAGTGGTGGACCCACGTTTCATCAACAGTTATTAATCGACGCCAAAAATCAACAGGATTACGCTTTATCATGTCCAAACACCGCTGTGAAGTGGTGTCTAGAACTCGTTTTTGGTCGACACTGAGCAAACGCGGCATCCATCTTGCCGATAGCTTTTTCATATGCAAATGTTTATGCAAAATATTGAACACACGTTCATATGAGATGTTTACCATTTCAACAATCTCACGCAACTTGACTCGGCGATCATTCATAAAGATATCGAGGATTTTCTTGATATTTTCTTCAGTAACCACCTCTTTTGGCCTTCGTGTTGATGGTATTGTTGCAGTGCTTGTTCGGCCGCGTTTAAATTCAGCAATCCAATATTTTTCATTGTAATCTGACGGAGCAGACTCACCGTAATGTTTATCGAGCTTTTCTTTTGTCTCTTTGGCCGTTTTCCCTTTCAAATAATAGTGTTTAATCACTGCACGAAATTCGCTTTTTTCCATTTTTCAAGAAACACAAAAGTTGGTTACTTCAAACGCCTACAACAAATAAACTAATCGATGAATTTAGGTGAAATTTTAACAGGTGACAGATCGCAATTTCAAAAAAAAAAGTTTTTGTGTTTGTGCTGCCTTTTTCGTACTCAGGTAGCTTCTTTATCAATCGGCCCTCGTATACCAAAAAGAATTTCAGAAATACAAAAACTTTATACAAATTTCAAGTGAAGCAACTTACATGATTTCTCATATTTTCCTTTGATAGGATCTTGGTGAAAACATCAGCTGCATTATCTTTAGATGCAATATACTTCATATCAATAGATCCATCGTCGAATTTTTCACGAATGTAGTGGTATCGTATGTGAATGTGTTTGCATTGAGTTTGAACGCGAGTGTTCTTAAAGAGCGCTTTGGTTGTCACAAAAGATTTTGGTCGGTTTAACCAAATATTCATCAAAACACATTTCTTGAAATAGGCTGTGCATGAACATAATTTACTTGACGTCTTGATTCTCCGCTACGTACTCGGCCTCCATTGAACTCAATGTGTCCATTGATTGTTTTTTCGAACTCCCATGCCACTAAACCCATAAAAATAGCGGAAACAGTGTATGACCTGCGATAAGTGGAATCAGTACCCCAATCCGATTCCGTAAAACATAAAAATGCGACTTGATTATGGCGATAAGAGATTATACATTTCGAAGATTTCTTCAAATATCTAAGCACATGTTTAACTTCTTGAAAATGCTCTAGATGCGGATGCAAGTTAATATGTGAAAGCTTCGAAACCACATGTGTGAGGTCAGGGCGCGATATTGCGGACAGGTTCATAAGACCACAAAATGACTGGTATTCTATGGTCACCAGCTTCTCACATTCCTTTTGGCATTTCTGTAAAATCGTACCATTTGCCATGGCGTTGATGCTGCTTTGCAATCACTCATATTCCAATGTTTGAGTCATTCGTTGTTATATTTTGCTTGATGTAAGCTGATGTCACCTTGTAAATCATCTGTCAACTTGATTTCCCAATAACTTAAACTTGCAAACACCCCTAAGCCACTAGCCCCGCCTTATATTTTCAAATTAATCCATCATATTTCTTCTTAATGGTAAACACCCACTTCGATCCAATAACATTTACACCTCCAAGCTTGTCAACCAACGACCATGTTTTGTTTTTAATTAAAGAAGTATATTCAGACTTCGTGGCTTTTTGCCAAAATTTAGCCCTGTCAGATTTTAGATATTCACCTTTTACCAGCTTTCCAAATGAATTTTTGAAAAAACGTCGAGAATTCCTCAGACTTTTGTTTAAAAAAATGTACAGGTATAAAGCGCGAGTAGTCGTTAATGAACGTAATAAAATACGACAAACAGCCTAGTGATTTTACATTAAATGGTTCGCACAAATCACTATGCATTAACTCAAGTGGGTGTTTTGTATTTATTTGCGAATAATTTTTATACGATTGCTGAAGACTGTATTATTATATTAAGAATCATGCTTATATTTAAAATGTTAATGTTTAAGCATTAATGTTAATGCTTCAATTTAATTTTAAATTTGACATGTATATTTATATTTGGTTGGCCACGATGTTCTTTTCTTGACTTTATAAACTTATGGGTATAACAAGAATCACCTTTACACTAAAATAACACGATGGAGCAGAAAACACCGTTGCGGTAAGCAAACCCGCAATTATTATATAAATATATATATTATACAATATAAACTGTTGTGGGTGTTAAATTTTGGACAGTATTAGAAGGTACCTACTTATTTTAGCCGGTTTCGAACGGTAGAACTCTTGCAACATAACTTTTCCTGAGCTTTGTCACAAAGTTCTTTTAGAAGCTTTTCCATGCAAATTGTTACTGCCGGAAGAATTGCCAATTGCCTGCCGACAAGTGGGTACCGTTCGAAAGAAAAATCTTTTCGATATTAAATTTGTTATGCTTCAACCGGGGATTGAACCACCGACCTACAGAAGGCCAACATACTAACCACTGAGCTACAGCAAACAACCACCCACCCCAGTAATTCCAATAGGAATATGAAATCCTCAATGCAAATATTTTGAAAACGCCTTATACACTATCCAATTCGCAACAGCATCCCATTAGATTATGATCCAGATTTTTAAATATGAACATGAATGGTCGCTGGTCAACTGTACGTAGACTTCAGATCTGCATAAGCAGTTTAGCTACATCCCGTGGTTTGACCGACTGTCAGGGTCAATTTAGTTGCGCTAGGTGCCAACTATGCCACAATACGCTCTTACATCGTGAAGACCAAACCATCAAACGTGCTTATAACTCTGGGAATTGTTTTAAACCTAATCTCGCCTGTTCAAACCCGCCTCATACCACACAACCAAAGCATCCTTCTACTTCTGACGCTACTCAAATTCAATCATGTTTTACAGTAGGTAAAAGAAGCGTTCTGTTAAGAACCGCTATGGTGTGAATATGCCACAGAAACTCAATATTTCTTGCGCGTGCACTCATAGACCCAGATTATGGAGGTAGTTTTGTAGCAGAACATTTTCAAAAGATGTTGAAAATCCTTACAAGAAATATAAATGCAGAGGTTTCCGGACTTAATCGTACGGTTTCTGCAAAAGTATCTAAAGTTTGCACCCTAAATTTATGACCATCGCATGACCACAATGTAAAAAAGTTTTAAAAAAATTACCGAAAATTTGCCCAATTGTTCTCTCGATCCTTCCAATTACAAAAACATCCCTAATATACCCTTGGCCGATTTATATTTCTATAAAAGCAATCAAGTTGATTTGCTAATCGGCGGAGATATTTACCCAAAGATAATTCGAGAAAGAATACAACATAATATTCTTAAAACTCTCGTTACCCAAAAAAGCCGTTTTCAGATGGATTCTTACCGAACCCACTAAATCAAATGTTCAAAACCCATCCACATTTCACTCATATTGTAATGAATTATCATTAGGTGAACAGCTCTTTCGGTTTTGGGAATTGGAAGAAGTTCCAAGAAAACAAGTTCAAGAAAATTTAGATAAAACCTGTGAAGAATATTTAACGGAATATGAAGGAATATGTAACGTATCCTACTCTTCCAATGCTGCATATTACCACGAAATCAATTGTGAAAGGTCAACTTATATCGCTTTAAAACAAATTGCAAGAAGAAAAAATAATTTTTTAGAACGACCACATACTTATTCAAAATATGCAGAAAACACTGCCCTCTATGTAGAGGCCCCCACGCACTAAGCAAATGCAGTCAATTTAAGGAAAAGAACGCCGAAGATCGGCTTCGTTTAGTACTTATCCATAGGTACTGTTCGAATTTTTTAGCTGCCTCACACCGACTGCGAGATTGCCGCAGTAATAATCGCTGCCATCATTGCGATGATACCCACTACTCGGTCCACGCTTGTTCCAATGTTCACATTACTTGATTTATTATTAAAAATAGATATTCGTTTGAAACATACCTATCCAGTTTACACACATAACACAAAATAAATAAATACAAATTTATTATCACAGGAACATGTCGAGCGTAAACGATGTAATTACCGCTATCACACAGCTTTCGGTGCGGTCTGCGTCATTCGGTAAAATCCGTGATTTCTGTCCTCTATGCAAAGAGCGTCAACCACAAATGCCACCAATTCATGGAGAAGAATGTTGCGAGCGCCTTCGTGTGATGCTGGTCTATCGGTACTGCTCGAATTGGTTAGCCGCCTTTCACCAATTGTAAGATTGCCGCAGCAACTACCGTTGCCGTAACTGTAATGATGATACATTCTTCTTACTGCGGAGTGAATGTCGCTCGTTTATTCTAAGAACTTCGCTCTGCAGCCGTACAGCAATCCAACATTAACCCAACGCATGGCAATCGTGGCAGTTGTAGCCCTTCTATC
Organism: Megamerina dolium; assembly: GCA_963854835.1. Taxonomy (NCBI): domain Eukaryota; kingdom Metazoa; phylum Arthropoda; class Insecta; order Diptera; family Megamerinidae; genus Megamerina; species Megamerina dolium. Next base: position 34,627,925 of record OY978530.1, read on the forward strand.
CACTGCAGTGGTTAGACTATTCAATGACGGGCAATTATATTTCGTAGGAGCATTGTTGGGCCCATGCTCCGCAGCATCGCGCATATACCGTTCGGTGGTCTGACACTTGCGACTACCCACAACCACCGACGGAATTTCAATCACTCGTGCTTTCACGATTAGGGGTATGTGTGACGGACACACAGATCTCCAGATGCTTTCAACAGTTACCAATGTTTATGAATTGGTAACCCCCTCATAATCATTGGATGACCGAACTAGAACTCTGTTCGTCAACACAAAACTCGCTGACTCGGATTTCAACAAATCGAAGAAAATCGATGTGATTCTCGGCGCCGATATATATTTAAAAGTTCCCAACCGCGGATGGACAGCTTATTGCACAAAACACAGTTTTCAGCTGGGTGATCTCGTATCAACTCAACAGTAAAGTGCATAATATTTATTTAAACCAGAATTTATTTTTGCACATATATCACTTCATTTTGTTGAATTCGTCATGAGATTTTGAAAAGAAAGAAAAAAATAAGAGTTAATTAATCAATTCTACTAGTTATAAGTTTTGTATTATGAAGTACACCCATTTACATTCAATATTTTTTATGAATTTTTTTGTATAGTTGCAATACCGAAAGGCGGACGGCAGTGTTGAAGCCAACCTTGTATTATTAAGAATCATGCTTATATTTAAAATGTATATTATACCCTGTAGGATTAAGAATAATGTAAATATTTGAAATGCATATTTTGGATTGAGTTGCAAATTTGGTTGAAAACGGTGTTCTTTTCTTGCCTTTATACTTATAGGTATAACAAGAATCACCTTTATACTTATAGGTGTAACAAGAATCACCTTTATACTAAAATAACCCAATCGACCCCATCTGTCAATGGGGTAGAATTTCCGTTATCTGACAGAGCAACGTATCTAGGGGTTGTGCTAGATCCTATACTTAATTGGAAAGATAATGTAGAAAAGCGTGTAGAAAAAGCCTATATAGTTTACCACACATGCAAAAGAATCATCAACAGAAATTGGGGTTTAAAACCCAAACTTGCACTGCGGCTGTACACCGCCGTAATAAGACCGATCGTGACATACGGGACCTTAGTATGGTGGCCGTCACTAAGCAAGCAATTTAACGTCAGACGACTTACTAGTTTACACCTCGCAGCGTGTGCAGGAGTAACGGGGGCCATGAAATCATGCCCAGCGAAGGCACTGAACGTCATCCTAAATCAACTTCAGATCGGCATTCATATACAACTAACCGCAGCGAACGCGGCCACCAGTATTAAAAAAGGTGGCCTATGGAATGCGAGACAGTTTGGACAGAGTAAAATATTAGAAAGCCGAACGCAGACTAAAAGAAGAAGTTTGAAGTGAAATGTCCCACTCGAAACGACTGGGACTTGGACCGTGTGGCCAAGGAGGGTACCATTAAGCTATATACCGATGGATCGAAGATGGATTGCGGTGTAGGAGCGGGAGTATGCTCCCCAAATTTCAATGTATTCAGGTCCTTTCGTCTGGGAGGCTGCGCCAGCATCTTTCGAGCAGAAGTTCTTGGAATACGGGAATTGTTGGGTTAGGAGCGTTTTCCTCAACCGCGATGGATACCAAAATGTGTATGTATGTACCAGATTATCAAATTGGGGTGTGCCCTTAAATAAGCGAAATGATGTGGTCAACGATTAGACTGATTTATTTTACAAAATTCAATTTCTTTTTCGTCTTATGATTTAAGTATATGTATAAACTAATACATAATTACTTTTACTTCGGAATATACTTCGTTCGTAGTTGTAAATATGTGTTACATTATTGGAGATTAGGTATACATATTTTAATTTAGAGAATTTATAGAGAGAGAACAGGTATATATATATATATATATATATATATATATATATATATATATATATATATATATATATATATATATATATATATATATATATATATATATATATATATATATATATATATATATATATATATATATATATATACAATACCCGCTTGCCCTTCTGGATCTTGTTACCGACTTGACTATTCCAAGTCAGTTTGTTATCCAGGATGACACCTAGATACTTTACTTCCTTGGATACGTTGATGTTCGATCCAAAAAGCCTAAGAGGGTCTATTGTTAGTCCAGTCCTCCTTTTAGTAAAGAGTACTGTTTCCGACTTACTAGAATTTACAGAGAGACCTTGTTCCGTGCACCATCCTTCAACCATTTTGAGTGCACCTCTCATGGTATCATAAATGGTGTCCAGGAACTTACCGCTCACCGTTACCGCTATGTCATCTGCATACCCGACGATGTGTATGCCTTTTGAGTCCAGAAGCTGAAGTAGGGAATCGACCGTGATGTTCCAAAGGATGGGCGATAATACTCCCTCCTGTGGACACCCTTTGACTACCCTACCTCTGAGTCTGTAACTCCCATTTTGAAAGTTTATTGCCCTTTTCCTCAGCATGCTGTCCACCCACCTTATAATGGTTGGGTAGCTTATCGAAACCAATCTTATCGAAGGCACCTTCTATATCCATAAAAGTAGACATAGATATCCCTCCACAAGACAGTTCCCTCTCCGCTACGCGAACGAGTTCGTGCAGGGCCGTTTCAGTGGATTTGCCAGCTCTGTACGCGTGCTGACACCTGCTCAGTGGTTTTGTCAGAAGCGTTGTCCTTTCCATGTAGTCCGCCAGTACTCCTTCCATACATTTAAGCAGAAAGGAGGTCAAGCTAACCGGCCGGAAAGATTTAGCCTCTGAGTAGTTCCTTTTCCCCTGCTTTGGAAGAAAGACAACCTTAGTCTCTCTCCATTGAGTCGGGATATATCCTGTAGCCAGGCAAGTAATAAATATTCCCAGAAGCCTGTCTACCAGAGCTTCTGCACCCCACTGAAGTAGGCCTGGAAATATCCCGTCTGTACCATCTGTTTTGAATGGAGAGAAACGCTTAATGGCGTTTATCACTCCATCTCTGGTGACTATCCTTTCAGCTTCCAATCTTTCATTCCTGTTTGCACCCTTGCGGGTGGCTTCCCAAAGATCTTCCGATCTAAAGCTTCCTGGAAAATGCACCTCCATCAGGTATTTCAGTGACTCTCCGATTGTCTCTGTAAAGGATCCATTCGTTTTGCGAATTAATCCCAACTTTGACACCGGGTCCTTTGATATGATCCTCTGTAATCTACATACATCGGTCATATCTTGCATATTTGAGCAGAATTCCCTCCACGTTTTTCTTTTACGGTTGCGCAGAGTCTTCTTCAGCTCCCTTTTCTTTGACTTGTAGTCGTCCACCATGGAGTGGGATCTCCTTCTCCCCACACAGAACTGTACGCATTGGCATCGCAGCCTAAGATCAGACCAACCCCCTTACCATCACAGAATCTCACTACAGCTTCCACCTCTCTCGAAGGTGGTTCGTCTGGGGAATCATATGGAAGGTATGCTGATGCGATCATAAATAATCCCGCACCGTCACCTATTCTCACTACTGTGAGATCCGGTGAGCACAAGTTAGACATTAGAATCGCACGTATCCCATGTCTAACTAAAATGCATGTCCTCAACTTCCCCTCTGTTTGTGGATAAAACAAAGTGGTCTTTTGTGCAGACAGGCCTTTGATCCTTCCATGAAGAATCCAGTGCTCCTGAACTAGTGCAATGTCAAGCTCATCCTCATCGAAGCTCCGCACCATCATTGCTGATGCTGCTTTGCTGTGGTGAATATTGAGTTGACAAACATTTAGTGGTTCCTTGAGCGGGCCCACCTCCCGCCCTAATGGCTTCTTCCTTGCAGAATCTGCCACTAGCCCCACGCCAGGAGCCGCGTCGCACCCCTCATACTGCATCTTTCTGGAATTTAACGACGGCCTGTTCAAGACCGCAGTTGAGTCTCCCCCTGCGATCCTGACGGCCTCCGCGTCCTCCTTAGGACACAGCACGAAAAGTACGACACCATTTGGAAGTGTCCTTCACACAGGCATTCTGGCGCTGCAGCCTTCTGAGAATGATGTCGCTGGCCACAGCATAGCCATAAGCAACAATCACCATCTTCCTCTTTGCAGACAAGGCAGTTAGGCTGTCACATTTCAGCCTTGCACCCTCCCACAAACCGGTTAGATGCTCCACTGTCTTGCACAGCCATTGCTTGGATAGCTGATTTTTGCACCTTAGTGCAATCAATCCGCTCTGCACCCTTGCCCAACCGATAAACCCAATGTCATTGACATCGTCTTCAAGGGACTTCATGGCATCCAACAAAGATACGTTGAAAGTACTCAGATGAGTATCCTCCGGCGCCCCTCTAGTGACAAGTCCATGACTCCCATAACGAGGTCAGCTTCCGCTACTTGAGCGTAAGTCTTCCTCGCCCTGGTGGGCTCGCCCTTTGCCTGGCGTGGCCTTTATAATTGGCCGTCCATCTCTCCGAGCACTTGCACCTTTTGGTGTCTGCGTGGAAGAATTATCAACCTTCTCAATGGACGGTTGTCCATCCTTCCCAGCATCCACCTCAATTGGCCCCTCCGTCGTCTTCGGATGAGGTTCCTCAGGCGTTGAACTTTTCAAAGTGGTTCCGGAGCTATCGCCCCTGAACCTCTTCCCCGAGTTCTCCACCTCCAAGTTCGACTCATCATGCAGAAGTCCACTGAGTTGGCCCGAGAGCTGCTCAATGGTCTTCTCCGACGACTTCATGGCCTTTTTACGTTGTCTCTTTCGCTTCTGCTTCTCCCGTTTCTTCAACAGGATTCGCTCTGCTCTGGAGACTCCGTCTTCTTCGCTTACACCTGATAAAGCTAACGATTCTGCTCCACTAGGAGCGTCTTCGTCCAAACCATCAGATGTTCGCCCAGATATTTTACGCTGCCTCCAAACCGGCTTCCCTGCCGACCTGGTGACACCGTCCTCTTCATTCAACACCGTCGCAGCCGCCGGCTTAGGTCTTCCGAGACCCGTTCCGTCCGCTGCGACAGATGCTGTCATTGACTTTGGGATGCCAAGCCAACCAAGCGAATACGACACGACAACGTTGTCCATCCGACAGCTGACGTATGGGACACACCTGCTGACGGCCGGTCAAATCGTAGCGACCAATAATTTTGCGCATTTCTTCCTTCTCCTTGACGACGGGGAAGGCACGCATCATATAGTCCAGTGGGCTGACATCCAAATCGAGCAACTCATGCAAATGTTGATGATAGCGTGCAATACGTAAATGTGAATTCTTACGTATCATACCGGATGTGGGCACCAAATCACCATACAGCAATGTTAACAGTGTCGATTTGCCAGCTCCATTTGGACCAACCAATGCCACTCGTGTATCCAAATCAATACCGAATTCCAAATTGCGATATATCCATGGTGTATTCTCATTATAACGGAAACTAATATTCTGCACCATAATAACTGGTGGCGGTACTGTGCCACATGATGGAAAATAGAAATTCAATATTTTATCATCGTTAACCTTTTCGGTGAGACCTTGTGCGACCATTTTGGCGAGTGTCTTCTCTTTGGATTGCGCTTGACGTGCTAATTTGGCCGAACCGTGACCGAAACGTGCAATATAGTTCCTCATATGCGATATTTGATCCTGTTCCCAATTGTATTGTTTCATTTGATTCTCCAGCAGTTCCATACGTGTCCTCACAAAGGCCTCATAGTTGCCGGTATAGTATTTGAGACGTTTCTTCGTCATGTGAATGATATTAGTACAGACACCGTTAAGGAAATCTTGCGAATGTGATATGAGAACCAATATGCGTTTGTATGTTTTCAATTCCTCCTCAAGCCAGACGCATGCATCCAAATCTAAGTGATTTGTCGGCTCATCCAATAACAGCAAATGTGGTTTAACGAACAGAGCACGTGCCAATGCGATACGCATACGCCAACCACCAGAAAAATCTTTAGCTTGCTTTTGTTGCATTGCCTTGTCGAGACCGAGACCATGTAAAATACGTGCCGCTTTTGCCTCCGCCTGATCGGCAGACATATCATCCAAACGTTCATAGATATCAAACAATTGTTCCTGAGCATCATCCTCTTCGCTCATCGCCAGTTCTTCGGCCAAGTTTTCCAATTTAATACGTTCCTCATCCACTTCCATGACATTCCAAGGCGGTCTTTGAACTCGCCGGTATTTCACGTGCAAATGGAATACATCAATATGATCCGGTATCGATACCTCACGTTTACCCAGCACAGCCAAAAGTGATGATTTACCACAACCATTCAAGCCGATTAGACCATAACGTCGCCCGCAGTTCAATTCGAGCATTGTATCCTGCAGCAACTCCGAACCGAAGAACGTGATTGATAAATTGGCAATTTTAACATCACGCGAACTTGGATGCACCGCAAGTGAGCCAGTACATGAACGCGCCTCAGCACTGATGCGTGCCTCTTCCTCCAGTTTGGCGCATAATTTCTCCTCTTCGGTCATTTCGCGTGTACCGCCGCCACCATTCGTCATTGTGGTCGTACCATTTTGATTTGGTTTCTTCGCAGAGGAGACTTGTTGGATTTTCTTGTTTCGTGCATCCTTTTTACGTTAAGCGTCGCGTTTTTTAGCATCGGAAGGCATTTTCTTTCAAATAGTTTCGTTGTCACACGCACGCAAGTAATACTCTTTAATTTATTTAAAATGCTTCTTTTGTGTTTCTGGCTGTTTGAACAATTTGCAGCAATATTCTATGTATTCCGTTTTAGGAAGTAAAATAAATTTTTAACATGTCGCTATAAACGAAAATGCCTGCCTGCCTCTGTCGTCCAGCAAGTAAAGGCGTAAAATTGAAGTGAGCAGGTAAGGCTAATTGGTTTGATGCTTGAGAAGCCTGTTGTAGAAACGAAAAATCCAGGCAACTAATCGTATTCCACGGGCGTAGGAGCTGCACCTTTCGATAATCTCAAGAATATAGTTGGGTTTTATCATTACCTTAAATACCGATTTTCGCATCTCTGAGTTCACCACTTCCATGTCGACGTGTTCTATCTTCTGATTAGGCCACTTACTCGCGTGTTCGTATAGAAAAGGGGGACCAATGTGCCAAATTGAATTTGCAAGCTCCGCAACGGAACGTTTCCTCGGGAAACGATGTCCGTCGGATTGCTGTTTGTTGGTACGTGTCGCCAAAAAGCACTTGCAGTTAGATCTTGAATCTCCGAAACTCTGTTGCCAACGAAAGTAGAAAGCGTAGCGGAATGCAATTTGAGCCAGTGAAGTACAATCTGCGAATCTGTCCAAAGATATAAATCGAAATTATAATTAGAAAAAAGTGATTTTATTTTTGCGAAAAGTCGAGCAAGTAGAAGTGCGCCGCATAACTCTAGCTTTGGCAATGATTGCTTTTTGATTGGTGCGACTCTTGACTTTGCCGTAAAAAGGTTAACGCGAACAATTCCAGTACTGTCTATAGTACGTATATAAATTCCACAACCATAATCGCGAATCGACGAATCGCAGAATCCATGAAGCTGAAGGTATTAAAAGTTTGTTGACAAGCAATAGCGTGGAATATTGATTGATGAGAGCTTTGACAAACTAGTGACAAAGTTTAGCCAAGCGAAATGAATATTCTGCGGAACAGATTCATCCCAATCGAGGTTTAGCAGCCACAGTTCCTGAAGAAGGATTTTAGCGGTGATGATTATTGGCGCCAAGAGACCAAGTGGATCGAACAGCGATGATTGGATTGAGTGGATAGACCTTTTCGTTGTTCGCCCATTGAAGTTTTGCTTGGGTTCAAAAGAAAATAAAAAGAAGTCTTGAGTTTGATCCCACTTTAATCCAAGTGTACTCGTAATGGACGTGTCGATGTTTAAATTCTTTACGGAACGTTCGCTTCAAAATTTTCGATGATTGGAATGCCATTTTGCCAATTCAAGTTCGCCTAATTTTAAAAGATCTGTAACCTCGCTTTTTATGCGTGACAACTCCGTAAGCGTGTCAGTTCCGCACAACAAATCGTCAACATAAAATGATGATTTTACAACATGTGAATCAACTTCAAATTGTGATACGTGTTGTTCGGCGAGATACAGTAGGCTTCGAATAGCGAGATATGGTGCAGCTGCCATTCCATACGCGACCGTGTTGAGTTGGAATGTACGAACGCTTTCATGTGGTGCAATTCTCCACAAAATATATTGGAACCTTCGATCTTCTGGACTCACTAGTACCTATCGGTACATTTTGACGATGGCCGTAGTAAGCGCAAAACGATTTAGGCGGAAACGAAGAAGGAGAATTACAATCTCGCTTTGAAGTGTAGGTCCCACCATTTGTATGTCGTTGAGTCATTTTTGCGTTGTAGTTCGGCATGATGCTTCGAAAACGACCCTCAATTTCGTCGATGTGCTGTTTACCTTCAATATGCAGTAGTGTGAAATATAATAATGAGGTTCGTTCAATTTGGAAGTTTTAACTTCGCTCATATGCCCCAGGATGTCATATTTCTCCATAAAGGCGACGTACTGCGTCTTGAGCTGCGGAGATCATGACAATCGTCATTTCAACGGATTAAACCTTCGCAAAGCTATCGTGTATGAGTCACCTAAACAAGCCGGATCATCCATGAATGACAGCTTGACTATTACTCTGCCATTCAGATCTTAAGACACTGTGTCAGTATATACATAGGTGTTCACAACTATGTTGTTCACATGTCCACGTGTCTGTTGTTCCCGAAATTTCTTCAAGCATCCACAAACGTTCCAATTTGGATTCTATGGAATGATCGCATTCCAAGAGATATGTTGTAGTATAGAATTTCATTGTGTTTGTTCGATAGCGACCTGAAACAACCCAGCCCAACAACGTTTTCTGCAAAATTGGCAGATTATGTCCGAGTTTGATTTGACCGACCGCAAGAAGACTGAAAAAGCTCTCTGTACCTAGAAGTAAGTCGATTTTCTCTGATTTGTGAAATTGATTATCTGCCAGTATAATCTTTGGTGGGATGTTCCATGATGAGATGTCTATGTCTGGATCCGGTTGATATGCAATTTGCGACGTTATGCAGAATGGAAGTGGTAATTCGAACCCAGTGGCTTGCGATCTTATGTTGGTATTAGTCATAAATTTAATATTTGTTGCTGACTTACCAATACTTTGGATTTGAATATTATGTGTGCTTCGTGGTAACAACATTTTCTGTGAAAACTAAGACGAACTAAGACCATAGTAGTAGCAAGGATAATTTGATCTAATGTAGAATTGTGTATATGGGTATGTACAGCAGCTTCCCTCGAGGTTGACGGCACCATTGAAGGCGACGAGTCTGGCGCAGATCCACGATGAAGCAAGCTATGATGTCGTTGAGAGCAAACCCTGCATTTATGCGACGATGAACAATTTGAAAGTTAGTGTACTTTCGACAAGCAGTTGATGCAAAGGCTTTCCCTTTTGGCATAGTCAAAACGTTGAGCCACAGTAAGGGTTTTGAAGCGATAACAGTTGTAAATCTTGTGGTTACCACATGAAACACGTGGAGTTAGAGCAAATAAACGAATATCCCTTGTGTTGGCTCTTTGATTTAGAAATTTTGTTTCCACCTTGATGTACCCGCGCTGAAGTATGATCATGTTCGCTCGAATCTAAGTATTGACAATGTCTCTATAAAACGTTTGAGCAGTCATTCCAGGTCATTCCAGACGCAAATAGTGTCTGACAGAGTGACATTGTTGTCTTCAGCTAGCTGCGATTGAATGGTAAGCTTCGCTGTAATGAACAATTCCTCTAAATCTGCACGACCATCCTTACAGTCTACCTTTTCAATTTCCGTTTGTATTGATAGGATTTGTTTGAAGTACGACTAAAGGATACCCAACTCAAGGTAGCGACGAAATGTGAAAATAGAGCAACTAGCAGTGGCACAACTGCAGTGACGCAGCGACGTTGCAAAGTATCGGTAGCTGATAATGTTTGAAGCGACAGCAAAGCAGCGCAGCGATGACGAAAAAAAATGGCAGCGACAATAGCAGAAAATAGTTTACCAAAAATACCGTTTTGTGGACTTTCAAATATTATATTGCCTTTAGAACTTTTCCAAATCAGGAATTAATTCTTTCCAAATCAGGAATTAATTCGTTGAATGTTCAACGGCGAATGATTCCAATAGTTCGAATAGCGGAAATGTTGAAAAGCTCAATGTTGACCACCACGACAAGAGCAACCTTTACTTTAAGTTTTATATTTCTACGCAAACGTTATTACAAAATTTTAAATTATTTATTTAAAGACACTGCCCCACGTTGGGCGCCAAAAAATATTGGGTTAGGAGCGTTTTCCTCAACCACGATAGATACCAAATTATTAAATTGCGCTGTGCCCTTAAACAAGCGAAATGATGTGGCTTTGATGTGGTAAACGATTAGACTGATTTATTTTTACAAAATTCAATTGATTGAACATTTACCTAAAGAATGTCCAAAAATTGTTCGACAGTAGCTGCAACGGTCAATATTGTGCGCAACAAAAGGCTATGTAAAACGGTAAAGCTGAATGGCGTCGAAGTTACTTGTCTGACTGACACTGGAACAGACGTTACATACAAGTTTTCTCCTCTGGTGGAAGAGGAAACTTATAAAAATTCGAATCAGATAAGTATCTCCAAGTTGTTGTTGTTTAATACTGCAGTATTAAAACAATATTAACTTTTGTCGATCGAAAGTTATAAGCTCAATGCCCGATCGTTCTAAAAATAGTTCCGGATGATGACATTGCGCTATTTCAGCGTTCACTAAGTTGCATCCCCATTACTGAAGCGAAAGCTGTCAGAAAACAAATCGACGAATCGCTTAGCGCAGAAATTATACATCAGTCTTCATCTAATTTCAACAGTCGTAAAGGTGTGGTCAAGGAAAATGACGTCACTAATTGCATATGTATCGATTTTTGCAAACTCAACTCAATGGTGCTGAAGAACTGTTCTCCTGTCCTGATTATCGATTACGTGCTCGAAAAACTGTAAAGTTCGAGATATTTTACTGTAATGGATTTGGAAAACGCGTTATTCCACGTCCCAATCAAAGAAAGCAGTAAAAACTACAATGCGATTATTACGTACAAGCACGGGACTGTTTGAATTTAATAGAGCGCCCTTCGAGTTTTGTAACTCGCCTGCAGTGTTTATACGCTTCGTTAAATATGTTTTACAAAACCTAATAAACGATAATGAGTTGGACTTATACACGGACCATATTTATGCAGAAACGGCACACTAGTACTTGCGGAAAATGAAACAGGTTTTTAATACGGTAGCGGAATATGGCATCAAAATGAAATAGCTAAGTGTCATTTGGGTTTTACTATTGAAGATGAGTGCGTGAACCCAGGCAAGGAGAAAACGAATGCTGTTGCAAAATTTGCGGTTCCACAAAATGTGAGAGTTGTACAGTCATTTTTGAGCCTAACTGTTTTTTTCGAAGTTCGTTAAAGGCTATTCTAAAGTTGCTACATTCCTAACGAATTTGTTACACAGAGACATAGTATTTCGTATTAATTCGGGTGTACTAAACACATTTCAACAGTTAAAAAATACATTATTGACAGAGACGGTGTTAAGATTGTACATCAGGAGTGCTAAAACAAAAGTGCACACAGATGCGTTACAAGACAGGTTTGGCGCAGTGCTCTTACAATGGTTCGAAGGTGAGTTGTATCCAGTGCTTTACTAGAGTAAGCAAATATCGGAAGAAGTGGCACTGAAGTACAGTTATATACTAGAATCAAATGCAATTTTTGTCGCTTTCAAGAAATACTGACATTACTTACTAGGTACCCCTTTGAACTCATATTGGCTTGCGTTGCTTTTAAGCAGACTTAAAGAAAAAAAAATGTTGCACCCGAAGATGACTTGTGGGCCGTTTACTTGGGGGATTTTGACTTTATAGTGGAGCACAGACCCGCAGCACATCATACTTGTGGCAACGAAGGTCACAGCTCGTATTAAAAAAGCTCAGCAAAACGACTAGATGATATAAGCCGTCGCAGAAATTATCGCCAGTCGACCATACGAGGTGTTTAAGTTGAAAGGAGGATTACTGTACAAGGCAATAAATCAAATTTCTAGTAGTTCTGAAGCAGATAGATAAATAAATAATCGTCGATGCACATAGGTTTAGGTTTAGATTATTGTGGCTACCCTCTCTCTGAGAGGACACACTTAGGCCAGAAAGACCCATTGTGATACCACCGAGTTTCTCTTCCAATACTATTGTGCGTGTTAAATTTGGACAGCATTAGAATTACTTATATTAGCCGGTTCCGGACGGCAGAACCCTTGTGGCATCCCTTTAACTTAATTTTGTCACAAAGCTCTTTTAAGAAGAATTTTTGGCAAATCGTTACTGTCGGAAAAATTTCCAATTACTTGCCGATATGTGGGTACCGTTCGAAAGCAAAATCTTTTCGATCTTTAATTTTATTATGCTTCAGCCGAAGATTGAACCCACGACTTTCAGATCAAAAGGCCAACGCACTAACCACTGAGCTCGATGCACATAACTCCGGCCAATTGGTATTGCAGAAATAATGCATGCTATCCGGCAAAATTATTGGATACCTCATCTAGAAGAAAAATCCGTGAAGTGCATAAATTACAACAAGAAACTGGGTAGAAGGGACGATTACGACTATGAAACAATATTAGTAGATCCTAGCAATGGTCGATGCATTCGTGAAGCTTGTGTGGTTGTATCCACAAAAGCGATCAGTTGTGAAGAAACCATTAGAAAACTCGAAGGTTTTTCCGCGGCGTTTGGCAATCCAACGAGAGTCATAACGGAACGAGGGGCATCATTTACATCACGTATGTGTGCAGAGTGTGCAAAGAAAAAACAACATTGAGCACGTCTGGAGTCTGGCTACGAGGAGAACGGCCAGATTAATCGAATGAACCGATCAGTCCTAGCTATCATAGCAAATATGTCGTCAGACGAGCCAGAGAAGTGGATTAAGTTTGTACGAAAAGTAAAAAAAAGCAATAAATTCCTACGTTCATGAGTCTATCAAGAGGTCACCATTTGACAGCATTTAAGTTAATGTTCGGCATTAGAATAATAGTGCGTGCACCGATCGCCTAGTGCAGTTGCTGCAAAAAGAATTATACGAACCCTTCGATGTGAGGAGACAGCAAGCAAAGGAGGATATTGAGCGTGCACAAGCGGCATACAAAAAGCAGTTTGACGCCAAACTCAAGAAAGAGTACGGTTACAAAGTCTGAGGTCTCGTCGCTATTCGGCGCACTCTGTTTATAGCGGGAAGGAAACTGGCCAGCGAATACCTAGGCACATACGAAATTATAAAGGTAAAGTGACATGGCTGATTTGACGTCTGGAAAGCAGCAGATGTAGAAGGGCCTATTACCCTGTCTATGGCGTGTGATATGTGTTTATATATACATATATATATATATATATATATATATATATATATATATATATATATATATATATATATATATAGATATATATATATATATATATATATATATATATATATATATATATATATATAGATATATATATATATATATATATATATATATATATATAATATCATTAGCAAAAAATTTAAGCTGAGATCCAATAAAATTCGAGAAAGGCAAGAGAAAAAATTGCAAGATGTTTTTAACTTACTAATAAAAACAAAAGCGATATATTTCATTGTGAAAATATAAAGAAGATATCAAAAATGTTGGTACTGTATTTTAAACGTGAAAAATGTATCTGAACGTAAATTTTTAGCCCGAAAAATAATATATTTTAATTACTTACTTACTTACTTATGTGGCCATTACAATCTAAAGTCGATTTAGGTCGAATCTAGCATGCTTTGCAAGTCAACTCTCTCCCTCGCTAGCTGACGGCAGTTAGAAAATTCAAGCGCCGTCAAGTTCTTTAGTACTTGGTCTTTCCATCGGGAGTTGGGTCTGCCTCTTACACTTTGTCCTCCATCACGTTCCGAATATAACACCCTAAAGTTCTCGATTCCATTACCCGTATTAGAGGTTTGAATGGCGACTTACCAATATTAGCAAGTATCCGTACGCCAAAATCATTACCAGAGGCTATAGAAATGTGTGAAAAACTTGATGATATGACTTTTCGCATGAATTTTGCCTAAAATTCAAATTATCGAAGAAGATTTTTCCAAAATAATAATACACCTAAACGAAAATATAATCGCCGCCAGCAACCATTTTACCCTGAAATGGCATATATGCCACAAAGACAAACGTCTCAAATGCCCCAGTATAATAGTCATCAATATTAGATACCGCAATACAATAATAGCTACAATCAAAAAGCCCAATATAACCAAGATTGGGTTAGGTTATGTTGCCGCCCCTCAAAGGGAGGGGCACTTAAGCCAAAATTGGCCCATTGTGCTACTGATGATGACATTCATAGGTATTAGCTCAGCAGTATCTGTAAAAAAAGGCACTCCCTAATAGAGTATGCATAAGTGGAGCATCTGTAAAGGAAAAGGGTAAACAGTTTCCTCCTCTTCCTCGTCTTGGCAGCTGCGACAAAATTCATTGGCCGGTAAATCAAACCTGGTAGCACGGGCACGTACTCACGGACCACTGGCTTGTGCGTAGGCAAGCCAGTGGCCCGTGAGTACGGCGACTACATCACTAATAGTTTTCCTACTCATTGACAACACTGAACTAGTTCTTCCATTGTCAAGATTTGGACAGATTTTCCTAGTGGTAACACAAGTGCTCTCATCCCGTCATCTTCTGTTGGCTATAGTGAAGAAATGTTGTGTGACAAGAAACCTGCATGTTGCAAGCGGAATTCCTGCTTGATGAGATGGATAGATTTCTGGAAACCAAGTGCACGGTCTCGCCAATTTATCTGCTTCACAGTTCCCTGGAATATCCCTATGCCCTGGTACCCATACAATGTGAACATTGTAATGCTCCACAAACTCGTTAAGAGCTGAGCGGCATTTAAGAGCAAGTGTCGATTTGGTGAACGTTCCTGTGAGAGATTTAATGACGGCTTGACTATCGATGTAGATATAAATAAATATATTGGAAAGATATTGTATTACAGCGAAGCAACATTGCCGACTCCTTTATAGCCATAATCTCAACTTAAAAAACGCTGCAAAAGTCGTGTAATCGGAACTTGAGCTCAACGCATAAGGAATTAGAAAAGGCGACACCTCCTAATCTTCCCTTCAATTTGGAGCCCTCTGTGTACACTTGTACCAAGTGAACTCCAATTTTATTGACAACACCCCCATTCCATTCTTCCCTTGAGGGAATATGGCTTGAGAACCTATTGTCAAAGCATGGTATGGGAATGGTATAGTCGATGGCATCTGGAATTGTAGTGCACTTCCCCAGGATTTTTGAATGTTCCCCTCAATATCTAGAAAGGTGACCAGACAAAAGCATGGATGTTTCGATCCTCTGCACAAGTGAGTGGAGGGCTGTCTCAACAGATTCCCCTTTGTTATTAGCATGTTGTTATGTATGTGCACATCAAGTACCCTTTGAAGGTTTTTTAATAAGAAGGATGATAGACTTATTCGTCTAAAATCACTTGACTTTGGGTGAGACGGTTTTCCACCTTTAGGGATAAACACCACGTTTACTTTTAGCCATGCCTTGGGGACATAGCATAGCCTTAGGCATGCAGAGAAGATTACCTATAACCAAGGTGTTAGAAGATCCGCACACTTCTAAATGTCCGCGGGTATTTTGTGCGAGACGTCGTATATAATTTTACTAGGATTTAGATTAAGAGTTCGGACTAGGTTGTCCTCCAAACACCCTGGAAAATGGGTATCAATTAGTACCCAAAGGGTTTCCAGGCTTGAAGTAGTCCATTCACCTCCCCCCCTTGATAATGAAGCTGGATGTAACTGCATTTGTCGTATATAATTCTACTAGGATTTAGATTAAGAGTTCGGACTAGGTTGTCCTCCAAACACCTTGGAAAATGGGTATCAATTAGTACCAGAAGAGTTTCCAGGCTTGAATTCCAGGCTTGAATTCCAGGCTTCGATTCACCACCCCCCTTGATAATGAAGCTGGATGTAACTGCATTTGTTGCGAGTAAGCGGCTTGCTTCTTTAGCGCCTTTTGAAAAACCCGTAGGCTCTCTTTATAGGTTGCCACTGATGAATGATTTTATCTCGATTGAATTGCTGTCAACACTCCTTCCTTAAAGGGTGAATAATGTTTAAAAGATTTTTTTCGAATTGTCGAATTGACAAAGTTATGACTATTTTTATACCTGTCGGATCTTTATACCTACCTGACTTGAGCGCGCTATTGTTACCAGGCAACTGGTTCGATGTCTATAGAATTCCTTACCTTTACGCCTATCTTTCTTTATAGAAATTTGAAAACGAGTACAAACATTCTTAAACCTGTATTACAACCTGGCATCGATGATTCAGTGTGACATAAGCCGATAGAACTCGATTATTAACTATTCATCCCAACTTTTTTAGTGTTCAAATCTTTAAAGCGTTTTTCCCATAACTCACGTTTTTAAAGTCGGTGTCCCTCATAACTTCAAAACTACTGCACCGATGATTTCGAAATTTTGAACACTATTTCTATACATAATTTACGAGGTAACACTAGAGAATTTTTCTTTTTTCAAATTTGTTAATATAGTAACAAATTAACCGAGTTTATCGCAAAAAATCGCGTTTTTTCCCTCAAAGTGTTTCCAAAAAATGAAAAATTGAAATTTCTTATTTTACACAAATTAATTCTATTCCCCTATCCTCTACCGACCCCCATGGTGGCCTTTTTTTCTTGGGAGCCCTTCTAATTAGACAGGAGGCTATATCAGCGTTCCTGCAAGCTTCTGTAATTTGATAGACAGCGGCGTCAAGTTGCTTCTCATTTTGCATGCTTGATGACGTCATGTGAGTGAGGGATTTATTTAGGGTGACCCTATACTTATCCCAATTTGTGCAATAGTATCTGCTTTTGTGGCCTTATATCAATCAAGGCGGAAGCTAATATACCTATGATCCGAGAAAGAGTATTCTTTGTCAACTCTCCATTATCTAGATAGAGAGTCCGAAGAATCGTTTGTAAAGGTGATATCTAAAACCGCCTCCTTATTACAAGTAATAAAGGTCGAATCTGTACCCATGTTTGAGAGAGTAAAGTTAGAACTAATAATATATTCAAAAAGTGACTCATCTCGATCGTTGTTGTCTGAGCTACCCCAGATATAATGGTGTGGGTTGGCGTCGGCCTTCCGAACTGCCTTCCTTATTATGGGGTAAGTTGGGTGCTCAATGTAATTGTGAGCCATATACGCATATATCAGCCAATATATATGCGATTGATGATATGAGGCAATGGTCACAGTATTCTTGTTGCTATTATCATATAGTAGGAATGCTTTGTAACATTACTTCACTAAAATACATGAAGGATTTGCGAGCCGTATATGTTCCAAGATCTCCTTATGATCTATGGTCTTATGGTCTATTGGGGATCTGGTCCCTAAGAATGACCTCAAACTGCGCGTTAGGCCAGACCTCCCCAACATTCGCGATGGCCTCTCTGAACAGATCTGCAGATCGCTGGTCCGCACATTAGCGAGATGCGTACTTGATGCCATCCGGCATCTCTGCAGCAAACGACAAGGCTAGGGTTCTTCGCCAAGAAATCCCTGTATATTCGGAGGAGACTCATCTCTACTTAACGCCATTGCCCAAATGGTAGTGCTCCGTTTTAATGGTTCCTATCAATGACGACAAAGATAAGGTGGTTCTTTACCACATCACTGCAGGAACGAACTTGAGTATTATATGTGGCCGAAGCCGAAGTCTTCGCCTTTTTTGGCTTAGACTGCTGCTCTTCTTGAGAGCATTGCCATTTGGACGACATAGTGATGATGCTTCTTTCCTACTCCAGAGATTATTTTCTCTCACTGAGAGTTCTGTTGCGGGGATGCCACTGAGCTTTTCAGTAATTCTGAATGCGGCTCGTCTTCCCGATCTGTACAGAGTGACCCGCTAATTGGTTTAGCGGGAGCCCTCAAATTAGAGGTAGCAGCTAGCGTTGATCAAGCGGAGTCCAAAGGGGATGTGGCTGCTGCAATGGGAGTTGTAGCTTTTGTGAGTGGTCACGAACCATTTGATAACTTGCACTAATTTCTTTGATGCCAGTGGTTTGTGGCCAGAACGGGACTGTTCCTGCGTACAGGCGCTTTAGGGACAGCTGCCGAGCCTGACTTTGATATCATATGTTCTCCGCTTCCGAAGAAGTTACGAGTTTGGAATGATACCCACTGGTGTTCGTTTGGACGTATGCTTGCTCTCAAGGGGAGGCCTTTTTGTGTTTTCGGAATTACCCGGGGCAATCCTTGAATTTGGATCTATTATTCATATACGACCCGACGTATCAGGCATCGCTGTCTCATTATTTAGGAAGGATTCGGAGATCATCCGGAGCAGAGCCTTATACTCCGGAAAGTCCACAGTTACTCCCTGAGGCTGACAGATATCAGAGAGGCTTCGTTAAAATACAGTCAGTATAGCACCCCGGTTGCAAACTATATAGTGGGCACGGAAACGCATAACACCCTGGATTGGGGGAAAGATTTTATAGACTCTAAGGTCTAGATCCATAGTGTTCTGTTAAGTAGCAGGGTCACCTCGAGCAGGATGTGACAGAAAGTTACGCACTAGCGGTCTGGCTGAGATAGAGGCTAGCGCCGTATATAAAACTAGAGTTATGTTGCGCATATTCTACTCAGACGCGCGAACTTGCCTAACCTGACGAGAAGATTACTGTTTAGAGCGGACATCAGTCATCTTGTCACTGGTGCCGAGATATACCTATTGTGATACATTCTGAAAATTTACAAGTACTCCTTAAGTCTAGTATTCACTAGAAATTCATAGACATCTTTAGGAGACTTGGCCGCTATGTCTGACGGTTCTAGGTAATAACTACCTAAGTAACGAAACCTGGTCCATATCAGACCATTACATTACATTACAGTGACAAAGTAGATGTTCAACTGTTTCTTCGCTTTCCTTACATAACCTACAGAGGTAGTTTTGACTCATTTTCATATTGTGTAGTTGTTTCAGAAAACTTTTATGCCACACCGTGTTTATACTTTATGAGTATTGCTGTAATCATTAATATAATGATACTATGCCTATAAAAATGCGTGGTCAGGGTTATAGTACCGCACTGTAAGGTTGTGAAATAATTTCGCAACCAAACACAGTAAATGAAAAAGAATCAAAAAGAAGAAAAACCAAATAAGCAACAACCATGCATACATAATATTTAACGCATGCACAATATTTACAACAGCAAGTATTAAATACAAATAATAATGATGACTTAAAAAAAAGGAGTTATAATTATAGTTTTTTACAAGTATCAAATACGAATAATAATGATGACTTACTAAAAAGAAGTTATATTTATGACCTACAAAAGAAATTGCAAAGAATCAACCTACTTAAGAAATTGCAATTTCTTCAGAAATTCCTTTATTCAAAAACGGGGTTAAATTGTAAATTATGCTATATATATTTGGCTATATAAACTAAAAGAACTGCTGAAATGAAGACAATCTAGTTAAGTAGATAGCTCGAAAAGCGAGTTAGTGTGTATATAAAAATAAGAGTTACATTGTGAAAGGATTTAACATTCTATAAAAATAAGAGTTACATTGTGAGAGGATTTAACATCCTATAAGGTGAAAGGTAAAATAAGAAAACCACATGGTGAAAAGAACGGATTTACCAAATAAAGGCATACCATTAAACAATTAAAAACTAATTGTTTCGTGGAAGAGAGAGAGCTATAGTTTGGGAGCAGAGAAAAGGGGATAAGTTCTAGGAAATAAGTTATCTAAGGACAGGTCATGGTGAAGAAAAAGGAAGACCTAACATTTTGACGCAGCCGGTAGGATACTGCGAAGTATCTTGTAAGACAAGATATTTTACGTTAAACGTTTAACGCAGCAATACGAGCTCATAAAATCGAAAGTTCAGCACGGCAAAGTACTAGCACCAGGTGAGGAGCTAGAAGCTAAATTAACGGAATTAATAAACCTTTTAGAAACACAGGCTGAAGCAAGATAAGTCGCGAAGGACAATTTGAATGCAGCGGAGGCACAAATAAGAAACCTCAGATTAATAATTATGAACCAAGGGTTGGAAGCTGAGCAACTAGACGCAAAGAACGTAGAACTCTACAGAAGAAATCAGGAGTTAGAAGGACTACTTAAGGTTCTGAGGTTAAGCGCCCTCCAGGCCCAAGTAAGAAATCTTAAGAGCGAACGCGGTTTAGAAGAAGAGACACCCCTTCACCGCCGTACACCTGTAAGGAAGATACTTACGATCACGCAGCCACAAACATCAGACAAACTGTGTATACACGAGATGGTTAGTAGACTAGTTCCAGTACTCACTGGAGCTAAGTCAAAAAGTTTGAGAACAGAAGTCTAGCAATTTATCTCTGAGTGTGAATTAACCAGTAAAGAAATAAAACCAGATGAGTTGGAAGACTTCATATCCTGCATAAAGCAACGTCTATACGGAGATGCGTTTAATTTGGTGTTGGGAAAATATTTGCCAATTTGAAAGAATTATATACACTTCTAAGGAACACATACCTAAAAGTAATCCAGTTAGAACCCATCACTCACCAAATCCAATTACCACAGGAAAGTATAAGGGCATTCGCCAGAAAATTAGATTAGAAGGCAAGTCGGAGGAACTAGTAGAGGAGATCTTAAATATGAGTATCCTGCTCGAAAGAGGGCAACAGCACTATCAGCTTAACATGGGAGCCAATGTAAGTCTCAATACACCACTAAATACTTATGAAGTTTACCAGAACCAAACAGGTAAAATAGTAACGTTCCACCACAACAGGAATAATAAGGTGCCACTTAAGGCAAATCAGTACCAAGAGAATAAAGTAAATCCTCAAAATAGCCTAAGGAAAGTTCCTACCTGTTTCTATTGCGACAAGAAGGGACACACCAGAGACGAATGTTTTAAAAGGAAAAATACGCCCTTTTGTATTAAATGTAAACAATATGGGTATGAGTTCAACCTATCTTGTACGTCGTTTACTAACAATACAAAGCTGCAAGGGAAATATACTCCAAAAACAGGGCATAGTATTCCCTTGCCAAGAAAATGTTGGATCCAATAGGAGTAAGCTCGAAGCTAAATGTTTCTTTTACAGGAAGCCCGGACACAGGATTGCTGACTGTTAAAATAACAAGGGAAACTACGGGGGCCCAGGTAGGGCCAATAAACCGAAAACCCCAAAATATTGCTAAAAATAGACCAGCTGAAATGGAAGGTGTCAGTCATGCTTCATTAGAGATTGTTGACACACCCTCCACGTCAGATAGTAAGATGGTGGAAGTTGGTAGTCGGACGTACAGAGGGATTGTTGACCGATCTTTCCCATCCAGTGATAGCAACGTGGTTATTGTTTTGGAGTCTCTGATATAGATAATGTGTTTATTGAGTTTCCGTGCAAGGAAGCAAAAAATGGAAAAATTCTACTGGTAGACTCTTAGTAGTAGTTTAGTAAAATCAACTATAATTAATAAATACGTTAACAAGATAGGGAATTCAAGGAAAAATCTTAGTGGTGCATTCGGATGACTTGTCACCACGTTAGGGCCAATAGCAGTCCAACATGAAAGGATTAAGGATTTTAGAATTACATGTAATATCTGAAGAGAGAGGGATACCTGCAGATGGAATCCTAGAAAGAGACAATTTATGAAAACGATCGGTCCTCAATACTATGAAAAAGAAGCTGATTTTCTTCGATGAGCGAAAACAGCATTTAATGACTTTACCTCTCAAATCATTGAACGAGGCTAATAGAGTACTCTACAAGAGCGAGATTGTAGTACCAGGGAGAACTATGGGGATAGTTCTCTGGAATGTAAACACCGATTTGGAAACGGTAATAGTGGAAAAACAAGAAATTTTTCCTGGGATATTTTTAGGTGATACATTGGGATGTGTCACAAATAATAAAGTTTATGTACCAATACTGAATACAAATACGAAAGCGTATCCTGTGTGTAACGATATGAGAGTTAATATAGTTAAATTTAATAATATAGAGCATATAGAACCTGATACAGTTTCTAAAATACATAGCGTTAGGGAAAAGAGTAGCTACAAGACGGTTACTAAAATATTAGAAACGGTTAAGTTAGATTCAAACCTAAATATGGAACAAAGAAAATCGATGAAAAATATCTTCAAGTCAAGAAGGCGATAAATTGTCTTACACAACAGATATAGAGCACACGATACCAGTAAAGGCAGATCAGGCACCAATAAATCAGAGGCAGTACAGGTTACCAGAAGTGCATAATAACAGATTAATAGGCAGGTAAATAAAATGTTGGAAGACGAAATAATCATTCCCAGTTCTTCCCCATGGAATTCAACATTAATATTAGTTCCAAAGAAGGCGGGAAGCGATGGAAAAAGAAATGGAGACTAGTTGTTGATTTCAGAAAACTGAACGATGCCACCATTAAACAGGTTTTTCCAATTCCACGCATAGATGAGATATTGGACCAGTTAGGTCATAGTAGATACTTCACTACACTTGATCTGGCCAGTGGATTTCATCAAGTGCTAATGGAAGAGTCTGACAGAGAAAAAACCGCTTTTAGTTCAGGTATCGGGCATTACGAATTTAATAGAATGCCAGAGAAGTGCCAGTTCATACGAAAAGAGATAAATTACCTACGTCATAAGTGCACTGAGGAAGGGGCATTTCCAGGTCCCAGTAAGGTAGAATGTGTTAAAAATATTCCTGTTCCAAGGAATAAGAAAGACGTTCAGGCATTCTTAGGTTTAGTAAATTGTTATCGAAAATTTGTTGAAAATATGGCAGGCATGGCGCTACCAATTAATAAGTTACTAAGGAATGACGCAAAATTTGAATGGACCAAAAAATGTCAGAAAGCTTTTGAAGATTTGAAAGAGGCAATTTGCTCTCCACCAATCTTAGCATATCCTGATTTTTCCTAACCCTTTGTGGTGACAACATATGCCAGTAATGAAGCCTTGGCTGCAGTTCTATCGCAAGGTGAAATTGGAAAAAATCGACCAATAGACTTTGCGAGCAGAGCACTTAGTGATACTGAGAAAATATATTCCACTATTGAAAATGAATTCTTGGCTATGGTGTGGGCTGTAAAGAATTATAGATCTTATCTACTGGGTAGACTATTGAAAATCTACACTGACCATCAGCCCTTACGAGAAATTGCAAATATGAAGGATCAGATATCACGCTTGGCACGTTTCAGACATAAACTGTCTGAATTTTATTTTAAAATAATCTATAAACCAGACAAAAGAAATTTGAACGCTTATGCGCTCAGCAGAGTTCCACAACCGAATGAGGAATCAACAATGGTTGTGACTCATTCTATGGCAAGGAATAAAGTCGACGAAACCGAAAGCCAAGAAGAGCCTGATGAAAGCTCTGGTGACGAGTTAGAATTAGATTAAAATGCAGAGAATCAGGAAAACAAGAATGCGGAACTTCTCACTAATGAAGAAGATATATCGATGATACTTCGCAACTTCCATGATTCACCTTTAGGAGGACTTCAGGGTACTCTGAAAAATTAATTCAGGATTAGAAGACAGTATATTGGAAAGGTAAGCGAAGCCAAATTAAAGAATATATTAAAATTGTAATAAATGTCA
The DNA here is from genome assembly GCA_963854835.1 of Megamerina dolium. NCBI lineage: Eukaryota > Metazoa > Arthropoda > Insecta > Diptera > Megamerinidae > Megamerina > Megamerina dolium. The sequence goes on from OY978530.1 coordinate 34,651,681, forward strand.
AGAAGAGCCTGATGAAAGCTCTGGTGACGAGTAAGAATTAGATTAAAATGCAGAGAATCAGGATAACAAGAATGCGGAACTACTCAATAATGAAAAAGATATATCGACGATACTTCGCAACTTCCATGATTCACCTTTAGGAGGACATCAGGATGCTCTGAAAACTTAGTTCAGGATTAGAAGACAGTATAGGTGGAAAGTTATGCGGAGCCAAATTAAAGAATATGTTAAAATTGTAAAAAATGTCAAACTAACAAGAGCTCAAGGCTCACGAAAATGCCAATGATATTAACTGATACACCATCTAAGCCATTTGAAAAGGTATATATGGACATGTTAGGAATTCTTCCAGAGACGACATCTGGAAACAAATACATACTTACATTTCAAGATGATTTTTCCAAATTTTTTATTTGTGTAGCTATACCAGATGCTGAAGCTAGCACGGTAGCAAAAGCGTTTTACAACGAAGTTATTGCGCGATATAACATACCAAAAATTTTAGTGACAATAATGGTTCAAATTTCACTTCGAAACTGTTTTCTGATGCATGCAAGATGCTAGGTGTTAAAAAATTACATATAACACCATCCATCCACAAGCGAATGGTTCTTTAGAAAGAAGCCACAGACCTTTAGCATAATATCTTAGGAGTTTTGTTAAAGAAGATGAGTCCAATTGAGACTAATGGTTAGCATCAGCGACGTACGTACACAATAACACCATACATACTTTGACAAAACGGACACCATTCAATATTTTATACGGTTTCAATATCGATATGCCGACAAACTTAAAAACAAAAAAATCACCCCTGTAAAATGCAGATGATCAAAATAAGGTATTAAAATACCAACTTCAAAGGTCACATAGGTAGTGAGGGAAATCAGGAAAAAGCTAAGAAATCAGCTAAAATTCAATACGACAAAGGGATCCACCCTATAATTTTTAAAATAGGTGATAAAGTATTGTTGAGAAATCAGGCTAGGAAAAATAAATTTAGTCCCATCTGGACTGGACCATACGAAGTGATGGAAAGGCAGTGAGGGAAGGCAAGTTAGGAAATCGTTATGAAAGATAGATCAAAGTTATAGCAATAGGAGACAGAAGTTATAGAATAAATGGAGAAAATTAACATAACGGGTTACCATTCCGTCTTGCACGGTCTGAGATGAAAATATGCAAAACCAAATAGTGCAGAAAAGTTGGTTATTGCAACAGAAGGAAATTGTAATGTTGTTGTTAAATTATAAAGGGTTATCCATTTTGCGGTTTCAAAAGTAAGTGTAAATAAAACACATAAAATATTTTTTATCATGATATTTATTTTTTATTATAAAGTTTGAACGTTGACATTATGTGTGAAATACTACATCATTTAAATGACCTCCAAACGAATTGTTGCAAGCATCGATTCTTTTGAGGTAATTTTCGACCACTTTTTGACACATATTGGGCGGTATCTCAGCCATAACGTGACGAATGTTGGTTTTTAGGTGCTCAAGAGTTAAAGGTTTATCTGCATAAACACGATCTTTCGCGTAGCCCCACAAAAAAAAGTCAAGCGGTGTCAAATCGCATGATCTTGGTGGCCACTTGATATCGCCACGACGAGAAATTACGCGGCCAGAAAATTTCTCTTGCAATAAAGCCATATTCGCTCGAGTTGTGTGGCATGTGGCACCGTCTTGTTGAAACCACATATTCTCTAAGTCGTATTCTTCAATAGCAGGCAAAAAAAAGTCGGTTATCATATGACCATAACGCTCCGAATTGACGGTGACAGTCGTTCCATCGTCGTTTTCGAAGAAGTAAGGTCCAATCACACCTCCGGACCAAAGAGCGCACCAAGCAGTGAATTTTTGTGGATATAGTGGCCTCTCTTCAATTACTTGAGGATTCTCAGAACCCCAAATAACGACAATTTTGTTTGTTAACATACCCACCGAGTGAGAAATGTGCTTCGTCGCTGAAGAAAATTTTGTTCGAAAAATCGCCGTCCACCGCCTGTTGTTCAAGCACCCATTCGACGTATCTACGAAGTTGTGAATGGTCAGCTGGCTTTAGTTGTTGTGTGAGCTGGATTTTATATGGATGTAGGTGTAGATACAAATGCAAAATACGCCATAATGTGCCGTAAGACAGTACTAATTCCTGAGAACGACGATGAATCGACACATTCGGGTCTTCGGCAACACTTTCACTTACAGCAGCGATATTTTCGGTGGTACGAGCGAAACGATGATGCACAGGCCTTACAATATCTGTAACCGATCCAGTCTCTTCATATTTCTTCACAATTTTGCCAATTGCTTGCGTAGTTGGACGATTATGTAAACCATAATCTCCTCTTAAAGCACGATATGTGGCTGTGTCAGAATCACCATTTTTGTAGTAGGTTTTTACAATTTTAATGCGTTGTGCGAGAGTTAAGCGATCCATTTTCGCAAATGTCAGACTTTGAACTGAAAAAGAAAGAAATTGTTTTAACAACTCAGTTTGACAGATGTCGAATTCTAGCCCTATACTTTTGAAACCGCGAAATGGATAACCCTTTACAATATATAAAACAACGATGCATTTCCCAAGTTTTAAATTTGTGAAAAGATAAATTAATATATAAAACTTACATTATATACAATATACATAAAAACCGTTTAAAGTAAAATTATAAATCTTTGTAAAAACAACTACAAATATTATTTATATTATAAATAAACTCAACGGAATAATTCTCATGAAATACTTGTACTGTTTGATATAACAGCAGCAATACACAGTGTGTATATACAAGACTCATGTGTTAGGTTTTTGTCTGGATAGTGAACTCCTATTGTTGACTCAGTTGTCGCGCATTTGACGCTGGGTTACAGGGTGTCAGATAACGATATATCTTGTATACAAAAAGTCACACTGTTAGATGTTGTTCATCCATTTAATGCGGCATGTTGAGAGAAAATGTACATATCAGACAAAACATGTGCACTGAGCTTCTATTTTTTAAATAATCCTGAAGTATAAAAAATGCAAAGATAAGCACTTAATAAGCAGATTAAATCGTCAGTCACAAAAGTGTAAAAAGAAGACACGATAACACCTCAACAACGCTGATGATACAAAAAAGTAATGTAATAAATAGTCAGACATTAAACACCACGGTATATCACGGTGAGCAAGAAATCTACGTGTTATACAACAGTAGCACCGATGAAAGAGAGAGATGAAAATTAGTCCTACAACTCATCAAATTGCAACAATGGTAAACGTCAAACCTGAAAACGCAAAGATGAAAGAATGCAATGCAGCGAGCAAAATTCCACATTCCAAATAAATTCTCTTCGACACATTAAAACAGTATCAACATCGAGAACAAAATATAAAGCAACGGCGGAGTTAGCAAGAACTTCGTCTAATCGCAGTACAACAGAAGAAAGCGACTCAACAGAAACAGGGAACCAAGAAAATCAGCATCCGAGATGGTAGATTGCCAGTAAAGTCTATGAGCTATTGAAACAAGAATACACAGTATATAAACAAGTTATCAAAGCTATTTTATAAATTCACTGCCTAGAAGGAAAATTATCATTAAAAACTATAATTTTCCTTCTTCATAATGGGGGAAGGTATGATGTGAGTCAAAATAATGCTCGTCTAATTTATGCGTTTTGACTCACTACAAATGTTACATTAATATTATTATTACGTTATACTATTATGTGTTTATACTTTATGAGTATTGCTGTAATAATTAATATAATGATCATCACCATACTATGCATAACGTGATTATCATTAGCTAAAATTTATCGTATCCCTATCGTACGCCTATAAAAATGCGTGGTCAGGGTTATGGTACCGTAGTAAAAAGAAAAGGAATCAAAAAGAAGAGAAACAAAATAAGCAACAACCATGCATACATAATTGTTGGCGACTACCTAAATGTGCAACTCTGCACGCAAATGAGATGACATTTCTCACTGTCATTCGTTGTTATTCATATCAGTATTCGTACTTTTTCGTGTTCACTTCCGTTCTGTAACTTGACAGCAATACACACAATGTTTTCTTCTTAGTAATTACAAGTAATTAAAAAAGTTTACTCTTCTATGGTAACTTACCATATTACTCTAAAATTTATTATTTATTTGAACCAGAATTAGAACTTCTATTCGCGAACATAATTTGGATAATATCGGATTATTATGGAGGAGCTTCTTCGGCAGAGGATCGACGTAGCACGTGCATTGTAAATTACATTTCACAGCCCAACTGTTCCAGCGCAGATATAGAGGTACGATTGACGATACTATATTATATAATCAAACAATTTGATGTCATTCAAACATCTACTGAACAATCAGTAAGCGATTATAAATTTAGTGATTAATTACTAACGCGTGAAGAAATTGAAACACGTGAAGGATATTGGAAACGTTGCATATCATCAGAAATTCAGACGGAGGTCTTACAGGTAATGATTTTTCAAATTCCCCTATAAATGCTGCCATAGAAAGTTTAGCACAAAGTCAAACTAAATTAAATACGATATTGGAGAGCATTGCGGAGGAAAAACAACACAATTTAAATAGAGTAAACCGAGTATTTGCTAAACTAACATTACCAGAATTAACGATACCCGAGTTCAGTGGGCAATATGAAGAATGGAGCGCAGTGAACTCTCTGGTATTAAAAAAATTGAATATCTACAAACGCGCATCAAGGGTGAAGCGTCATCGATCATAAACCATCTGCCTCCAAGCGACGAGAATTTTAACATTGCATGGAAGTTATTATGTGATCGGTATGACAAATAGTCGTTAATAGTTGATGTACATATCCAGAAACTTTTTGAGCAGAAATCATTAGTTAACGACGCATATACGGAGCTCAAACGCTTTTATAATACAATTAATGAAAATTACAATGCATTACACGTTCTAAGCCAACCAGTCGAATCCTGGTATAGAGTGCTTATATATCATTTATCTAAGAAACTGCCACCTGTTACAAGGCTCGCTTGGTCCCGAGAGACCAGAAATATAGAGAATCCGACGTTACAACAATTTATGTCATTTTCAATGATCGCGTAACGGATCGTGAGTAATATGAAACTACATGTATTATTACGTCAAGGACAGCAAAATCAGTGTGTAAAGCGTGGAAATGAAATCATATTTAAATGTAACGGGACTCATGAGCTATACCAATGTACGTTGTTTAAGGCACTAGCAATAGCCGCACGAAATGAATATGTGAAAACAAACGGTATTTGTCCAAATTGCCTACGCGCAAAGCATTGCCTAACGGTATGTACATTTTCAAATCGCAAAACGTGTAATCGAAAACATAATACACTTTTGCATAATCCAAGAGTGTAATTCACTGCAAGCATCTATGCATAACCGCGATCATAATGGTAAAAGATAAAAACGATGTATTACAGTCGTGCCGTGCGCTGCTGGATACTGGATCACAATCGACATTAATATCTGAATCATGCGCTCAGCGATTATTACATCCTCGTACACATGCAAGTGTATTGATTAGTGGAATTGGTACATCCACCAGGTGCTCAATTGTCTCTCGTGGTAAAATAACTATTCAAATACGTGTCGAGCCAAATAATGATATAGCCACGATTGCTTACGTGCTGCCAAAATTACTCGATGATGTACCGCATTTGCAGGTACCAAGTGCTTATATGGAGTATTTTAAAATGCTAAATCTTGCCGATCGGTATATTGATAAGCCAGCAACGATAGACCTATTCCTTGGGATAGATGTAGTATTTAATGCAATTACCGACGGTAAGATGGTACATCCACAAGGCACACTAATGGCGAAAAATACACGATTTGGTTGGGTAATTGCTGGAAGCGTCACCTTCGACGTGCCCCTAATCGAAGCTAGTGTGCATCAGACGTCACTGATTGATATTGATCACCTCTTGCGAGGCTTTTGAAACCAAGAAAGTGTTGCAGAGGGAGACGCGACATCGACGGAATGTGATATTGAAAAACATTTCGCAGAAACATATCGGGTGCAAGCCGATGGACGTGTTGTTGTAAAATTGCCCTTTAGCTCTACGTCGATGAGGTGAGGGGAAACACAGAGTGTTGCTTTAAAACGTTTGTATTCTATGGAAAGGCGCTTCGCACAAGATGCCATGTTAAAACAGCAATATACATCGTTCATGAGGGATTATATAAGATTAAGTCATATGAATCGAGGGCCATTCAGCAATAGTGCCAGTCAATCATACTTTCTGCCGCATCACGCAGTATTAAAACCATCGAGCACAACCACTAAGCTTAGAGTTGTGTTCGACGCTTCTGTTAAATCGTCAACTTGCCTGTCCTTGAATGACTGTTTACTAACAGGCCCAGTTATTCAAAACGATCTTTTCATTATTTTAGCACGATTCCGCAAGCATAGAATAGCGTTTTCAGCCGATATCGCCAAAATATACCGACAGATTTTGGTTGATGTGAAGGATCGATGTCTACAGCAATTATTTTGGCGTGAAAATACAGACACGGAGCCCGAAATATTTCAACTGAATACGCTCACGTACGGTACGTTACCAGCATCATATATTGCTACTAGAGTACTCAAACAGATATCACTTAACAATATGAAACAGCATCCTGATTCATGCTATCATTTAATTCACTGCATGGTGAAAAGAAAGGTTCTATTTATTTAAATGGTTCCAAACGGTTTTTGTGCAATGTTTAGCTCCGGGCAATAGAAACAGTGCTTACATGACGGTCAGACTCGACGGTTTCCATTAATTTATCGATATTTTCGACACAGCGTGGTGCATCTTTGACATCAAAATTACCGGAACGGAATCGATGAAAGCAAAATTGCACGTGATTGGCTGTTACAGTATCAGGACCATAAACACTATTCACATTTTCAGCCGTCTTGCTTGCGTTTTCGCCTTTATCGAAGAAAAACTGTAAAATATGGCGTATTTTCTCTTTACTGGTGTCAATTCTGACTCGTGCTCAAACAATAATAAGTCAAGCAATCACAAAACTGCCTAAAAAGTTTATTTAGTACGAAATCTTATCTTTCTAACGCCATCTAGTGTAACCCGATCGCACTTATACAGCGCGAGATAGAGATTGCTAAAGCCATATATTGGAAAAGTAGTCGATTTCCTTTTACTACATCTAATATATTAAAAACTAATTATTTCGTGGAAGGGAGAGAGCTACAGTTTGGAAACAGAGAAAAGGGGGTTAGTCCTAAAAAACAAGATATCTAAAAAAAGTCACGGTGTCGAATGGTCTCCCTGACGAAAATAACGACGACGACGCTGTCAATGATGTGCGAAATAGATAAATGGAATGGAATGGATTTAGGACGAATCTAAAATGCTTCACCAGCCAGTTTTTTCCTTCGCTAGTTAGCGTTAGTTAGAAATTCCAAGTTCTCACAAGTTCTCCAGTTATCGATTTTTCCGCCGAAAGTTAGGTCTTCCTCTTCTACTTCGTCCACCAGCGGGCTCCGAATATGACACCTTCTTAGCCGGAGCGTGTTTTTCAATTCGCTCGACATGACGTAGCCACCGCAGCCGCTGAATTTTAATGGGTATTACTATTTTGGTGGTGGTTTGGTGGTGTTTTCGCAAGGTAACGTGTCCAACTGCCTCAACCGGGTGGGGCTAGCGCAATCCTTGTTGAACTCATCGCAAGTCAACTCACTGGCTGTCATGTAGTTTGATCTGAGCGCTATGTGATGATACCTTTATTTGTTAATGAGGGTTTGTCATGTAGCTTGCTCTGCTTACTATGTGATGGCGCCTTCATTATTATTAATGGGGGCCCTCCACGTGGTGACTACCGGGCAACGTCCTCCTGGCACCCGCTAGGAGGCGGCTGAAGTTAGTGGCGAAAATCTCCTCGGTTAGAGGTTGTGCGTTGGGTTTGTGACCCGCCACATAAAAAAACCCCCCAATGAAAAAAACAAATATGCCTCGGATAAGGACTACCGCTTTTGTTGATGACCCCCGCAAACGAAAAAAGGACAACAATTTACGGATATGCACCTGGAATGTCCGGTCCCTTTATAGGGAGGGTGCCTCTATCCAGCTGGTTAATGTCCTCGAAAAATACAGAGCTGACATCACCGCTCTCCAAGAAATACGATGGACGGGACAGGGCTGCTCCAAAAGAGCGTCCTGTGATATTTACTACAGCTGCCATGCTGGAAGGCACGAATTAGGATGTGGATTTTTGGTCAGCAAGAGACTACGACATCTTGTCTCACAGTTCACGTTTGTTAACGAACGGCTGGCCACAATCAGCATCAAGGCAAAATTCTTCAACATCAGCTTTATATGTGCCCACGCTCCGATGGATGAGAAGGATAATGTGACCAAGGAGAGCTTCTTCCAGCGCCTCGAAGACGGTTACGACCGCTGCCCCCGCCACGATATCAAAATCGTGCTTGGCGACTTTAATGCCAGGGTGGGCAAGGAAGGTACCTCTGGTCTAACTGTCAGAAAATTCAGCCTTCACTAGAATACCTCAAAAAACGGAATGAGGCTGATCGACTTCACCGGTAATTAGTGGTACCAGATTCCAGCATCTCGACATCTACAAAGCGACATGGCTGAAGAAGATCGAAGAACAACAAACCAAATTGATCACAGATATTTTCTCAAATATTTTTTCATTTCTTGATAAAGCTAGCTTCTTCACATTCACATATTTCGCATAGGATAACAGCATTCTTAAAATCAATTTTAACTCGGATAACTTCATCATTGAAACCTAGATGAGTGCATGTAGGTTTTATTTTTACTAGGTCTTTCCACCTGAGGTTTGGCCTTCCTCTTCTGCGTCGTCCTCCAGCGGGTTCCGAATATAACACCGTCTTAGCTGGAGCGTGTTCTTCCATTCGCTCGACATGACCTAGCCAGCGCAGCCGCTAGATTTTGATGCGCTTTACTATGTCAGTATCGGCATACAGCTCGTACAGCTGATGGTTGTACCTTATTCGGTACTCGCCACCAGCGCAAATAGGTCCAAAGATCTTGCGTAGGACTTTTCTCTCGAAAACTCCAAGCATTCGCTCATCCGAGGTGGAAATTGTCCAGGCTTCAGCGCCATATGTTAGGACAGGCATGATGAGAGACTTGTAGAGTGTAGTTTTCGTTCTTCGAGAGAGGGCTCGACTTCTCAATTGCTTACTCAGCCCAAAGTAACACCTGTTAGCAAGAGTTATCCTACGCATGATCTCCAAGCTGACGTCATTATAGTCGTTGATGCTGGTTCCAAGATAGACAAAGTCCCTTACTACTTCAAAAGCGTAGTTGTCAACAGTGACGTGCTGTCCAAGACGCCGGGACTCTTTGTTTGTTGACACTAGGTATTTCGTCTTGCCCTCGTTCACCGTAATACCAATTTGACGCAACTCTCTTTACAGCTCTGCGAATGCTGCACTGACTGCTCGCGTGTTCATGCCGATTATGTCAATATCGTCGGCATACGCTAACAGCATGACACTTTTGTTGAAGATAGTGCCATTATGTCGTAGATCAGCAGCTCGTATTATTTTCTAAATAATAAGATTGAAGAAGTCGCACGATAATGAATCGCCTTGTCTGAAACCCCGTTCGGTATTAAACGGTGCGGAGAGGTCCTTCCCAATTTTCACTGCACAACGGGAGTTATGCAGTGTCATTCTACAAAGTCGAATGAGCTTTGCAGGAATACCGAACTCAGACATTGTTGCGTAGAGGTAATCCCTTACCGGACTGTCGAAAGCGGCTTTATAATCAACAAATAGGTGGTGTGTGTCGATCTGTTTTTCTTGGGTCTTCTCCAGGATTTGGCGCAGTGTGAAAATCTGGTCGATGGTGGATTTACCAGGTCTGAAGCCACACTGATAAGGTCCAATCAGGTTGCTGAGCATAGGCTTCAACCTTTCACACAGTACGCTCGATAGAACCTTGTATGCGATGCTCAGGAGACTTATTCCACGGTAGTTGGCGCAAATTGTGGGGTCTCCTTTTTTATGTGCGGGACAGAGAACACTGAGCCTCCAATCATCAGGCATGCTTTCATCCGACCATATTCTGCTTATGAGCTGGTGCACGCGGGTGAGCAGCTCATCGCCTCCGGTCTTAAACAACTCGGCAGGCAGGCCATCAGCACCTGCAGCTTTGTTGTTCTTCAGCCTTAAAATGGCCGTTTCAACCTCGTCATAGTCGGGTGGTGGAATATCAACACCATCATCTGTAATTGGGGTTATCGGGCAAACTCCTCCACTGGCGTAATTGTTCGTAGCATCGCCATTCAGTAACGTGGATAAGTGTTCCCTCCATAGGCTCAGTACACTCTGGACATCCGTAACCAGATTCCCATTTCCATCACGACAAGAAGAGGCTCCGGGATTTAAACCTCCACTCAGGCGCTTGATCTTTTCAAAGAATTTTCGAGTCTCATTCTTGTCGGTACACATCTCTATCTCCTCACACTCGCGTCTTTCTTGTTCTCTTTTCTTTTTTACTTCATATATTTTTTCTTTTTGAAATCTCTCTTTCTCTCTAGTTTCAACTTTTTTATATTTCTTGTATCTAAGATCGATATGCACTCCCAAATGTGAAGGTGATCAGTCTCCACTGATGGCATCAGTGTCGATAATTCACTATTACTTTTCCTTATATTTCCATTGGCTATTTCTGTTTCAATATTTTTACCATTTTACTTTATATTCTTCATTGCTCTAATCAAAATATTTATACTATAAGTATAAATACCATCTCTTTCAATTGCTCTGAGCTCAATTTCATTCTTGATAATGTATCCGCATTAGTATTCAATTTACCTCGCTTAAATACTATGTCAAAATCATAATCCATTAAATCAAATGTTATCCTGGTAAACTTAGATGATGGGTTCTTATGTTTAAAAAGTCAAACAATAAATATGCTACCATATAAGGTCTAAAATAATTAATTCCCCAATGTATTCCTAGTAACTCTTTTACCATAACTGCTTTATTTAACTCATGCTTGTTGAGCAATTTGCATATGCAAGCAAATATTATTTATTATTCCATTAATTTAACGAAACTCCCTATAATCTATTTCGTTGCCAAATCGTACATTATCCTTTACTAGTAATACTTCTGCTCCTGTATCTACTAAACATTACTATCACATCACCTATACACTTGTCATCAATTTTCATGGTCACAAAATTTGGGTGTGATGTAGACCGTCTGAGTAAATATACCGTTCAGTATATGTTGTAGGTCAACATAAAATAAAGAGATCGTTACGTCTAGCGATGTACACACAAGCGTTTTGCTTGAAGTGCCCTAGACTTCGTAACTTGTTATCGCAGAAAGTAAACACAGGCACTTGAACCTGGATTACTTATGTCAAGAATAGAATGAACAACTTAGTGAATGGTTGTAGTTCAATTGACATCAACCTGCAGTCGATTTCTCTATTTATTGGAAATTAGCATATAAATCAAATTACTATTAAATATATAAAAAATTACACTTAAACGCAAAATATGCGATAATGAAACATTTTACAAAATTTGCCTTGACAGCATATTTAGCCAATACATATTGTCCACTAAATGTTGTTTTAGTTCATCAGCTGTCATATAATGATGACGCTGCATTTTATGTTTATGAAATGTATGTGGAGTTTACTAGCGGTCATATGCTGTCAAGGTTACAATTAAACATACAATAATCAAATGAATATGAATGCAAAAGAGGTATATACATATGTATACACATACATATATGTTTCAGTGCTTAACGCTTAAACAGAGATGTATATGGGTGGGTTTTAAAATAAATTATATTTATATATCTCCAATTATTTTATTTGCTTACGGCAACTGTGTTTTCTTCTTGATCGGGATATTTTGTGTAAAGTAATTCTTTGTTATACATATAAGTATATAAAGGCCAACGTTGCCAACTAAATTTAAATATACATTTTAAATACATACATTATTCTTAATACTGGTCTGGTGGTGTTTTCGCAAGGTAACGTGTCTAACTGCCTCAACTGGGTGGGGCTAGCGCAATCCTTGTTGAACTCATCGCAAGTCAACTCACTGGCTGTCATGTAGTTTGATCTGAGCGCTATGTGATGATACCTTTATTTGTTAATGAGGGGTAGTCATATAGCTTGCTCTGCTTACTATGTGACGGCGCTTTCATTATTATTAATGGGGGCCCTCCATGTGGCGACCACCGGGCAACGTCTTCCTGGCACCCGCTGGGAGGCGGCTGAAGTGAGTGGCGAAAATCTCCTCGGTTAGAGGTTGTGCGTTGGGTTTGGGACCCGCCACATAAAAAACCCCCCCAATGAAAAAAACTAAAATGCCTCGGATAAGGACTACCGCTTTTGTTGATGACCCCCGCAAACGAAAAAAGGACAATGATTTACGGATATGCACCTGGAATGTCCGGTCCCTTTATAGGGAGGGTGCCTCTATCCAGCTGGTTGATGTCCTCGAAAAATACAGAGCTGACATCACCGCTCTCCAGGAAATGCGATGGACAGGACAGGGCTGCTCCAAAAGAGCGTCCTGTGACATCTACTACAGTTGCCATGCTGAAAGGCACGAATTAGGATGTGGATTTTTGGTCAGCAAGAGACTACGACATCTTGTCTCAGAGTTTACGCCTGTGAACGAACGGCTGGCCACAATCCGCATCAAGGCAAAATTTTTCAACATCAGCCTTATATGTGCCCACGCTCCGACGGATGAGAAGGACAATGTGACCAAGGAGAGCTTCTTTCAGCGCCTCGAAGAAGCTTATGACCGCTGCTCCCGCCACGATATCAAAATCGTGCTTGGCGACTTTAATGCCAGGGTGGGCAAGGAAGGTACCTTTGGTCCAACTGTCGGAAAATTCAGCCTCCACCAGAACACCTCCGATAACGGAATGAGGCTGATCGACTTCGCCGCAGCACGAAACATGGTAATTGGTGGTACCAGATTCCAGCATCTCGACATCCACAAAGCGACATGGCTGTCTCCAGATCATCGTACAAGAAACCAAATTGATCATGTGGTGATTGACGGAAGGCATGCTTCCAGTGTGATGGACGTGAAATCGATCCGTGGTGCCAACATCGACTCGGATCACTACCTTGTTGCAGCTAAGGTGCGCACACGCTTATGTGTCGCAAATAACAAGAGAAGTCCCACACAGAGAAAGCTCGAAGTCAGTAAGCTGCGATCACCAGAGACAGCAGATGCATTTTCCAAGGTTGACAAGAATGAGACTCGAAAATTCTTCGAAAAGATCAAGCGCCTAAGTGGAGGTTTAAATCCCGGAGCCTCTTCTTGTCGTGATGGAAATGGGAATCTGGTTACAGATGTCCAGAGTGTACTGAGCCTATGGAGGGAACACTTCTCCACGTTACTGAATGGCGATGCTACGAACAATTCCGCCAGTGGAGGAGATTGCCCGATAACCCCAATTACAGATGATGGTGTTGATGTTCCACCACCCGACTATGACGAGGTTGAAACGGCCATTTTAAGGCTGAAGAACAACAAAGCTGCAGGTGCTGATGGCCTGCCTGCCGAGTTGTTTAAGACCGGAGGCGATGAGCTGCTCACCCGCATGCACCAGCTCATAAGCAGAATATGGTCGGATGAAAGCATGCCTGATGATTGGAGGCTCAGTGTTCTATGTCCTGTACATAAGAAAGGAGACCCCACAATTTTCGCCAACTACCGTGGAATAAGTCTCCTGAGCATCGCATACAAGGTTCTATCGAGCGTACTGTGTGAAAGGTTGAAGCCTATGCTCAGCAACCTGATTGGACCTTATCAGTGTGGCTTCAGACCTGGTAAATCCACCATCGACCAGATTTTCACACTGCGCCAAATCCTGGAGAAGACCCAAGAAAAACAGATCGACACACACCACCTATTTGTTGATTATAAAGCCGCTTTCGACAGTCCGGTAAGGGATTACCTCTACGCAACAATGTCTGAGTTCGGTATTCCTGCAAAGCTCATTCGACTTTGTAGAATGACACTGCATAACTCCCGTTGTGCAGTGAAAATTGGGAAGGACCTCTCCGCACCGTTTAATACCGAACGGGGTTTCAGACAAGGTGATTCGTTATCGTGCGACTTCTTCAATCTTATTATGGAGAAAATAATACGAGCTGCTGTTCTACGACATAATGGCACTATCTTCAACAAAAGTGTCATGCTGTTAGCGTATGCCGACGATATTGACATAATCGGCATGAACACGCGAGCAGTCAGTGCAGCATTCTCAGAGTTGGAAAGAGAGTCGCGTCGGATGGGTCTCACGGTGAACGAGGGCAAGACGAAGTATCTAGTGTCAACAAACAAAGAGTCCCGGCGTCTTGGACAGCACGTCACTGTTGACAACTACGCTTTTGAAGTAGTAAGGGACTTTGTCTATCTTGGAACCAGCATTAACAGCAGTAATGACGTCAGCTTGGAGATCATGCGTAGGATAACTCTTGCTAACAGGTGTTACTTTGGGCTGAGTAAGCAATTGAGAAGTCGAGCCCTCTCTCGAAGAACGAAAACTACACTCTACAAGTCTCTCATCATGCCTGTCCTAACATATGGCGCTGAAGCCTGGACAATTTCCACCTCGGATGAGCGAATGCTTGGAGTTTTCGAGAGAAAAGTCCTACGCAAGATCTTTGGACCTATTTGCGCTGGTGGCGAGTACCGAATAAGGTACAACCATCAGCTGTACGAGCTGTATGCCGATACTGACATAGTAAAGCGCATCAAAATCTAGCGGCTGCGCTGGCTAGGTCATGTCGAGCGAATGGAAGAACACGCTCCAGCTAAGACGGTGTTATATTCGGAACCCGCTGGAGGACGACGCAGAAGAGGAAGACCAAACCTCCGGTGGAAAGACCAAGTACTGGAGAACCTGACGGCGCTTGGAATTTCTAACTGGCGCCAGCTAGCGAAGAACAGAGATGGCTGGCGAAGCATGTTATTTTCGGCCTAAATCGATATTCGGTTGTTATGGCCACATAAGTAAGTAAGTATTCTTAATACTACAGGGTATAAAATACATTTAAATATACAAATATATGATATATACATGGGTTCAACATTGCCGCCCGCGTTGCAGTATTGTAAATATAAAAACAGTCTTAAAAATATTGAGTGTATATGGGTGTACTTCAAAATATAATACTTATAACTACTGGAATTCATAAATTAATTTTTGTTTCCTCAAAATTTCATGTGAAATTCTATAAAATGAAGTGATATATGTGCAAAAATTAATTCTGGTTTTAATAAATATTATACATTTTACGGATGAACCGATGACTGTATTTTGATTTTTGCGAAATGGGTTGCGGAGTTCTAGTTCGGTCATCCAATGAACGTGAGGGGTTAACAATTCGTAATCATTGCTAACTGTTGCATTCACCTGGACACTTGTATTGTCATCACACCTACCCCTAATCGTGAGGGCACAAATGTTTGAAATCCCGTCGATTGTTGTGGGTAGTCGCTACTATCGGAGCATGGGTCCAACAATGCTGCTACGATACATAATTGCCCGTCATTAAATATTCTTACAAGGGCCGTGGCAGACAACTGCTACGATTGCCATGCGCTGGGTTGACTCTGGGTTGCTGTACGGTAGCAGAGCTGAATCCTTAGAGAAGGACGAGCGAGGTCCACTCCGCCGAAAGCATGGATAACGATGATCCTGCTGCGTAGCCAAGCTATTAGAGAGAGGCGGGATAGGTCTTCTCCGCATGCCATCACGTGATCGAATGTGCGCCGATTGAGACGAGCGAGGTCTCACTGGCAGCCAGGAAGTCGGCTAAAACGAGCGCTTACGTGAGTGAGCGTGAAGCAACATGTGGTGGTCATCGTTACAATGACGGCAAAGGTAGTTGATGCGCAAATCTTAGATCAGCACTACACTAAGGCGTTCGTCAAAATTCTTCTCCATGAATTGATGGAATTTTTTGAGTGGGTGGGGCCCTTTGCATAGAGGGCAGAAATCACGTATGTGCTATTAGAGTGAGAAAAGCCAGGTCTTCTCCGCATATCATCACGCGATTGAAATCCAGAGCATCCAGTAGGACGAGCGTATACGTGTATTAGCTTGGAGGAATGGGTGGAGGAACGTAGATATCATTGCAATGATGACAGTTATTATTACTGCGGCAATCTCGTTGGTGGTGTGAGGTACCTAATCAATTCGACCAGTACCTATGGATAAGTACTAAACGAAACCGTTCTTCGGCGTCTTTTCCTTGAATTCTCGGCATTTGCTTAGTGCTTAGATATAACTTGACCTTTCACTATTGATTTCGTGGGAACATGCTGCGTTGGAAGGCTAGGTAACCTTACATATTACTTCATTGTTGGGTCAGATGGGCATCATAAAATGTTCTTCACAGGTTTAATCTAAAATTTTTTGAATTTGTTTTCGTCGAACTTTTTCAAATTTCGTACCCCGTAAGAGTTTTTTATCTAATGACAATTTATTAGAACATGAACGTACTGTTGATGGGTTTTACATAGTCTAATAGGCCCTATAAGAATCCATCCGAAAACGGTTTTTGTGTAATGAGGATTTCAAGAATATTATGTTGTATTCCTTCTCGAATTATTTCTGGATAAAAATCTCCGCCGATTAGCAAATCAATTTGATCGTTTTTGTAAAAATATTTATCGGTTAATGGTATATTTGGGATTTTTTTGTAAATAGAAGGATCGAAAGAACAATTGGGCAAATTTCCGGTAAACGTTTTTAAGACTAGTGTATTAAACTGTAATATGGAATTGAGGTCATGTGATGAAAATAAATATAGGGTGCAAACTTTGAATACTTTTAAAGAAACCCTACGATTAAGTCCGAAAACCTCTTCATTTATATTTTTTTGTAGGGATTTTTAACATCTTTTGAAATTGCTCTGTTACAAAACTGCTTTCAGAACCTGGTTCTATGAGTATACCAGTATGAAGTATTGAGAGTTTTTATCGCATATTGACATCATAGCGGTTCCTAACAGGACGCTTCTTGTACCTAATGTAAAACAGAATTGAATTAGAGTAACGTGAGAAGTGGAATGATGCATTTGTTGGTATTATGTGAGTGGAAGTCTTGTGATTGATATGTTTAAATGATTCCCAGAGGTATAAGCAAGGTTGGTGGTTTGATCTTCACGGTGTAAGAGAGTATTTTGGAGTTGCTTATACCTAGCGCAACTATGTTGACTCTGACAGCCTCTCAAGCCGTGGGATGTAGCTAAAGAGTTTATGCAGATCTGAAGTCTACGTACAGTTAACCAGCGACCATTCATGTTCGTATTTAGAAATCTGGATCATAATCTAATGGGATGCTGTTGCGAATTGGATAGTGTATAAGGGGTTTTCAAAACATTCACTTTGAAGGATTTCATATTCCTATTGGAGTTATTGGTGGGTGCTGTAGCTTAGTGGTTAGTGTGTTGGCTTCCTGATCTGTAGTTCGCGGGTTCAATCCCCGCGACTGTATTTATTTATTGCATTTGCTTATTAAGTCTGAACATTCTGTAAACTAAATAAGATCTTGAGTTGGCTATTTACCATGATACGCTTGTTTGCGTATCAATCTAGTAAATGTTTCCACGCTTGAGCAGATCCATCGTTGGTAAGAGGAAATTTGTTCACTATATCTATATTCTATATTCACTGCCGAACCGCAGCAATTATCGTTCGGTGTATAACACTTTCAGCGTTGGCAATGGGTTCTGCCTTTGAATCTTGATCTATGGTATCCAATAATGTTTCACAAATATTCTTAATTTGTTCCATTTTTCTTTTAATTCTTAAGCATCTCCAGAGAGTATGGGCTGTCGGAGATGTTTTATCGAAAATGCTTTCGAAATTGACAATATATTCTGCATACTGCAGGAAAGTATTTAAACTATACATCTTGAAAATATATTTAAGTAAAACTTAAATATATGGGTACCGTAGCTTAGTGGTTAGTGTGTTCGCCTTCTGATCTGTAGGTCGTGGTTCAATCCCCGGCTGATGCATAACAAATTTAATATCGATAAGATTTTTCTTTCGAACGGTACCCACCTGTCGGCAAGCAATTGGCAATTCTTCCGTCAGCAACAACTTGCCATGAAAAAGCTTCTAAAAGAACTCTGTGAAAAAGCTCAGAAAAAGTGATGTCACAAGTGTTCTGCCGTTCGGAACCGGCTAAAATAAGTAGGTCCCTTCTAATATTGTCCAAAATTTAAGACGCACAACAGTAATGGAAGAGAAGCTCGGCCAATGAGCCCTTTGGGGCTTTAAGTGCCACATATTTAGTTTTGTTTTTTTTTAAACTTAAATTAATTGTAATAATATAATGTTTTGTTGGATTATTTGAATAAATTTAGCAACATTATTGTTTGCTGGATTATTCTATTTTTCTATAAAATGAGTTTAATAAGAGTATGTGGGTTTAGAATGAGTTAGAAAATATCTAAATCTTATACTGGGTATTTTTTTAGCAACTTTCTTTTTAGCAACACTGTTTTTGGCAGCTCATCTGTTTTCGTGTAACATGTTACTGCCATATTCAGTTTGGTCTATAATTTAACCATGAATCGACTTACAAACGAACAATGCTTGCAGATTATTGAATTTTATTATCAAAATTCATGCTCGGTTCATTCATTTATTCATTCATTCATTTTTTGGTCAGTTTGGGGGACCTTCTGAAGCGGCTATTTGAAATTTTGTGATTAAATTTCACACCAAATTTACATCGTTGTTGATGACCGTGAATTATTGATTTATTCGTGAGATACCGGCCGATATGTTGGAGCGAGTATGCCAAATTGGACCCAGCGTATGAACCATTTGAGACGGAGCCGCGGTCAACATTTACATGAAATCATCTTTAAGGGGGAAGACCACCTTGAGCTGTCAGAAAATAAAGTATTTTCGGAATTTTTTTTCAGCATTAAAACAACTTGCAATGATAAAATGTTTTATATGATTTTATTAGTTATCTTTTTTACAATAAATGTCAATTTTTTTTGCTTGGATCTCGGGCTCCCTGTACACGCTGCACCAGGTCGCGTAGCCCCTCTCCAGCCCGGTTTTCCCTATCGGTGGGACATCTGGACCCTTGGCAAGTGAATCTGGAACAAAAGTTATATAGGCAGGTTATTCTCCATATAATTTCGCACTGAAATACTGAAGCCGTTTTTTGAAAAGTTAATTTTTACGAAATAGCCACCATATTTATAAAAAATTGTTAATTTTTTACCTGTAAAATTTGCCTCAAAATCGTGCTTTAAAAATCCAAATTATAAAATATCAAAAACCCCATCCAGTATTTCGATGCAGAATTAAATTCTCGATAATTTTGCAAGGTTTCATCAAAATCGGTTGAAAACTGCAAGCGTGATATATCCCACCAGTTTACAAAATGTCGTTTCGAGATAAACGCGTTTGAAGTTTTAGAAACTCGCTCAGTGTCCCGGGGAAATTTTTTAAATGTTTCTGGCGGACTATAGATGCATACTACATTAAAATACACACCTCATAAAACATTTCAAGCAAAAAAAAAAAAAAATTCGATTTTTCAAACCGTCAAAGTGGTCTTCCCTCTTAAACATTGAATTATATAGATCGTTCTATGGACTCAAATAAAGCCTTTATACATTTCTCTAAATTGTATGTGTTTTTTTTTTTTATTCAAATCCGAAGTCTTTTAAAAAATCACCGTGTATTTAATTATTTATTTGTTATTGTTATTTTTAATGTTTATCAAATTATTTAAGATTTTCGGAAGATATAATATTTTTATACATTAATAAGTTAATAATTCCTATAAATTATTTACTGGCAGCCTTACCGCTTGTTCCCAGTTCCACCTGGCTCCGATGTTCACGTATATAGTAACAACATATATTTGAAATGTCAGATTTGCTAATGTTAACTTTGTTTACATTAGCAAATTTTCGCAATTTTAAATATATTTTTTAATTGATGTGTTACTTGTAATAATTACGTATTGTTTAGTATATTGTAGTAGTTCAAAGTATATTCACCAATGTTTGGGCTTCAATAGAAGTGTGCGGTGTTTCGTTTCTTTTTGTAAAATAAACGATATAATAAAATATTCTGTTCTTTGTACTTTTAGTTATTTATATTATTTTTTTAAAGTTAAATGTGTTCTGCTGGACACAAATAAGTGAAAATATGCGAAGACCGCTAATTGTTCTTATCATATTAGTTGCGTTCCATTGGCAAATGATCTAAACACAGACTCCGATAAACCACAGGAATGACAACAGCACAGATTTTCTGTTGACACTTTCGAAAATTTGTTAGAAAGAGACACTGACAGAATAGAAATTAATGACAAATTTTGCCTGCGAAAATAGAGTTAAAGAATAATAAAATAAAAATCAAGTAGTTATATTTAAATTGAACATGAAAGCGTGGCTAATTGAGTAAGTTTGCATATTATTTCTTGTCGTACGAATGGTTACGTTAAATAATTCTACTTATTTTGTGTGTAGATGCCACCGACTGGTGGGTGCCGTAGCTCAGTGGTTAGTGTGTTCGCCTTCTGATCTATAGGTCGTGGTTCAATACCCGGCTGATGCATAACAAATTTAATATCGAAAAAGATTTTTCTTTCCAACGGTATCCACCTGTCGGCAAGCAATTGGCAATTCTTCCGACAGTAACAACTTGCCATGAAAAAGCTTCTAAAAAGAACTCTGTGACAAAGCTCAGAAAAAGTGATGTCACAAGTGTTCTGCCGTTCGGAACCGGCTAAAATAAGTAGGTCCATTCTAATACTGTCCAAAATTTAAGACGCACAACAGTAATGGAAGAGAAGCTCGGCCAATGAGCCCTTTGGGGCTTTAAGTGCCACATATTTATTTATTTATTTATTAATTCTGTTAATATACTTTATTAAATTGCTTCTTCTAAACATAAAAAGAGTACCATTCGAAAGAAAAATCTTTTCGATATAAAATTTGTTATGCATCAGCCGGGTATTGAACCACGACCTACAGATCAGAAGGCGAACACACTAACCACTGAGCTACGGCACCCACAGAATTAATAATTCTATATATTTCTTACCCAAAAATCTTCAAGATATTAAGGGAAAGGTGATTTCTTGATTTGCCTTATACCACAGATTTTATAAACAGCAACGCATTAAGATGTAAAAGACGTAGTGTTCTTCTTCTTCATTTCCTTTGCACAATGCTTTGTTGCAATACACACTCGCACGTGTTGCGTTGTAATTGTACAACGCTCCTCAGCATTGATGTACATACATATGTAGTTTTTAGTTGCAAATAGATATGCTCGTATTATTTAAAAATAACGTAAAGTTTAATTGAAATAACATTTTATTTCGAATATCTTACTATCTCGTATAACATTTATTTAAAATACTTGTTGTTTTGGAATATAAATTTTTTCAGTTTACTTATGTCAAAATGCACTAATATTTTATCTCTAATATGTTATGTCGAATAATATTTCAATATTTTATTTGATATAAACTTCCCACTAATATTTTATTTTGAAGTCGAACGAATTTGATTTTTTTAACGTCAAACTACTCACAGAGTTTGATATAACTAAATTCGTTTAACATATATACATATTAGAGAAAGTTATTACTTTATAAATCACTAAACTGGCAATTGGGCTGGTGCTCCACATTTGAGGATTCGTTTTACGCTCTTCAGCATTATATTCAGTCATTTTTGGTACCAAAAACGAGGTAAGCTCTCTTAAATTAAACGGAAAATAAAATAAAACACGTTTGAATTAGAACAATTCGACACAAAGCAGTCAGACACAGAGCTGCCAGATCTCTAAAAACATTTAAATGCTATGGACATTACTCAAACAAATGAAAATGTCCATTTTTCAACAGACGAAATTGAATTAGCACGCGAAACCGACTGGTTCTTGAAGAAAAGATCAAGCGAAAAAAGAAAAGCCGAAACCTTTCCGGAAATTGAAAATTATAGAAAATATCTAAAACACTCTTAACCGGAAACATCTCCTGGTATAGCTTTGAAGACAAGCACACAAGGCCCATAAAAGTCGTCCCCAAAAACTTACATCACACTTCCGAAGCAAAAGAAATTGTTGAAGACCTAATGCAAGGATTCGACGTGCTAAAAGCTGTAAACAAACTGAAGTGGAAAACCAAACAGCCCCTTGACATGTTTCTGTTAACTTTTAATGCAGCTGAAGATGTCAAGAAAATCCACGCAATCAAAACAATTTTAAATTCTATTATTACGATAAAGCCGATAAGGGTACCAAACCTTATACCACAATGCAAACTATGACAAGCGTACGGCCACATACAAAACTACTGAGGCAAGCAGCCAAGATGTGTTAAGTAAACTGGCAAGCACAACACCATCAACTGCAAAAAACC
Source organism: Megamerina dolium (assembly GCA_963854835.1). NCBI lineage: Eukaryota > Metazoa > Arthropoda > Insecta > Diptera > Megamerinidae > Megamerina > Megamerina dolium. Next base: position 34,674,139 of record OY978530.1, read on the forward strand.
AAAAAACGAAGAACCGAAATGCTGTAATTGCGGTGAATCTCATCCTGCAAACTACAGATGGTGCATCGGGGGAAAAGAACTGCAAAAGTGCGTAACCAAATAATCGTACAAAAAAAAGCCACCACCCGGCCAAACACGCTGTACAGACGATTCCGGATAAAATCTCAAGCATAGAATCAGCGACGAAATCAAAACACACAACAAAGCAACAATATTACCCAGAATCTTTAGAGAAAACTAGCTATGCGCAAGCACTAAATTCGAAATCCAAAGGTACTGCTAGCTCTAATACATTATAACAGATAATTTGAAAACTAAAAAAGCAAATGGAATTTAACATATCGCTCGAAAAACATTTATCAAAGCTGTAAGTATATTTTACTGAATCTACAAATGCGTAAAACACTAAAGATATTATTTTGGAATTCAAATGGGTTACTAAAACACCAAAACGAGCTAGAGGTTATTCTCTACACAGAAAATGTTGACATTTGCATGATATCTGAAACACATTTCACATAACAGCCATATATGAAAATCAAAAATTATGAAATCTACCACACAATACATCCAAGCAACTGTGCGCGACTTATTTGAATAAAACGACTTACTTTTGCTGTAGTCAATTCTTTATTAATTTTATTTCCCAATTTACAAATACTCAATACCTTTAATATGCTGAATTGCCCTTGAAACATGAAAAGTCGTTCAACTTTCAAAGTACATGTCAGCATAATTGCATTTTATAACTTAACTTAAAATATTGATGATTGTACTTTTGCTACAACCGGCATTTCATATTGTGAGGAGCTGTTACATATAACTCGCGCGGCGGATGTGGAATAATAATTAAAAAGAACAATAAACATTACGAAGAAGAAAAGCTTATGTTTGAATGAGTTGAAAAATTCACTCTCACTTATCGCAGTATATAGTCCACCAAGACACCAGATTAAATGTCACCAATATAAAACACTACAAAAGGCACAAATCCAGGTTCATCACGGGAGGCGATTTTAATGCCAAGCACACTCACTCAATACTCACTACAAAAAAGGGAAGAGAACTATGCAAGCAAATAAAATATCGAAAAATTACTAACTGATCGAAGATAGCGTCGACTTAAGTTCAGATCACTTGCTTGACGCTCAGCGATGATGTAATCCTCAGACAAAAGCCAGCTACTCTTAGCAACAAATTCACTGACTCGTACCACTTTAGGAACATACTCGAAAAATGTGAATTTTACTCAGATCGAATAGAAAATGAGAGCCACGAAATGAGAGCATCAAAAGTTGAGCATTGCAGTCAACACTCGCTATCCAAAAGACATTAGGGAACTTAGCTCGTATAAATGAAAACTGAGAAGTAAATGGAACCATACACGTGCACCATGTGGCAAAAGAATTATCAGCAAAACGAATAAGGACCTTAGCCGAAAAATACAGCAATTTGTAACGCGTACCTTTTGTTTCCAGCTGAGGTATTACTCAGTCTGCCAGGGTTGAACAAGAAAGTAGAGTAAAAAATCTTGTTGTAGGAGGACCGAATTCCATACGATTGTCTATTGACAATCAATTCACTGACACTAGAGTGTTCGGCTCGGTACAAATAGAACTGCTACTACTTTGTTCTATTTTCTTTATTTATCCTTTCTTTCTTCTTACAATTTTACAATACAATATAATACAAATACAATTCCTTACTCTATGCCTAACTGGAATACCTAACCCTATTTATAAGATTAGAATTTTATAGGTTTGACCATTGCCACCTGGTCGCCCCTAATGAATCAGTCGTCTGGCAGATCCGCCTCAGCAGAATTCTGTAAGCGACTGATAATTGTGTAGGGTAGCCTGATACAGGGGTCTTCTGTATTCAGTATCCTGGCCTCACACCTAGAAGAGGGAGACCTTTTATATAGCATGCTATTCGAACTGGCCGTTTCCAAAAATTCGCAATGATCGTTTCAACAGTATGTCGGGTTTGGTTTTAGGGTTTATTACCCTTTTTTGTCATGCCTTTCGTTGGCAAGTCATACACCTTTAGTACATATCTATCTATAAAGCATTTCAGAATTATGTAGTGTAAAATTCCTATTATGCTACATTTTACGTTCAGTGAAACTTCATTTGATTGTCTCTTCTTTCTCTGTCGTCATAGTGTTTGACTACACGAGTATGTGTATGTGTGTATACTTCTGCTGATATTACTGAATGACGACAATAAGGAGAAGAAGAAGAATCAAATGAACTTCTCTATGATACACATATTTTACTATTGGTTGTTTATTGTTGGTACGTTGAATATTTTAATGCTTTATAGAGCGTAGGTAGGTATGTAAAAGGTTGTAAGACTTAGTTTTTGGTCTGTTACAAATTCAAAAACGAAACCTTCTCGAATTATTTGCGAGCTCTATCCAACGAACCACGCACAGAATATTCATTGTGGAAATGCACAAAACATTTGATAAGGCCACAAACCCAATGCCCTCCGCTGAAAACATACGAGACATGTGCTGAAAGCGCAAACAGAACAGTCTACGAGTCTTAAGATATTACACATACTACATATGCAGAACTTCTCAAAGAAATCAGTTACATAAAAAATAAAAAATCTCCTTGTTTCGACCACATCACTTCATATGTACTCAAGCAACTTCCGCAAAAAAGCATTAAACACACAACAAGCATAATCAACGCATCATTTGCTATACGTTATGTACCAATATATTGGAAAACAGCAGACGTTATTATGCTACCAAAACCAGGCAAGACAGCTCGAGATGCATCATCGTATAGACCAATATCACTCTTACCGATGATCTTCAAACTTTTTGAAGAACTGCTGATCAAGCGGCTCAACTCAATAATCAAACGTAAAAATTGAATCCCAAACCATCAGTTTGGTTGTAGAAACAAGCACTCTACAATCGACCAAGTGCACATAATCGCACATGCTATAGAAAAAGCATTTGAGGAAAAAAGGTGTGTTCTTATGTATTCCTTGATGTAGCCAATGCATTCAATAAAGTTTGTCACACCGGACTACGACTAAAGCTAGAGTCAATTCTGCCAAAGCAATACTGGGAAAACTTTAAGTCGTACTTATCAGATCGCTACTTTCGCATCAAATAGGAAGAATCCTACTCTGACCTCAGAGAAATAAAAGCAAGAGTACCTCAAGGCAGTGTTCTCGGGCCCCTCTTATATTTACTATTCACATACGACTTACCATCTAATCCCATTTGCATCACAGCCACATTCGCAGATGACGCTGCTGGCTGTTGCTGAAACTACAACTGAAGTCTACAACAAAGTCTTTACCTACAACAAAGCACAACACTTTATATCGATCATTTACAAATTCCACATTCAAACTCTGCTAAATACGTTGGTATGACGATCGACTGTAAACTCAGATGGAAGGAACACATTAAGAAAAAAATGCAAAAACTAGACATGAAGCTAAAAAATATGAAACGGCTCATGGGTAGACGATCAACGATATCAACGCAAAACAAACTGCTCATATATAACAAATTTTAAATGGAAAAAATGAAAAATGGAGCTATGGAGTGCAACTGTGGGATGTGCGGGCCAAAGTATGAAAAACGTTATCCAACAATTTCAAAATAAAGACCTTCGGGATATCGTTAAAGCGCATTGGTACTGCAGAAGTGCTGAAATTGAGCGCGACCTCAAAATAACCTCAATTAATGCTGAAATAGCAAAAATTGCAGCGGCTCACAATAAAAGGCATACTCAGCACGTAAACGATGAGGCCTCTCTTCTAGCCAGAACCGATGGACTATCGCGGCGGCTCAAGAGTAGTAAACCTAGCGACCTCAAGCGTCTGTCCAAAAGTACGAATATGTAGCTTTTTTTGTGTGTTTTTTCTTTAAAATTATTTATTAAATTTAAATTAATTGTTAGTCATTTTATGAATTTTATGAACTAGTTGCAATAAAATACTATAATAAAATTTTTTTTTTTATCCAAAATTTTTATTTAAAGTAATGTCAATATTTGTTATAAAAGCATATTTCATTATTTGAGATAAAAAGTTGATTATTTTAAAATGAATACAGTAAAATTTTATTTAAAATAGTTTGTTTAAATTATATTTCAAATAATGAACTCATCATTAAAATTAACTAATATATCATTTCCAATAATTCTTCAGATATCATGAAATAACGTTTTATCACAAATAATAATTTCAAATTTTCTAACGTAATATTGCACTTGAAGTAAATATTTCTTATCATAATGTATATCAAATAAAAATTGCGCAAGCTTTTTTTGAAATCGTTTCTCATTTAAACTTGATTTCAATACGATTCAAAATCCTGAATTTAAATATCACTTTCATAATTGAAGATAAAGACGCATATTCACAATCAAAATTAAGTTCCAACTTAAAGTTAACTTTCTGACAGATTTTTGTATGAGAAATTTCGGAAATGATATATTAACATAACATATATTTCAGACAAAATATTAGCGCATTTTGAAATAAGAAAACTGAAAAAATATTATATTCCAAAACAACAAGTATTTGAAATAAATGTTATATGATATAGTAAGATATTTGAAATAAAATATTATTTCAATTAAACTTTATTTTATTTTTATATAATACGAGTATATCTATTTGAAACGAAAAACTACGTATGTACATTAATGTACAATTACAACGCAACACGTGCGAGTGTTTATGAATGTGCAAAGGAAATGAAGAAGAAGAACACACCGTCTTTTACATCTTAATGCGTTGCTGTTTATAAAATCTGTGGTATAAGGCAAATCAAGAAATCACCTTTCCCTTAATATCTTGAAGATTTTTGGGTCTGAAATATATAGAAATATTAATTCTGTTAATACACTTTTTTAAATTGCTTCTTCTAAACATAAATTTTGAATATACTCACAGCACTGAAAAACCTTTATGAATGAATGAAGTTATGAATGAAGTTTGTATTTCCTTCTTCAAAATACATACTTAGGTCATGAAAATCCTCCGAGATACAATAATGCAGGCATATATACAAAGAAGATAGTATGTAATTCTTATAGTGAATTTGTAAGTTAGTATTAGGTCCTTCAGACAAATACGTATAACAATAATAATAATATATAATAAATAATTTTTTTTTTTTTTTTTTGTTAGCTTATTTTTTTTTTATTGAATCTTTCTTAAATACAAGAAACTAACAATAAGTATTCAAATCTTACAAACTAAATAAAACTATGTGATATCCCCTACGTTCCATCACAATTTGGTGAGTCGCGAGATGTAGCAATTTTACAGCATATTCAGTGTGTCTTTTCTTTTTAATCGACGATGCCCCTTGCTCAGCAACAATTGTCTAGCAAGGGGATTCGGATGATTGTGTAATTTTTGAATGTAGCTTCTGCAGGACATTGCAACTTCCTCAGAAATTGTGGATACATTTAAATCTCGATGGATGTTAACGTTCCTCATATACCAAGGCGCGTTTACAATAATTCGCAGACACTTGGATTGTATTCGCTGCAATTTTTCGATATTAGAGGGAGATGCGGTGCCCCAAAACTGAATACCATAAGTCCAGATTGGTTTCAGGATTGCTTTATATAATAGCACTTTGTATTCAAGATTCAACTTTGATCTTTTGTGTAACAGCCACCATAACTGATTCATTTTAAGCTTGATCTGAGTTTTCTTTGCCTCTATGTGATTTTTCCATGTCAGCCTTCTGTCGAGGTGAATACCCAAATACTTTGTTGAGGAACATTGTGGAACTGATTGGCCATTAATTTTAAGTGGGGGACATGTATCTAGCCTTAGCGTGAAGGTTACATGTACGCTCTTTGATTCATTGACTTTTATACGCCATTTTGCTAGCCAGATTTCGAGAGAATCGACATGAGTCTGCAGGAGTTTAGTAGCTTCTATGGGGTTAGAGCGAGAGCACAATATTGCCGTATCATCAGCAAAGGTCGATATGAATGTATAGTTATTGTTGGGCATATCTGAAGTGTATAAGAGATACAGTAAGGGACCCAAAACGCTTCCTTGAGGAACGCCAGCGTGAATATCCAATGGATTTGTTGTGTAATCCTTGTGATGTACGAGAAATTGTCTTTTCGTGAGGTAGCTACTGAGCAATGAGGAGATATTTGCAGGCAGTAATAGTTTGAGTTTGTAAATAAGGCCATCATGCCATACTTTATCGAAAGCTTGAGTGATATCAAGAAAGACAGCTGAGCAATACTTTTTTTCTTCAAAAGTGTTCCTTATCAGAGTTACAATGCGGTGGACTTGTTCTATTGTGCCGTGCTGTTTTCTAAATCCAAACTGATGTTGAGGAATGAGTTGGTTGAGATTAATAAATGGAGTTATATTCATGACAAGCAGCTTTTCGAATACTTTAGAGAGTAGAGGCAGGAGGCTGATAGGTCTGTACGATGCAACTTTTGTAGGGTCTTTTCCTGGTTTTGCTATCATAATAATTTTTGAAGTTTTCCAGCATTTGGGATAGTGTTTAATACGAAGGATAGCATTGAAAATGTGCATCAGATGAATTACTGAAGCCGGAGGTAGCTCTTTTATCATTTTACCAGTAATTTTATCTGGACCAGGTGATTTTTTTGGATTTAAATCTTTATAAATTGCTTTGAATATGTCCTTTTTTTTAATTTTCAGCGTTATTGAGCAAGGTTGAGAAGTTAATTTTGGTAATGAGGACTGTGAAGAGGGTGGATTGGGTGTAAACACACTTTTTAGGTGGTTTGCAAAAGCCAAACCCTTCTCACAGTTGCTTCTAGCCCAATTTCCGTCACTCAAACGGATGGGGGAATCAGTGAGAATTGGCCGATTTGAGCTTTTTGCTGATTTCCACAAAGAGTAGTCTGACGCTTCACCAGGTGTTAATTTCGCTATGTGCTCTTCTAACTCTTTGTTGTTTTTATTTTTCAAGGCTTGCTTTAACTTTCGAGTGCAGTGCTGTAGCTGTGTTTTCAGATTCGGTGATCTGAATTCTTGCCATTGTCTTCGGAGTCTTCTTTTCTGTCTTACTAGCAATTCAATGTCTGCTGGTGTGTATTGGCTATATTTTGATTGCTTGCATACCTTTGTGCAGGTGGCTGAGCTGAGAGCTAATGAGAGTAGCTGGTTGAATTTTTCGAGTGCTGAGTCTACATCGTGTCCATTTCTTAATACAGTACTCAGAGGAAGATGGGAATTTATATATTTCTTGAATTTTAACCAGTCTATTTTCTTTCTAACGCAATTGCCTTGGGGGCTTGGTGATTTTATAGATATTACCGTGGGTGATTGGTCAGATGATAGATCATAATTACATTCTGGAGATATTTTCCATCTGCAAACCTTTGGCGACTCCAAAGTCTATGAGATCGGGTATTTTCCTCTTGTCCGTCGGCCAATATGTCGGTTGACCATTTGAAATAACATCGTAGCCGTGGTTAGTGATGATTGAACATAATCTTCTGCCTTTTGGAGTTATTAAGCGGGAGCCCCAGTGAGTGTGTTTGGCGTTGAAATCGCCAGCAACCAAGAATTTGCTACCAAGAGTTGAGAAAAATTCTTTATATTGCTGTTCGGTAATACTGTATCTTGGGGGACAGTATATCGCAGATATTATTAGCTTAGAGATGTATTCTTCCAGACATATAGATGTTGCTTGCAAGTAGACGCTACTGAAATCTTCGAGAACATGATGTTTTATTCTGCTTTTTATCAATATGGCAGTTCCACCGCGTGCCTTACCATGCGGATGATTTGTAGTGTACAGTTTGTAATATGGTATTTGGTAGCAATTTTTGTCAGTGAAATGGGTCTCAGATATCATCATTATGTCGATCTGGTTGGATTCAAGGAATTGAATTAGCTCCAAACGGTGCTGGCTTAAGCCGTTGGCGTTCCAGTGGCATATCTTGAGACAACTCATGGTCTGGATAGCAATGTTTGGAGTAACATCGATTGATTTTTCATCATTTCTTGCATCATTGTTTGCATTGAGTTCATGAATTGGTTCATATTCTGAATTAATGTTTGAAGCAAATGTTCAAGAGTACTTGGCTGTTGGGTTGGCAGTGAGTGTTTCTGCTCATTATTTACATTGCTTTGTTGGTGTGGGTTTTGTTTTAACACGCTAGCGTATGAATTGGTTTGATTCTTGTTTGGGATTGCAGAGAAGAATTGTGTTGCATCAATATTCTGAGTTTGCTCAACTGGTTTTAGAGGTTGATTGTTAGCGGAGAAATTTAGCTTTAGGGTTGCATATACTGGGCAACCTCTATAATTTGCAGTGTGATTACCTCCACAATTGCTGCATTTTTTCATGCTAGCATCGCCTTTAGATTTTGGGCATATGTTTGATTTATGGAGATCTCCACAAATCACACAAACAGCTGGCAGGGTACAATATGTCTTAGTATGTCCATATTCTTGGCAGTTGCTGCACTGAGGAGGTCCAGTTCTCTTATGGGGTTCTTCGATTGTGATTTTGCGATGCAATAAATATCGAATTTTATATATGGGGTGTACCTCACCTTTTTTTAGGGGTTTTGTTTCAGGCTGAAGCTCAATACGATATAACGGTTGAGGTATATTGCTCTTGTTGAGAATGTTGAATACTGTTTTGGCTTGAAACCCTTCTTCCTGAAGGGCAAGTTTGATTTCGTTAATATCAACGTTGGGTTCGACGCCTTTGAGTACAACGATTAAGCCCTTACTACTTTTTAGCTGATATGTGTAGTAATTCTTTTTTACAGCATCAAATTCCGCTATTACTTTGCGATAATGAGTTTCGCTGTAGATTTGCACTTTTGTTTCCTCAATTTGGCCTTTGCGAATAGGAACAACATGGAAATTCTTTGGTCCTATAAGACTTGTAATTCTAGAAATCAACTTATCTGAGTTGCGTTCTCTTAAGAAAATGGGTGGGGGTTTGAAATTTTTCTTGGAGATAATATTTTCGTCACTTTCATCACCTGAAAGCAGAGCGTATCTATTTTCCGAACTAATAGGGACAGTGTTCTGCTTTTGAATTTTTGTTGAATTCATTTGTTTTGAATTTTGCGGACTTCTTTTTCGCTTTACTACAGTAATGTAGCGATCAATACCAGTTTGAACAGCAACTGGTTCTTTATTAGTCATCGCACTAGTCGCTTTAACTACTGGGTCATGCACTTCAGTAGAAGTGCATGACCCATAAATAAAAAAAATAAATTAGTTATAGTGTAAAGGCAAATGTAACTACATATCGACCTAAATGTTGAAATGCACTAGCTTTTCTTTCTCTGATATGAGTTCTATATCCTTTAGATAAGTTTTAATATGACTTTAATTAAGCGAATTCTTATCTCTCATTTACTTACTTGAATCACCTGAATTCCATACTTTGCCTAAAAATTTCGAACTCTATTTGTCGTACCTTTCCACAATAAGGTAACGATATGTTCATTATAATATACTTATAACCTAGTATTACGTCCTGCAGACAAATATGGAATAGTGTTAGGATCATGTCGATGGCAGCAACCTTGACGTGGTGACTTGACTTACCCATTATCAATAAAATTACTACTAAAATGTAATAAAGTAGCTTTACTGATAGTGGAACTAATAACTTCCTTATTAAATTTTCACAAATTTTCCTTTGAAGCAACAGTAACAGAACCATGTTGATGGTAGCAGCCTTATTAATAATCCGCAAAATTACCTATACAGGCACATAACAAGAAGTTTTAATATTTAATTTTAATATTAATTTCATGTTATTATTATTGTTGTTCATATTCAGAAGTGAAGGAACAAGGCATAAAGGGGAAGAAGTTAACAAAAAAGAACACCACGATTTTGACAGATCTTTATTATCGTGGTAGCAATGCGTGTATAATAATGAAGGTAGAGCAATCGTAAACGATTTCTCTTGGTTGTGCCATAAAATGAACCATGATGCTAACATTGTATGTTAATAGGGAGCATCTATCAATAATCGCAAGCAAAAATTCATGCGTACTCCATAAAGCATTTGTAACATTTTGTCGAAAATTTCTCAAAAACAATTGAAATTTTCAATGTAAATTTTCTAATGATTTTTATGCAAATTTTATGAATGGAAGTTGTACATACGTATATATGGAAGAATTTACTATAGAATTTTTTACGTTGTCATGGATACTTGTGTACATGATTGTATGATGTAGGCAAATTTTGTTTTTCATATTTTGGAAAACAAAAATTGTAAAATTGTTTATTGTTTCCATGCGCGCCTTATACATTAAATTTCGTTTTGTACAAGGTTACCGTTCAAAAGAAAAATCTTATCGATATTAAATTTGTTATGCATCAGCTGGGGATTGAACCACGACCTACAGATCAGAAGCCGAACACACTAACCATTTCACACTAACCATTTCAGTGGTTATCACCATTTCAGTGATACACAACATTTTTAACCCATTTTGAATATTTTAAAAATTACCATCAAAATAAAAAAATTTTCAAATATATTTTTCAAAACCCGATTTTTATTCGATAATAATCACTATTGACCTATAAAAAATTTTAAACCATATTCAATTACCTTTCTAATGATGTACTAAACATTTTTTTTTTATTATTATGTATATTTAAATTTTTTATCTTCATACTTTGTCCACGGCAATACGTGTGTACGGAAAAGTAGTGAGACAAAGGAGAATTATAGTGATAAATGTAAATAAAAAAATTTAATGAAAATTGGTATAATATAATATTGTAATAATTATCACTTTCTTCTAATTCAATAAAGACAACATTATTTATGTAAAATGTTATTGACCGGGAATAATAATAGTAATAAAAATATGCCGTCGGTTACTTCAATAATTTCAAACAACACGATAATAAGACGCCAAAGTTTGCTAGTCTCAATACTCCAAAATATCTGCCTGAATGACAAATTATATCAAAACGCTCCTCAAAGTTATTACATTTAATTCTCGAATCTCGAATCTCGAATTTTCGTTTGTTTATATTTGATAATTATCAATTAACGATTCCAATAATGTTATCGTTTTTGCATTAACAATATTCAAATTTCTTTCTGATGAATTTTAAATCATAATTTATTCATATTATATTAAGAGTTTTTACTCATTATTCACACTTGAGTAATTTTTGTTTATTTAATTTAATTAGCAATGGTAGCTAAGTTACCAAGTAATGCCCAATAATTATAATTGTCGCGTTTTCTCTTTCAATTTATGACGTATCAAATCTCATTACGTGTTACATATACTTTACCCTGCAAAAGTTCGGTTAAATTTCAAAAATTACATATGTTATATTTTTTATTTCAAATTGCTTAATTTATAGTACTCCTTAAGCATGCTTCAACTTGAATCGCTTTTTAATCAATTTTAAAATATTTCAAAATACGCGCCAATATTTTCTAACGTCCTTTGCCACTACAAGTCAAATTCGTAAAGGTATTGCAGATATGAGAGGGGGATTACCGGTGCGCACCGTATCGGTTTTCTTGCCACTGTCCGTTGCTGTTATGGTTAGTAGTGTGACACGCTGGGTCTGTATGGGAACACGAAGATGAAACAATACTGTCTGCTACTGGTATTAATTGTTACACACACATACTTTTTGTTTTGTTAATTATAGTAAATAAATTTTATTGTAATTTAAATATACACTTTTTATTTGTTTTTGTTTAAGTTTGATTTATTGTATAATTTTAGTTCACGTGTAATAGGAAAATATATAAATATAAAAAAATATATAAATAAGAAAATAAGTGTAGAAAAAATATATATATGAAAATCAGGCACTGTCTCACTATAGGTATAATTTTGGTAATAAAAAAAATAATAGAAAAGGAATGCAAGTGGAGAAAAGAAGAAATAAAGAAATGCATAGAGAGAGAGAGAGAGAGAGAGAGAGAGAGAGACCAGCAAATAGAAAAGACTAACGTGTTAAATTGACTGGGGTTGCCAACCCACTGAAAGTTATAATATATAAATTAGTTAGTGACAGTCCGCACCACCTTGACAAGATATTCTGAATCGATCTCGTTTGGTTACAGAACACGCTCTAGTATGAGTCAAGCCTACAGTCGAGTTTGGAGGTAACAAAGTGATGGGCTTGTTTTTGCTATGATAGTGTGGGCAGTTTGGCGAAAATCGATGGAATAATGCGGTTGGAACAGTATAACCGAATATTTCAGAACAACGTCATTCTATCTGGCGTCGGTTTGACAAGTGAGGGGTTCGTGTTTTAGCAAGATAATGACCCTGAACACACATCCAAACTTTGCACAAACTACATCAAATCGAAGGAAGACAACGGCGCTCTTCAATTTATGGAATGGCCACTCGAATCGTCCTACGCGAGTCTCATTGAATTATTATGAGATGAGCTCGACAGCCAAACGCGTGGGAAATTTTTGATGAATGCTTGGAAACAACTCCAACCAGGTAAACTCCAAAAATTGGTGGAAAGAATGCCCAAAGTTTATGCGGACATCATCAAATTGAAAAGCAACCACTACATTTTTTTTAATATAAAATAACCGAATATTTTGATAAAAAATAATCAGATATCATTGATAAAATGTTGTTTTATAGAAACATGTTAAATAAAACGGTCATCGTCGAAAAAATATAGCAAAAAATACAAAGAATGTGTCAATTTTGAAATTTACACAAGCTTTTACAGGGTAGTGTACACGATATAGATTTATACATTTTCCACAAAAATGTAATAGATACACACACACACATTTTGCATTCTTAAATTCAAAAATTAAGAACAAGAATCCAGATTCCCCTTTTCATTTCCGTCATAACGGGAACTAGAAATAGAAAAAAAGTAAATTTAACAACCATAAAGTCGTGCGTTCAAATTGTTTTCTTAGATAATGTCGTTATTTTTTATGAAGTTCCTCCTTCTTTTTCCCCATTTTCCATTCCTTGTTAACACTGTCGGTGTCGGCATACAGCTAATACACCTCATGGTTCTACCTTATTTGATAGTCGCCACCAACGCAAATAGGTCCAAGGATCTTGCGTAGAACTGGCGAAATCTCCGAGCATTCTTTCATCCGAGGTGGAAATTGTCAAAGCTTTGGCGACATATGTATGGAAGGCATGTTAAGAAACTTGTAGAGTGTGGTTTCCGTTGCTCGAAAGAGGGTCCGACTTCTCAACTGCTTACTTAGTCCAAAGTAGCAACTGTTAGCTAGAGCGGTCCTTCGCAATATCTCCTGACATCACTAATAGTGTTAATGCTGGTGCCAAGATAGATAAAGTACTTTACTACTTTAAAAGCATAGTTATTAACAGTGACATGCTGTCCTAGACGCTGGGGCTCTTTGTTTGTTGACACTAGGTACTTTGCCTTGAACTCGTTCACCGTAAGACCCTTTCGACGCGAATCTCCTTCCCACTCTGAGAATGCTGCATTGACTGCTCGCATGTTAATGCAGATTATGTCAATATCATACGTCATATAGCATGAAACTTTTGTCGCACGATAACGAATCACCTTGTCTGGAACCCCGTTCGGTATTAAACGGCGGGGAGAGGTCCGTACCAATTTTCACTGCACAATGGGAGTTACGTAATGTCATTCTCCAAATACGAAAAAGTTTCGCAGGAATACCGAACTCAGACATTGTTTTGTAGAGGTAATCCCTTGCCAGACTGTCGAAAGCGGCTTTGTAATCAATAGATAGGTAGTGTGTGTTGATCTGTTTTCTTCTCCAAGAACCAATCTGCTTTGCAAATTGTTTTTAAGATTTGTGATTGAAGTCGTGGTAAAATGTCAATATTGGATTTGCTGGAAGTGCCCCATATTTCTATACCATAACTCCATATGGGCGTGATAACTGATTTGAAGATTAGTAGTGTTTTCTACAGATAATTGGAAATAAAGCGTGATCCATTTCGAGGTTCCCAACTTTTTTGAAGAAAAAACACAGAAAATTCAAATTGAATGGGGAATGTTTATTATCATTTGAAAGAACATTCTTTGGCATTTATTTTTTGAAGATTATGTCTCTCAATTGTTGGCCGCGGCTACGTCTCATATGGTCCATCCGTTGCGTCCAATTTTCGATGACTTGTTCTAGCACAAGCTGTATTTTGTACGCTTTCAATTTAAGATGAGAATTTAATAAGAGAATATGATTCGTGTACATCTTTATCCCAGCATGTGCTCATACTTACTAACCTACACACACACAAATATAAGAAATACAGGGCTGACATCACTGCTCTCCAGGAAATCCGATAGACGGGATAGGGCTGCTCCAAAAGAGTGTCCTGTGATATATACTACAGTTGCCATGCTGAAATGCACAAATTAGGATATGGATTTTTGGTCAGCAAGAGATTACGACACTTGGTCTCACATTTCACGCCTGTGAATGAACGGCTGAAAACAATCCGTATTAGGGCAACATTTTTTAACACCAGCCTAATATGTGCCCACGCTCCGATGGATGAGAAAAACGATGCGCCAGAAGAGAGTTTATTTTAGCACCTCAAAAAGTTTATGATCGCTGTACCCACCACGATATCAAAATCGTCCTTGACGTCTTCAATGCTAGGGTGGACAAGAAAGGTACCTTTGGTGCAGTTACTGGAAAATTCAGCCTCCGGAACACCTTCAAAAACGGAATGTGGCTGATCGACTTCTCTCTGAGAACTCCCTCCAAGACAAGGCACTCACAGGCTGGCTCGTCAGGAACGTGCAAGCCTGGGTCGATAGAAAACATGGAGAGACAGACTTTTACCTGACGCCGTTTTTGTCGGGTCATGGCTGTTTCAGGGAGTACCTCCTCAGATTCGGGTAATATGATGCGACAGAATGCTTCTTCTGTAGCAGTGTCGGTGAAAACGCAGAGCATATCTTTTTCTCTTGTTCGAGATATGTAGCACAGAGAGCGGATATAGAGAGGTTAATAAACGAAAGGATGACACCCGATATCATTGTGAGCCACATGCTGCAATCGAGATTGGTGTGGGCTAAGATGAAGGAATGGTCCAAAACAGCGCTCCAGGAGCTCAGGACGAAAGAAAGGCAGCGTAGAAGTAGAAATATACATGCAACGGATGAATAACCCTGTAGGGCGTGTGTGAGGAGCCTTTTTAGGCTAGCTCGGTCCTGCGAAATAGTGCTTAACGGCGGACCCGCAGGCCCAAAAAATACAAGCCACAGAAGTGGGAGTTAAGGGTTTAGTACGTAGGCGTACTGGTTCGCAAGTCCAGCATAGTAAAATAACATACTGACTGGGCGTGGTTCCGAATGAGGTGTATGAATCGTACATGCTGTCTATGGCTGACGCTATCTATGAAAGATTCCCCCTACGAATAAAAAAAATAAAACACACACACACACACACATATATATATATATATATATATATATATATATATATATATATATATATATATATATATATATATATATATATATGTAGGAATGGTCAGTTCGTTAAGTTAAGTCAGTCGAGAAAAGTCAGTCGAGAAAAGAAGTCGGTAAAGTACAGTCGAGTAAAGTTGAGTCAGTCCGCGTAAAGTCAAAGCACGAAAAGAGTCAAGCTTTTTTTTTTCTCTTTATTTAATCTTTATCAAATCAACAATTGAACCACATATTTTAATATATTTTGACAATAAATTGAATTCCCACACGAAGCAGAAAATATTATTATTTGTGAACATTTCTACATGGTGTCAGAAGTGGGATAGCCAAAAGAATAAAAATTTATAACTTCTGAACGATAAAGAAGAGACTTCTTATGAGTGAAGGTGACCTAACATCGCTTACCACAAGACAATTACAAGAACAATTGAAGAAGCGCGGATTGTCTTATCGATACAACAAGAAAGAAGATCTCGTCTTACGGCTGCAAAAATTTATGCAAAACAACAACACCAGAGAGAAACCGCAAGACCTTAGAAACCAACGTCTGTGCAGAAAATTTTGCTGAAGGAGAAGGAAGGTCAAGCGAAAAATATAATATTAGAACGAAGCCACTGGAAGTAAAGCTAGACGTCAACGTCGACGTAAGAGGTATTTGTGCAGAAAAAGTTGATCATCAGCTAAGTGACAACGCATCGGTAAGCAGCGCAATGACGAACGAAAGCAAAGAAGAAAATGCAGAAAAAATGGTGACAAATAATATGGTGCAAAATAATATCCATCTCAAAGACGTACAAGAGGCATTAGAAAAATTCAACGGAGAGACTGGAAAGAGCGTAAGTGAGTGGCTGGAAGAAATGGAGAGTGTTGCTTCGGTTTGCAGATGGAATGACGTGCAAAAATTTTTGTATGCTAGACAGCTGTTGATGGGAGCTGCAAGATTAGCAGTTGAAGCAGAGTTAAATATTTGTAGCTGGCAAGATTTAAAATCTGTTTTGCAGACGGAATTTGGTTCACGTGAAAGCAATAATATACACAAGCTATTAGAGAGGACTAGCAAGAGTGAGACCAAAACTTTGCTCGAGTACATGTACAAAATGAAGAAATTAGCATCAAGAGGAAATGTCGAAGAGCATCACTTAATCAATTACATTATTGATGGTATACGCGATGAAGCTACGAATAAAACAATTTTATACCAATCGCATAGCCTAGCCGAACTCAAGACAAATTTTCTAGCGTACGAAAAAATGAAAGCAGATCAGTGCAAAGAAAAGAACATTTGCGAAAAGAATAAGGACAAGCACAATCATGACAGGAGTGGTGGTAGTAGTGGTGGTGGTAAGGGCTACGTTAGAGAAAAACACGGCGAAAAATGCTCGAATCATAACGCAAATATCAACAGCAAGAGATGCAAAAATTGTGGTGCCAAATCGCACTGGGCTCGTGATTGTCCAAGTAGAGAAATAGGAACACGATGTTTTAAATGCAACGAATTTGGTCACATTGCACCAAATTGCCCAGCAAAAGTAAAGGAAAGACAAAACGCAAGTGGAGATACGAGTGCTCGCGTTAATAGAATTAAATTCCCAGATGTGATCGTGGATGTTAAGATCCAAGATAAAAATTTTAAAGCAATATTGGATACCGCTAGCGACATCAGCATCATACGGCATTGGGTGATGGATGATTTCAAAATCAAAAACTTTGACGGCCCTGGAACTGGCGTAATAGCGTTTGGAGACAGCTGTAAAAATACTCTTGGTTTCATCAATTTAGATGTTGACATTGAAGCTGAATCATATCGACTTGACTTCGATGTAGTGCCTAACAGTTGGATCAGCGAAGACATAATATTGGGTAAGAATATTTTGCAATACGCATCTATCCTTATCGAAAAAGGTAAATTGACAACTTATAAGGACCCCGTCAATGAAGATAAAATTATGTTAGCAAAAGTTAATCTTATAAAGTACTCGCAGGTGACCGAAAAATTTGAGAAACTGCAGAATATAAGAAACGCTGATTTAAGACCGACAATTCATAATATGATTTTGTCCTATGCACCAAAAGGCATTGGGTCCTCGTGTATTAAAATGCATATCCATTTAGAAGATGAAAAGCCAATTTACCAGAAACCGAGAAGACTAGCACCTAAAGAAAGAGAAATCGTGAACATGCAGGTACAAGATTGGCTAGAAAGCGGCATAATTCAGCATAGCGCATCCGATTTTTCGAGTCCCGTTGTCTTAGCGCATAAAAAGGACGGTAGCTACAGGCTATGTGTGGATTAAAAATAAATAAATAAATATGTGGCACTTAAAGCCCCAAAGGGCTCATTGGCCGAGCTTCTCTTCTATTACTGTTGTGCGTCTTAAATTTTGGACAGTATTAGAATGGACCTACTTATTTTAGCCGGTTCCGAACGGCAGAACACTTGTGACATCACTTTTTCTGAGCTTTGTCACAGAGTTCTTTTTAGAAGCTTTTTCATGGCAAGTTGTTACTGTCGGAAGAATTGCCAATTGCTTGCCGACAGGTGGGTACCATTCGAAAGAAAAATCTTTTCGATATAAAATTTGTTATGCATCAGCCGGGTATTGAACCACGACCTACAGATCAGAAGGCGAACACACTAACCACTGAGCTACGTCACCCACCTATGTGTGGATTACCGAAAGATAAATTCGAAAGTTATTCGTGATAGTACCTATCACGAATAACTTTCCTTACCAAATATCGAAGAAATTTTGGAAGGACTTTACAACTCTCGAATTTTTACGACATTGGACCTGAGGAATGGCTTCTTCCACGTAGACCTTGATGAAGTATACATCTTTCGTCACTCCAGATGGCCAGTATGAGTTCAGGAAGGCTCCGTTCGGACTTTGTAATTCGCCTGCGGCATTTCAAAGATTCATCAACACTATTTTCAAAGACCTGATAAGAGATGGCGTCGTACTCGTATATATGGACGACTTAATAATACCGGCAAGCGACGAAGTAGATGGTATCGATAAGCTGAAAAGAGTTTTACATATTTCTGAAGATAACGGTCTGATGATTAAGTGGGAAAAGTGTGCGTTTTTGCATAAATCCGTCGAATTCTTGGGCCATGTTCTAGAAAACGGATCTATTCGTCCATCTGACGTTAAAACCAAAGCAGTGAAAAAGTTTCCAACACCAAAAGATGTCCACAGTGTAATGAGTTTTTTGGGTCTTACCGGATTTTTTCGAAAGTTTGTAAGAAATTATGCGCAGCTGGCAAAGCCGTTAACTGATCTGACAAAACGGGATGTGCCATTTAGATGGGGTGAAGCCGAAAATTAAGCATTTATTTTACTTAAAGAGCAATTATGTACGCAACCTGTATTGAAACTATTCGATCCAAACCTGCCGACGCAGCTTCATACGGATGCTAGCAAATAAGGATACGGCGCTGTATTGTTACAGAAACATGACGATTACCACCCAGTTTTTTATTTGAGTTATAAAACAACAGTTGCAGAGAAAAACTATTCTAGCTACGAATTAGAAGTTTTAGCAATCATCAAGGCGTTGAAACGACTTAGAATTTATTTATTGGGACTAACTTTCGACATATTTACAGATTGTAAAGCATTCCAGTTAACAATGTCGAAGAAGGCACTTAACATTGCTCATTGGGCAATGCAGATCGAAGAATTCGACTGCACAGTAAAACATCGGTCCGGCAGCTACATGCGTCACGTAGATGCTCTAAGTCGACACCCAACTGTATTAAGGATTGAAGATACAATCCTTTACGCTATTAAAAAATCTCAAGCAACAGATGAGATGTGCCAGGCTGTAACAAAACTACTGGAAGGTGGAGCATATGAAAACTTTCAACTACGAAGCGGTGTGCTGTGTAAGTTCATCGAAGGTGCTTATCTTCTAGTCATACCGAAAGCAATGAGAAATGAGCTGATCACAAAATTACACGAAAAGGGGCATTTAAATGCCAGTAAGGTTGAGGCAATGGTTAAGCGAGATTACTATATGCCTAATTCGCGAAAGCACATTGAGAAGATTATTTCAAATTGTATCGCTTGCATATTAGCAAATCAGAAAACGGGAAAGCAAGAAGGATTTCTAAATCCTATCGACAAAATGGACGTACCATTACATACTTTTCACATGGACCACGTTGGGCCATTACCTTCGACGGCAAAGTCATACAAATATTTACTTGTAATCATCGACGCGTTTACGAAGTTCACATGGATATTCCCAGTTAAGTCTACTACTACGACAGAGGTTCTATCTAAGTTGGAAAAATTGAGCGAAGTATTTGGAAATCCGCATCGCATCATAACCGACAAAGGGACAGCTTTTACGGCGAACGACTTCAAAGAATACTGCAATATTCAAAATATCAGTCATCATACCACAACAACAGGAGTCCCCCGAGGAAACGAACAAGTTGAGCGTATGAACAAAATCATAATACAAATGTTGACGAAAATCTCACTTGATGATCCTTTAAAGTGGTTCAAGCATGTAAGTCGCTTACAGAGAATAATAAATTCTAATATTTCTAGAAGCACTAAAAGGACTCCATTCGAGCTATTGTTTGGCACGAAGATGTACACCATTGAGGACCTGGAGCTAAAGCAAGAATTTGATGAAGCTGTTATAAAAGATTTCGAACAAGAGAGACAAGAAATGCGTGACGACGAGAAGCAACAAATTCTGAAAATTCAAGCGGAGAATAAGAAACAGTTTGACAAGAAGCGAAAATCGGCTAATACTTACAAGATTGGAGATTTAGTCGCTATTCAGCGCACACAGTTCGGTGTTGGGCTCAAGCTAGTTCCGAAGTACCTAGGACCATATGAGGTTACTAAAACGAAGCGTAACGATCGATATGAGGTGCGTAAATAAACTACTCTTTACGAGTAAAGTTAAGTCAGTCGAGAAAAGTCAGTCGAGAAAAGAAGTCGGTAAAGTACAGTCGAGTAAAGTTGAGTCAGTCCGCGTAAAGTCAAAGCACGAAAAGAGTCAAGCTTTTTTTTTTCTCTTTATTTAATCTTTATCAAATCAACAATTGAACTACATATTTTAATATATTTTGACAATAAATTGAATTCCCACACGAAGCAGAAAATATTATTATTTGTGAACATTTCTACATGGTGTCAGAAGTGGGATAGCCAAAAGAAAAAAAATTTATAACTTCTGAATGATAAAGAAGAGACTTCTTATGAGTGAAGGTGACCTAACATCGCTTACCACAAGTCAATTACAAGAACAATTGAAGAAGCGCGGATTGTCTTATCGATACAACAAGAAAGAAGATCTCGTCGTACGGCTGCAAAAATTTATGCAAAACAACAACACCAGAGAGAAACCGCAAGACGTGACCTTAGAAACCAACGTCTGTGCAGAAAATTTTGTTGAAGGACAAGGAAGGTCAAGCGAAAAATATAATATTAGAACGAAGCCACTGGAAGTAAAGCTAGACGTCCACGTCGACGTAAGAGGTATTTGTGCAGAAAAAGTTGATCATCAGCTAAGTGACAACGCATCGGTAAGCAGCGCAATGACGAACGAAAGCAAAGAAGAAAATGCAGAAAAAATGGTGACAAATAATATGGTGCAAAATAATATCCATCTCAAAGACGTACAAGAGGCATTAGAAAAATTCAACGGAGAGACTGGAAAGAGCGTAAGTGAGTGGCTGGAAGAAATGGAGAGTGTTGCTTCGGTTTGCAGATGGAATGACGTGCAAAAATTTTTGTACGCTAGACAGCTGTTGATGGGAGCTGCAAGATTGGCAGTTGAAGCAGAGTTAAATATTTGTAGCTGGCAAGATTTAAAATCTGTTTTGCAGACGGAATTTGGTTCACGTGAAAGCAATAATATACACAAGCTATTAGAGAGGACTAGCAAGAGTGAGACCGAAACTTTGCTCGAGTACATGTACAAAATGAAAAAATTAGCATCAAGAGGAAAGGTCGAAGAGCATCACTTAATCAATTACATTATTGATGGTATACGCGATGAAGCTACGAATAAAACAATTTTATACCAATCGCATAGCCTAGCCGAACTCAAGACAAATTTTCTAGCGTACGAAAAAATGAAAGCAGATCAGTGCAAAGAAAAGAACATTTGCGAAAAGAATAAGGACAAGCACAATCATGACAGGAGTGGTGGTAGTAGTGGTGGTGGTAAGGGCTACGTTAGAGAAAAACACGGCGAAAAATGCTCGAATCATAACGCAAATATCAACAGCAAGAGATGCAAAAATTGTGGTGCCAAATCGCACTGGGCTCGTGATTGTCCAAGTAGAGAAATAGGAACACGATGTTTTAAATGCAACGAATTTGGTCACATTGCACCAAATTGCCCAGCAAAAGTAAAGGAAAGACAAAACGCAAGTGGAGATACGAGTGCTCGCGTTAATAGAATTAAATTCCCAGATGTGATCGTGGATGTTAAGATCCAAGATAAAAATTTTAAAGCAATATTGGATACCGGTAGCGACATCAGCATCATACGGCATTGGGTGATGGATGATTTCAAAATCAAAAACTTTGACGGCCCTGGAACTGGCGTAATAGCGTTTGGAGACAGCTGTAAAAATACTCTTGGTTTCATCAATTTAGATGTTGACATTGAAGCTGAATCATATCGACTTGACTTCGATGTAGTGCCTAACAGTTGGATCAGCGAAGACATAATATTGGGTAAGAATATTTTGCAATACGCATCTATCCTTATCGAAAAAGGTAAATTGACAACTTATAAGGACCCCGTCAATGAAGATAAAATTATGTTAGCAAAAGTTAATCTTATAAAGTACTCGCAGGTGACCGAAAAATTTGAGAAACTGCAGAATATAAGAAACGCTGATTTAAGACCGACAATTCATAATATGATTTTGTCCTATGCACCAAAAGGCATTGGGTCCTCGTGTATTAAAATGCATATCCATTTAGAAGATGAAAAGCCAATTTACCAGAAACCGAGAAGACTAGCACCTAAAGAAAGAGAAATCGTGAACATGCAGGTACAAGATTGGCTAGAAAGCGGCATAATTCAGCATAGCGCATCCGATTTTTCGAGTCCCGTTGTCTTAGCGCATAAAAAGGACGGTAGCTACAGGCTATGTGTGGATTAAAAATAAATAAATTAATATGTGGCACTTAAAGCCCCAAAGGGCTCATTGGCCGAGCTTCTCTTCTATTACTGTTGTGCGTCTTAAATTTTGGACAGTATTAGAATGGACCTACTTATTTTAGCCGGTTCCGAACGGCAGAACACTTGTGACATCACTTTTTCTGAGCTTTGTCACAGAGTTATTTTTAGAAGCTTTTTCATGGCAAGTTGTTACTGTCGGAAGAATTGCCAATTGCTTGCCGACAGGTGGGTACCATTCGAAAGAAAAATCTTTTCGATATAAAATTTGTTATGCATCAGCCGGGTATTGAACCACGACCTACAGATCAGAAGGCGAACACACTAACCACTGAGCTACGTCACCCACCTATGTGTGGATTACCGAAAGATAAATTCGAAAGTTATTCGTGATAGTACCTATCACGAATAACTTTCCTTACCAAATATCGAAGAAATTTTGGAAGGACTTTACAACTCTCGAATTTTTACGACATTGGACCTGAGGAATGGCTTCTTCCACGTAGACCTTGATGAAGTATACATCTTTCGTCACTCCAGATGGCCAGTATGAGTTCAGGAAGGCTCCGTTCGGACTTTGTAATTCGCCTGCGGCATTTCAAAGATTCATCAACACTATTTTCAAAGACCTGATAAGAGATGGCGTCGTACTCGTATATATGGACGACTTAATAATACCGGCAAGCGACGAAGTAGATGGTATCGATAAGCTGAAAAGAGTTTTACATATTTCTGAAGATAACGGTCTGATGATTAAGTGGGAAAAGTGTGCGTTTTTGCAGAAATCCGTCGAATTCTTGGGCCATGTTCTAGAAAACGGATCTATTCGTCCATCTGACGTTAAAACCAAAGCAGTGAAAAAGTTTCCAACACCAAAAGATGTCCACAGTGTAATGAGTTTTTTGGGTCTTACCGGATTTTTTCGAAAGTTTGTAAGAAATTATGCGCAGCTGGCAAAGCCGTTAACTGATCTGACAAAACGGGATGTGCCATTTAGATGGGGTGAAGCCGAAAATTAAGCATTTATTTTACTTAAAGAGCAATTATGTACGCAACCTGTATTGAAACTATTCGATCCAAACCTGCCGACGCAGCTTCATACGGATGCTAGCAAATAAGGATACGGCGCTGTATTGTTACAGAAACATGACGATTACCACCCAGTTTTTTATTTGAGTTATAAAACAACAGTTGCAGAGAAAAACTATTCTAGCTACGAATTAGAAGTTTTAGCAATCATCAAGGCGTTGAAACGACTTAGAATTTATTTATTGGGACTAACTTTCGACATATTTACAGATTGTAAAGCATTCCAGTTAACAATGTCGAAGAAGGCACTTAACATTGCTCATTGGGCAATGCAGATCGAAGAATTCGACTGCACAGTAAAACATCGGTCCGGCAGCTACATGCGTCACGTAGATGCTCTAAGTCGACACCCAACTGTATTAAGGATTGAAGATACAATCCTTTACGCTATTAAAAAATCTCAAGCAACAGATGAGATGTGCCAGGCTGTAACAAAACTACTGGAAGGTGGAGCATATGAAAACTTTCAACTACGAAGCGGTGTGCTGTGTAAGTTCATCGAAGGTGCTTATCTTCTAGTCATACCGAAAGCAATGAGAAATGAGCTGATCACAAAATTACACGAAAAGGGGCATTTAAATGCCAGTAAGGTTGAGGCAATGGTTAAGCGAGATTACTATATGCCTAATTCGCGAAAGCACATTGAGAAGATTATTTCAAATTGTATCGCTTGCATATTAGCAAATCAGAAAACGGGAAAGCAAGAAGGATTTCTAAATCCTATCGACAAAATGGACGTACCATTACATACTTTTCACATGGACCACGTTGGGCCATTACCTTCGACGGCAAAGTCATACAAATATTTACTTGTAATCATCGATGCGTTTACGAAGTTCACATGGATATTCCCAGTTAAGTCTACTACTACGACAGAGGTTCTATCTAAGTTGGAAAAATTGAGCGAAGTATTTGGAAATCCGCATCGCATCATAACCGACAAAGGGACAGCTTTTACGGCGAACGACTTCAAAGAATACTGCAATATTCAAAATATCAGTCATCATACCACAACAACAGGAGTCCCCCGAGGAAACGAACAAGTTGAGCGTATGAACAAAATCATAATACAAATGTTGACGAAAATCTCACTTGATGATCCTTTAAAGTGGTTCAAGCATGTAAGTCGCTTACAGAGAATAATAAATTCTAATATTTCTAGAAGCACTAAAAGGACTCCATTCGAGCTATTGTTTGGCACGAAGATGTACACCATTGAGGACCTGGAGCTAAAGCAAGAATTTGATGAAGCTGTTATAAAAGATTTCGAACAAGAGAGACAAGAAATGCGTGACGACGAGAAGCAACAAATTCTGAAAATTCAAGCGGAGAATAAGAAACAGTTTGACAAGAAGCGAAAATCGGCTAATACTTACAAGATTGGAGATTTAGTCGCTATTCAGCGCACACAGTTCGGTGTTGGGCTCAAGCTAGTTCCGAAGTACCTAGGACCATATGAGGTTACTAAAACGAAGCGTAACGATCGATATGAGGTGCGTAAATAAACTACTCTTTACGAGTAAAGTTAAGTCAGTCGAGAAAAGTCAGTCGAGAAAAGAAGTCGGTAAAGTACAGTCGAGTAAAGTTGAGTCAGTCCGCGTAAAGTCAAAGCACGAAAAGAGTCAAGCTTTTTTTTTTCTCTTTATTTAATCTTTATCAAATCAACAATTGAACTACATATTTTAATATATTTTGACAATAAATTGAATTCCCACACGAAGCAGAAAATATTATTATTTGTGAACATTTCTACATGGTGTCAGAAGTGGGATAGCCAAAAGAAAAAAAATTTATAACTTCTGAATGATAAAGAAGAGACTTCTTATGAGTGAAGGTGACCTAACATCGCTTACCACAAGTCAATTACAAGAACAATTGAAGAAGCGCGGATTGTCTTATCGATACAACAAGAAAGAAGATCTCGTCGTACGGCTGCAAAAATTTATGCAAAACAACAACACCAGAGAGAAACCGCAAGACGTGACCTTAGAAACCAACGTCTGTGCAGAAAATTTTGTTGAAGGACAAGGAAGGTCAAGCGAAAAATATAATATTAGAACGAAGCCACTGGAAGTAAAGCTAGACGTCCACGTCGACGTAAGAGGTATTTGTGCAGAAAAAGTTGATCATCAGCTAAGTGACAACGCATCGGTAAGCAGCGCAATGACGAACGAAAGCAAAGAAGAAAATGCAGAAAAAATGGTGACAAATAATATGGTGCAAAATAATATCCATCTCAAAGACGTACAAGAGGCATTAGAAAAATTCAACGGAGAGACTGGAAAGAGCGTAAGTGAGTGGCTGGAAGAAATGGAGAGTGTTGCTTCGGTTTGCAGATGGAATGACGTGCAAAAATTTTTGTACGCTAGACAGCTGTTGATGGGAGCTGCAAGATTGGCAGTTGAAGCAGAGTTAAATATTTGTAGCTGGCAAGATTTAAAATCTGTTTTGCAGACGGAATTTGGTTCACGTGAAAGCAATAATATACACAAGCTATTAGAGAGGACTAGCAAGAGTGAGACCGAAACTTTGCTCGAGTACATGTACAAAATGAAAAAATTAGCATCAAGAGGAAAGGTCGAAGAGCATCACTTAATCAATTACATTATTGATGGTATACGCGATGAAGCTAAGAATAAAACAATTTTATACCAATCGCATAGCCTAGCCGAACTCAAGACAAATTTTCTAGCGTACGAAAAAATGAAAGCAGATCAGTGCAAAGAAAAGAACATTTGCGAAAAGAATAAGGACAAGCACAATCATGACAGGAGTGGTGGTAGTAGTGGTGGTGGTAAGGGCTACGTTAGAGAAAAACACGGCGAAAAATGCTCGAATCATAACGCAAATATCAACAGCAAGAGATGCAAAAATTGTGGTGCCAAATCGCACTGGGCTCGTGATTGTCCAAGTAGAGAAATAGGAACACGATGTTTTAAATGCAACGAATTTGGTCACATTGCACCAAATTGCCCAGCAAAAGTAAAGGAAAGACAAAACGCAAGTGGAGATACGAGTGCTCGCGTTAATAGAATTAAATTCCCAGATGTGATCGTGGATGTTAAGATCCAAGATAAAAATTTTAAAGCAATATTGGATACCGGTAGCGACATCAGCATCATACGGCATTGGGTGATGGATGATTTCAAAATCAAAAACTTTGACGGCCCTGGAACTGGCGTAATAGCGTTTGGAGACAGCTGTAAAAATACTCTTGGTTTCATCAATTTAGATGTTGACATTGAAGCTGAATCATATCGACTTGACTTCGATGTAGTGCCTAACAGTTGGATCAGCGAAGACATAATATTGGGTAAGAATATTTTGCAATACGCATCTATCCTTATCGAAAAAGGTAAATTGACAACTTATAAGGACCCCGTCAATGAAGATAAAATTATGTTAGCAAAAGTTAATCTTATAAAGTACTCGCAGGTGACCGAAAAATTTGAGAAACTGCAGAATATAAGAAACGCTGATTTAAGACCGACAATTCATAATATGATTTTGTCCTATGCACCAAAAGGCATTGGGTCCTCGTGTATTAAAATGCATATCCATTTAGAAGATGAAAAGCCAATTTACCAGAAACCGAGAAGACTAGCACCTAAAGAAAGAGAAATCGTGAACATGCAGGTACAAGATTGGCTAGAAAGCGGCATAATTCAGCATAGCGCATCCGATTTTTCGAGTCCCGTTGTCTTAGCGCATAAAAAGGACGGTAGCTACAGGCTATGTGTGGATTAAAAATAAATAAATTAATATGTGGCACTTAAAGCCCCAAAGGGCTCATTGGCCGAGCTTCTCTTCTATTACTGTTGTGCGTCTTAAATTTTGGACAGTATTAGAATGGACCTACTTATTTTAGCCGGTTCCGAACGGCAGAACACTTGTGACATCACTTTTTCTGAGCTTTGTCACAGAGTTCTTTTTAGAAGCTTTTTCATGGCAAGTTGTTACTGTCGGAAGAATTGCCAATTGCTTGCCGACAGGTGGGTACCATTCGAAAGAAAAATCTTTTCGATATAAAATTTGTTATGCATCAGCCGGGTATTGAACCACGACCTACAGATCAGAAGGCGAACACACTAACCACTGAGCTACGTCACCCACCTATGTGTGGATTACCGAAAGATAAATTCGAAAGTTATTCGTGATAGTACCTATCACGAATAACTTTCCTTACCAAATATCGAAGAAATTTTGGAAGGACTTTACAACTCTCGAATTTTTACGACATTGGACCTGAGGAATGGCTTCTTCCACGTAGACCTTGATGAAGTATACATCTTTCGTCACTCCAGATGGCCAGTATGAGTTCAGGAAGGCTCCGTTCGGACTTTGTAATTCGCCTGCGGCATTTCAAAGATTCATCAACACTATTTTCAAAGACCTGATAAGAGATGGCGTCGTACTCGTATATATGGACGACTTAATAATACCGGCAAGCGACGAAGTAGATGGTATCGATAAGCTGAAAAGAGTTTTACATATTTCTGAAGATAACGGTCTGATGATTAAGTGGGAAAAGTGTGCGTTTTTGCAGAAATCCGTCGAATTCTTGGGCCATGTTCTAGAAAACGGATCTATTCGTCCATCTGACGTTAAAACCAAAGCAGTGAAAAAGTTTCCAACACCAAAAGATGTCCACAGTGTAATGAGTTTTTTGGGTCTTACCGGATTTTTTCGAAAGTTTGTAAGAAATTATGCGCAGCTGGCAAAGCCGTTAACTGATCTGACAAAACGGGATGTGCCATTTAGATGGGGTGAAGCCGAAAATTAAGCATTTATTTTACTTAAAGAGCAATTATGTACGCAACCTGTATTGAAACTATTCGATCCAAACCTGCCGACGCAGCTTCATACGGATGCTAGCAAATAAGGATACGGCGCTGTATTGTTACAGAAACATGACGATTACCACCCAGTTTTTTATTTGAGTTATAAAACAACAGTTGCAGAGAAAAACTATTCTAGCTACGAATTAGAAGTTTTAGCAATCATCAAGGCGTTG
Source organism: Megamerina dolium (assembly GCA_963854835.1). Lineage (NCBI taxonomy): Eukaryota > Metazoa > Arthropoda > Insecta > Diptera > Megamerinidae > Megamerina > Megamerina dolium. The sequence goes on from OY978530.1 coordinate 34,702,835, forward strand.
AAACGACTTAGAATTTATTTATTGGGACTAACTTTCGACATATTTACAGATTGTAAAGCATTCCAGTTAACAATGTCGAAGAAGGCACTTAACATTGCTCATTGGGCAATGCAGATCGAAGAATTCGACTGCACAGTAAAACATCGGTCCGGCAGCTACATGCGTCACGTAGATGCTCTAAGTCGACACCCAACTGTATTAAGGATTGAAGATACAATCCTTTACGCTATTAAAAAATCTCAAGCAACAGATGAGATGTGCCAGGCTGTAACAAAACTACTGGAAGGTGGAGCATATGAAAACTTTCAACTACGAAGCGGTGTGCTGTGTAAGTTCATCGAAGGTGCTTATCTTCTAGTCATACCGAAAGCAATGAGAAATGAGCTGATCACAAAATTACACGAAAAGGGGCATTTAAATGCCAGTAAGGTTGAGGCAATGGTTAAGCGAGATTACTATATGCCTAATTCGCGAAAGCACATTGAGAAGATTATTTCAAATTGTATCGCTTGCATATTAGCAAATCAGAAAACGGGAAAGCAAGAAGGATTTCTAAATCCTATCGACAAAATGGACGTACCATTACATACTTTTCACATGGACCACGTTGGGCCATTACCTTCGACGGCAAAGTCATACAAATATTTACTTGTAATCATCGATGCGTTTACGAAGTTCACATGGATATTCCCAGTTAAGTCTACTACTACGACAGAGGTTCTATCTAAGTTGGAAAAATTGAGCGAAGTATTTGGAAATCCGCATCGCATCATAACCGACAAAGGGACAGCTTTTACGGCGAACGACTTCAAAGAATACTGCAATATTCAAAATATCAGTCATCATACCACAACAACAGGAGTCCCCCGAGGAAACGAACAAGTTGAGCGTATGAACAAAATCATAATACAAATGTTGACGAAAATCTCACTTGATGATCCTTTAAAGTGGTTCAAGCATGTAAGTCGCTTACAGAGAATAATAAATTCTAATATTTCTAGAAGCACTAAAAGGACTCCATTCGAGCTATTGTTTGGCACGAAGATGTACACCATTGAGGACCTGGAGCTAAAGCAAGAATTTGATGAAGCTGTTATAAAAGATTTCGAACAAGAGAGACAAGAAATGCGTGACGACGAGAAGCAACAAATTCTGAAAATTCAAGCGGAGAATAAGAAACAGTTTGACAAGAAGCGAAAATCGGCTAATACTTACAAGATTGGAGATTTAGTCGCTATTCAGCGCACACAGTTCGGTGTTGGGCTCAAGCTAGTTCCGAAGTACCTAGGACCATATGAGGTTACTAAAACGAAGCGTAACGATCGATATGAGGTGCGTAAAATTGGCGAACAAGATGGGCCAAAACTCACTTCAACTGCAGCTGATTATATGAAACTCTGGAGGGACTACGAGAATGAAAGTGACAGCGAGTCGTCTGAGGCATCCGACATTCAGAATGGCCGAATGTAGGAATGTTCAGTTCGTTTTTACTCTACTACTCTTTACGAGTAAAGTTAAGTCAGTCGACTTATATATATATATATATATATATATATATATATATATATATATATACACATATATATATATATATATATATATATATATATATATACACATATATATATATATTTATATATATATATATATATATATATATATATATATATATAAATATATATATATATATATATATATATATATATATATATATGTGTTTTTTTTTTTTTTTTTTTGTATTCGAAGGGGGAATCTTTCTTAGATACCGTCCACCATAGACGGCATGTACGATTCATACTGTCCGCTAAAGGTACACCTCATTCGGGACCACGCCCAGTCAGTAATATCTTACTATGCTGGACTTGCGAACCAGTACGCCTACGTACTAAACCCTTAACTCCGACCTCTATAGCTTGTTTGTGTCCTGCGGGACCGCCGTTAAGCACTACTTCGCAGGACTAGGCTGAGCTAATATGCCTCTTCAAACATCCCGTACATGGCGTTCACACAGCTGCAGTTATATTTCTCCGCTGCCACTCCTTCTTCCTGAGCTCCTTGAGAGCTATTGCATCCCATTCTTTCATCTTAAACCACACTAAACTCGATCGCAGCATATGGCTCACAATGTTATCAGGTGTTATCCTTTCATTTATTATCTTCTCTATGGTCATTCTCTGCGTCTCAAATCTTAGGCAGAAGAAAAAGATATGCTGAGCGTTTTCGCCAACAGTGTTGCAGAATGAACATTCTGTCGCGTCATCATGACCGAATCTGTGGAGGTACTCTCTGAAACAACCATGGCCCGTCAAAAACTGCGTAAGGTAGTAGTCTGTCTCTCCGTGTCCTCTTTCGACCCAAGCTTGCACGTTTCTGATGAGCCTGTGGGTCCACCTCCCTTTTCCTGCGGCGTCCCATTGACTTTGCCATTCATCTAGGCTCGTCTGTCTCTCCTCTTTCCGTTCGGTTGCCGTTAACCGCCTATTCAGGCTTTTGGTTCTGTTATATACTCTGCCCAACTCCGAGGCCATTATGTCCGGCGGCATAATGCCGGATATAATACCGGCACCTTCTTGTGACACTGTCCTAAATGCACATGCAACTCTAATAGCGCTTAACCTGAAAACTATCTTCGCCTTCTTCGAGTATGTCTTTTGCCGCAGAGCTGCCCCCCATATAGGCGCCGCGTACATCAATATTGATTGACTGACTTTAGCCAGGAGCGCTCTCCTACTCTGGCTGGGGCCACCAATGTTGGCCATGATTCTCGTCAGAGCCGCTGTCATTGTTGCCGCCTTCCCGCAGGCTTTTTCGATATGCGCCTTGAAGTTGAGCCTCGTATCAATCATTACACCTAGATATCTCAACGAAGGTTGCGTTGTAATGTTGTAGCCGTCAATGTTTAGGGTGATTTTTTCGAGTTTTTTCCTGCTCGTGATAAGTACAGCCTCTGTTTTCTGTACCGCAGGCTGGAGCTTTGTCGTCGTGAGCCAATCCTTAATTTTCGAAGCTGTCTCTCTGCAGATGCTCTGAACTTGGGAGAGCTCCTTCGCAACGATCGTCACGGTAATGTCGTCCGCGTAGCCAATTATCTGGGCTTCTTTTGGCAATGGAAGGTTTAACACCCCATCGTACAGCACGTTCCACAGTAGCGGGCCAAGTACAGATCCCTGCGGCACTCCACCCGTCACCACGTAGCTTTTGGGCCCTTCGTCCGTGTCATACAACAGTAGTCTGTCAGACAGATAACTATTTATTATTCGCATTAGGTACGCTGGCGTTCCCTTTGCCTCCAATGCCCTCATAATAAGATGCCAGTTTGCCGAGTTGAAGGCATTTTGTACGTCTAGTGTCACTACTGCACAATATTTTTTATCGCCATGCATCCATCTAGTGCCTTCTATGGCCTTGCCAGCAATGTCCGTCAATTTTCTAATTGCGTCTATGGTCGACCGATGTCTCCTGAAACCAAATTGGTTCTCGGACAGACCAGGTGGTTCCCTTTCTAGATGTTGTTCCAGACGCGTGCATATCAACCGCTCCAATATTTTGGCCATCGTATCAATCATGCAAAGTGGACGATACGCATTTGGCTCACCCGCCGGTTTATTCGGCTTCTGAAGGAGGACCAGGCGCTGCTTTTTCCATACTTTCGGGAAAACACCCTCGTTCAAACATCTCGCAAAAAGCTCGGCAAAAGGCTTCGTGTTATGATTAATGGCGATCTTCAGCGCCTTATTCGGGATGCCATCAAGTCCAGGCGCCTTTGCGTTACCGAATCTCTCCGCCGCTAAGATAATCTCCGACTCGTCGGTTTTCACTGCCTCTATATATATGTGTGTGTGTGTGTGTGTGTGTGTGTGTGTGTGTGTGTGTGTTTTATTTTTTTTATTCGTAGGGGGAATCTTTCATAGATAGCGTTAGCCATAGACAGCATGTACGATTCATACTGCCCGCTAAGGATACACCTCATGCGGAACCACGCCCAGTCAGTATTTTATTTTACTATGCTGGACTTGCGAACCAGTACGCCTACGTACTAAACCCTTAACTCCCACTTCTGTGGCTTGTATTTTTTGGGCCTGCGGATCCGCCGTTAAGCACTATTTCGCAGGACCGAGCTAGCCTAAAAAGGCTCCTCACACACGCCCTACAGGGTTATTCATCCGTTGCATGTATATTTCTACTTCTACGCTGCCTTTCTTTCGTCCTGAGCTCCTGGAGCGCTATTTTGGACCATTCCTTCATCTTAGCCCACACCAATCTCGATTGCAGCATGTGGCTCACAATGATATCGGGTGTCATCCTTTCGTTTATTAACCTCTCTATATCCGCTCTCTGTGCTACATATCTCGAACAAGAGAAAAAGATATGCTCTGCGTTTTCACCGACACTGCTACAGAAGAAGCATTCTGTCGCATCATATTACCTGAATCTGAGGAGGTACTCCCTGAAACAGCCATGACCCGACAAAAACGGCGTCAGGTAAAAGTCTGTCTCTCCATGTTTTCTATCGACCCAGGCTTGCACGTTCCTGACGAGCCAGCCTGTGAGTGCCTTGTCTTGGAGGGAGTTCTCAGAGAGAAGTCGATCAGCCACATTCCGTTTTTGAAGGTGTTCCGGAGGCTGAATTTTCCAGTAACTGCACCAAAGGTACCTTTCTTGTCCACCCTAGCATTGAAGACGTCAAGGACGATTTTGATATCGTGGTGGGTACAGCGATCACAAACTTTTTGAGGTGCTAAAATAAACTCTCTTCTGTCGCATCGTTTTTCTCATCCATCGGAGCGTGGGCACATATTAGGCTGGTGTTAAAAAATGTTGCCCTAATACGGATTGTTTTCAGCCGTTCATTCACAGGCGTGAAATGTGAGACCAAGTGTCGTAATCTCTTGCTGACCAAAAATCCATATCCTAATTTGTGCATTTCAGCATGGCAACTGTAGTATATATCACAGGACACTCTTTTGGAGCAGCCCTATCCCGTCTATCGGATTTCCTGGAGAGCAGTGATGTCAGCCCTGTATTTCTTATATTTGTGTGTGTGTAGGTTAGTAAGTATGAGCACATGCTGGGATAAAGATGTACACGAATCATATTCTCTTATTAAATTCTCATCTTAAATTGAAAGCGTACAAAATACAGCTTGTGCTAGAACAAGTCATCGAAAATTGGACGCAACGGATGGACCATATGAGACGTAGCCGCGGCCAACAATTGAGAGACATAATCTTCAAAAAATAAATGCCAAAGAATGTTCTTTCAAATGATAATAAACATTCCCCATTCAATTTGAATTTTCTGTGTTTTTTCTTCAAAAAAGTTGGGAACCTCGAAATGGATCACGCTTTATTTCCAATTATCTGTAGAAAACACTACTAATCTTCAAATCAGTTATCACGCCCATATGGAGTTATGGTATAGAAATATGGGGCACTTCCAGCAAATCCAATATTGACATTTTACCACGACTTCAATCACAAATCTTAAAAACAATTTGCAAAGCAGATTGGTTCTTGGAGAAGAAAACAGATCAACACACACCACCTATCTATTGATTACAAAGCCGCTTTCGACAGTCTGGCAAGGGATTACCTCTACAAAACAATGTCTGAGTTCGGTATTCCTGCGAAACTTTTTCGTATTTGGAGAATGACATTACGTAACTCCCATTGTGCAGTGAAAATTGGTACGGACCTCTCCCCGCCGTTTAATACCGAACGGGGTTCCAGACAAGGTGATTCGTTATCGTGCGACAAAAGTTTCATGCTATATGACGTATGATATTGACATAATCTGCATTAACATGCGAGCAGTCAATGCAGCATTCTCAGAGTGGGAAGGAGATTCGCGTCGAAAGGGTCTTACGGTGAACGAGTTCAAGGCAAAGTACCTAGTGTCAACAAACAAAGAGCCCCAGCGTCTAGGACAGCATGTCACTGTTAATAACTATGCTTTTAAAGTAGTAAAGTACTTTATCTATCTTGGCACCAGCATTAACACTATTAGTGATGTCAGGAGATATTGCGAAGGACCGCTCTAGCTAACAGTTGCTACTTTGGACTAAGTAAGCAGTTGAGAAGTCGGACCCTCTTTCGAGCAACGGAAACCACACTCTACAAGTTTCTTAACATGCCTTCCATACATATGTCGCCAAAGCTTTGACAATTTCCACCTCGGATGAAAGAATGCTCGGAGATTTCGCCAGTTCTACGCAAGATCCTTGGACCTATTTGCGTTGGTGGCGACTATCAAATAAGGTAGAACCATGAGGTGTATTAGCTGTATGCCGACACCGACAGTGTTAACAAGGAATGGAAAATGGGGAAAAAGAAGGAGGAACTTCATAAAAAATAACGACATTATCTAAGAAACAATTTGAACGCACGACTTTATGGTTGTTAAATTTACTTTTTTTCTATTTCTAGTTCCCGTTATGACGGAAATGAAAAGGGGAATCTGGATTTTTGTTCTTAATTTTTGAATTTAAGAATGCAAAATGTGTGTGTGTGTATCTATTACATTTTTGTGGAAAATGTATAAATCTATATCGTGTACACTACCCTGTAAAAGCTTGTGTAAATTTCAAAATTGACACATTCTTTGTATTTTTTGCTATATTTTTTCGACGATGACCGTTTTATTTAACATGTTTCTATAAAACAACATTTTATCAATGATATCTGATTATTTTTTATCAAAATATTCGGTTATTTTATATTAAAAAAAATGTAGTGGTTGCTTTTCAATTTGATGATGTCCGCATAAACTTTGGGCATTCTTTCCACCAATTTTTGGAGTTTACCTGGTTGGAGTTGTTTCCAAGCATTCATCAAAAATTTCCCACGCGTTTGGCTGTCGAGCTCATCTCATAATAATTCAATGAGACTCGCGTAGGACGATTCGAGTGGCCATTCCATAAATTGAAGAGCGCCGTTGTCTTCCTTCGATTTGATGTAGTTTGTGCAAAGTTTGGATGTGTGTTCAGGGTCATTATCTTGCTAAAACACGAACCCCTCACTTGTCAAACCGACGCCAGATAGAATGACGTTGTTCTGAAATATTCGGTTATACTGTTCCAACCGCATTATTCCATCGATTTTCGCCAAACTGCCTACACTATCATAGCAAAAACAAGCCCATCACTCTGTTACCTCCAAACTCGACTGTAGGCTTGACTCATACTAGAGCGTGTTCTGTAACCAAACGAGATCGATTCAGAATATCTTGTCAAGGTGGTGCGGACTGTCACTAACTTATTTATATATTATAACTTTCAGTGGGTTGGCAACCCCAGTCAATTTGACACGTTAGTCTTTTCTATTTGCTGGTCTCTCTCTCTCTCTCTCTCTCTCTCTCTATGCATCTTTTTATTTCTTCTTTTATCCACTTGCATTCCTTTTCTATTATTTTTTTTATTACCAAAATTATACCTATAGTGAGACAGTGCGCGATTTTCATATATATATTTTTTCTACACTTATTTTCTTATTTATATATTTTTTTATATTTATATATTTTCCTATCACACGTGAACTAAAATTATACAATAAATCAAACTTAAACAAAAACAAATAAAAAGTGTATATTTAAATTACAATAAAATTTATTTACTATAATTAACAAAACAAAAAGTATGTGTGTGTAACAATTAATACCAGTAGCAGACAGTATTGTTTCATCTTCGTGTTCCCATACAGACCCAGCGTGTCACACTACTAACCATAACAGCAACGAACAGTTGCAAGAAAACCGATACGGTGCGCACCGGTAATCCCCCTCTCATATCTGCAATACCTTTACGAATTTGACTTGTAGTGGCAAAGGACGTTAGAAAATATTGGCGCGTATTTTGAAATATTTTAAAATTGATTAAAAAGCGATTCAAGTTGAAGCATGCTTAAGGAGTACTATAAATTAAGCAATTTGAAATAAAAAATATAACATATGTAATTTTTGAAATTTAACCGAACTTTTGCAGGGTAAAGTATATGTAACACGTAATGAGATTTGATACGTCATAAATTGAAAGAGAAAACGCGACAATTATAATTATTGGGCATTACTTGGTAACTTAGCTACCATTGCTAATTAAATTAAATAAACAAAAATTACTCAAGTGTGAATAATGAGTAAAAACTCTTAATATAATATGAATAAATTATGATTTAAAATTCATCAGAAAGAAATTTGAATATTGTTAATGCAAAAACGATAACATTATTGGAATCGTTAATTGATAATTATCAAATATAAACAAACGAAAATTCGAGATTCGAGATTCGAGAATTAAATGTAATAACTTTGAGGAGCGTTTTGATATAATTTGTCATTCAGGCAGATATTTTGGAGTATTGAGACTAGCAAACTTTGGCGTCTTATTATCGTGTTGTTTGAAATTATTGAAGTAACCGACGGCATATTTTTATTACTATTATTATTCCCGGTCAATAACATTTTACATAAATAATGTTGTCTTTATTGAATTAGAAGAAAGTTATAATTATTACAATATTATATTATACCAATTTTCTTTAAATTTTTTTATTTACATTTATCACTATTATTCTCCTTTGTCTCACTACTTTTCCGTACACACGTATTGCCGTGGACAAAGTATGAAGATAAAAAATTTAAATATACATAATAATAAAAAAAAAATGTTTAGTACATCATTAGAAAGGTAATTGAATATGGTTTAAAATTTTTTATAGGTCAATAGTGATTATTATCGAATAAAAATCGGGTTTTGAAAAATATATTTGAAAATTTTTTTATTTTGATGGTAATTTTTAAAATATTCAAAATGGGTTAAAAATGTTGTGTATCACTGAAATGGTGATAACCACTGAAATGGTTAGTGTGAAATGGTTAGTGTGTTCGGCTTCTGATCTGTAGGTCGTGGTTCAATCCCCAGCTGATGCATAACAAATTTAATATCGATAAGATTTTTCTTTCGAACGGTACCCACCTGTCGGCAAACAATTGGCAATTGGCAATATGAAAAACTTGCCATGAAAAAGCTTATTAAAGATCTCTGTGACAAACTCAGAAAAAGTGATGTCACAAGTGTTCTGCCGTTCGGAACCGGCTAAAATAAGTAGGTCCATTCTAATACTGTCCAAAATTTAAGACGCACAACAGTAATGGAAGAGAAGCTCGGCCAATGAGCCCTTTGGGGCTTTAAGTGCCACATATTTATTTTTTTTTTTATTTACAATAACTCTTTAATGTACTTTCAACTTTTGCCTCTGATACTGTATCAATATTTCCAAAATCACTTTCGGAATTCAATTGATTCATCCGTCAACAACTCTCCCTATTTATACTCTGTGGCAACACTCCAGAATCTTCCTTTATCGTAATAGAGATTGTTCTCTTTCTTTCTCGTTGGCTTGTTCTGGTTATCGCTTACGATTTTGTACAAAACGAAATTTAATGTATAAGGCGCGCATGGAAACAATAAACAATTTTACAATTTTTGTTTTCCAAAATATGAAAAACAAAATTTGCCTACATCATACAATCATGTACACAAGTATCCATGACAACGTAAAAAATTCTATAGTAAATTCTTCCATATATACGTATGTACAACTTCCATTCATAAAATTTGCATAAAAATCATTAGAAAATTTACATTGAAAATTTCAATTGTTTTTGAGAAATTTTCGACAAAATGTTACAAATGCTTTATGGAGTACGCATGAATTTTTGCTTGCGATTATTGATAGATGCTCCCTATTAACATACAATGTTAGCATCATGGTTCATTTTATGGCACAACCAAGAGAAATCGTTTACGATTGCTCTACCTTCATTATTATACACGCATTGCTACCACGATAATAAAGATCTGTCAAAATCGTGGTGTTCTTTTTTGTTAACTTCTTCCCCTTTATGCCTTGTTCCTTCACTTCTGAATATGAACAACAATAATAATAACATGAAATTAATATTAAAATTAAATATTAAAACTTCTTGTTATGTGCCTGTATAGGTAATTTTGCGGATTATTAATAAGGCTGCTACCATCAACATGGTTCTGTTACTGTTGCTTCAAAGGAAAATTTGTGAAAATTTAATAAGGAAGTTATTAGTTCCACTGTCAGTAAAGCTACTTTATTACATTTTAGTAGTAATTTTATTGATAATGGGTAAGTCAAGTCACCACGTCAAGGTTGCTGCCATCGACATGATCCTAACACTATTCCATATTTGTCTGCAGGACGTAATACTAGGTTATAAGTATATTATAATGAACATATCGTTACCTTATTGTGGAAAGGTACGACAAATAGAGTTCGAAATTTTTAGGCAAAGTATGGAATTCAGGTGATTCAAGTAAGTAAATGAGAGATAAGAATTCGCTTAATTAAAGTCATATTAAAACTTATCTAAAGGATATAGAACTCATATCAGAGAAAGAAAAGCTAGTGCATTTCAACATTTAGGTAACGATATTTAGTTACATTTGCCTTTACACTATAACTAATTTATTTATTTATTATATATTATTATTATTGTTATACGTATTTGTCTGAAGGACCTAATACTAACTTACAAATTCACTATAAGAATTACATACTATCTTCTTTGTATATATGCCTGCATTATTGTATCTCGGAGGATTTTCATGACCTAAGTATGTATTTTGAAGAAGGAAATACAAACTTCATTCATAACTTCATTCATTCATAAAGGTTTTTCAGTGCTGTGAGTATATTCAAAATTTATGTTTAGAAGAAGCAATTTAAAAAAGTGTATTAACAGAATTAATATTTCTATATATTTCAGACCCAAAAATCTTCAAGATATTAAGGGAAAGGTGATTTCTTGATTTGCCTTATACCACAGATTTTATAAACAGCAACGCATTAAGATGTAAAAGACGGTGTGTTCTTCTTCTTCATTTCCTTTGCACATTCATAAACACTCGCACGTGTTGCGTTGTAATTGTACATTAATGTACATACGTAGTTTTTCGTTTCAAATAGATATACTCGTATTATATAAAAATAAAATAAAGTTTAATTGAAATAACATTTTATTTCAAATATCTTACTATATCATATAACATTTATTTCAAATACTTGTTGTTTTGGAATATAATATTTTTTCAGTTTTCTTATTTCAAAATGCGCTAATATTTTGTCTGAAATATATGTTATGTTAATATATCATTTCCGAAATTTCTCATACAAAAATCTGTCAGAAAGTTAACTTTAAGTTGGAACTTAATTTTGATTGTGAATATGCGTCATTATCTTCAATTATGAAAGTGATATTTAAATTCAGGATTTTGAATCGTATTGAAATCAAGTTTAAATGAGAAACGATTTCAAAAAAAGCTTGCGCAATTTTTATTTGATATACATTATGATAAGAAATATTTACTTCAAGTGCAATATTACGTTAGAAAATTTGAAATTATTATTTGTGATAAAACGTTATTTCATGATATCTGAAGAATTATTGGAAATGATATATTAGTTAATTTTAATGATGAGTTCATTATTTGAAATATAATTTAAACAAACTATTTTAAATAAAATTTTACTGTATTCATTTTAAAATAATCAACTTTTTATCTCAAATAATGAAATATGCTTTTATAACAAATATTGACATTACTTTAAATAAAAATTTTGGATAAAAAAAAAATTTTATTATAGTATTTTATTGCAACTAGTTCATAAAATTCATAAAATGACTAACAATTAATTTAAATTTAATAAATAATTTTAAAGAAAAAACACACAATAAAAGCTACATATTCGTACTTTTGGACAGACGCTTGAGGTCGCTAGGTTTACTACTCTTGAGCCGCCGCGATAGTCCATCGGTTCTGGCTAGAAGAGAGGCCTCATCGTTTACGTGCTGAGTATGCCTTTTATTGTGAGCCGCTGCAATTTTTGCTATTTCAGCATTAATTGAGGTTATTTTGAGGTCGCGCTCAATTTCAGCACTTCTGCAGTACCAATGCGCTTTAACGATATCCCGAAGGTCTTTATTTTGAAATTGTTGGATAACGTTTTTCATACTTTGGCCCGCACATCCCACAGTTGCACTCCATAGCTCCATTTTTCATTTTTTCCATTTAAAATTTGTTATATATGAGCAGTTTGTTTTGCGTTGATATCGTTGATCGTCTACCCATGAGCCGTTTCATATTTTTTAGCTTCATGTCTAGTTTTTGCATTTTTTTCTTAATGTGTTCCTTCCATCTGAGTTTACAGTCGATCGTCATACCAACGTATTTAGCAGAGTTTGAATGTGGAATTTGTAAATGATCGATATAAAGTGTTGTGCTTTGTTGTAGGTAAAGACTTTGTTGTAGACTTCAGTTGTAGTTTCAGCAACAGCCAGCAGCGTCATCTGCGAATGTGGCTGTGATGCAAATGGGATTAGATGGTAAGTCGTATGTGAATAGTAAATATAAGAGGGGCCCGAGAACACTGCCTTGAGGTACTCTTGCTTTTATTTCTCTGAGGTCAGAGTAGGATTCTTCCTATTTGATGCGAAAGTAGCGATCTGATAAGTACGACTTAAAGTTTTCCCAGTATTGCTTTGGCAGAATTGACTCTAGCTTTAGTCGTAGTCCGGTGTGACAAACTTTATTGAATGCATTGGCTACATCAAGGAATACATAAGAACACACCTTTTTTCCTCAAATGCTTTTTCTATAGCATGTGCGATTATGTGCACTTGGTCGATTGTAGAGTGCTTGTTTCTACAACCAAACTGATGGTTTGGGATTCAATTTTTACGTTTGATTATTGAGTTGAGCCGCTTGATCAGCAGTTCTTCAAAAAGTTTGAAGATCATCGGTAAGAGTGATATTGGTCTATACGATGATGCATCTCGAGCTGTCTTGCCTGGTTTTGGTAGCATAATAACGTCTGCTGTTTTCCAATATATTGGTACATAACGTATAGCAAATGATGCGTTGATTATGCTTGTTGTGTGTTTAATGCTTTTTTGCGGAAGTTGCTTGAGTACATATGAAGTGATGTGGTCGAAACAAGGAGATTTTTTATTTTTTATGTAACTGATTTCTTTGAGAAGTTCTGCATATGTAGTATGTGTAATATCTTAAGACTCGTAGACTGTTCTGTTTGCGCTTTCAGCACATGTCTCGTATGTTTTCAGCGGAGGGCATTGGGTTTGTGGCCTTATCAAATGTTTTGTGCATTTCCACAATGAATATTCTGTGCGTGGTTCGTTGGATAGAGCTCGCAAATAATTCGAGAAGGTTTCGTTTTTGAATTTGTAACAGACCAAAAACTAAGTCTTACAACCTTTTACATACCTACCTACGCTCTATAAAGCATTAAAATATTCAACGTACCAACAATAAACAACCAATAGTAAAATATGTGTATCATAGAGAAGTTCATTTGATTCTTCTTCTTCTCCTTATTGTCGTCATTCAGTAATATCAGCAGAAGTATACACACATACACATACTCGTGTAGTCAAACACTATGACGACAGAGAAAGAAGAGACAATCAAATGAAGTTTCACTGAACGTAAAATGTAGCATAATAGGAATTTTACACTACATAATTCTGAAATGCTTTATAGATAGATATGTACTAAAGGTGTATGACTTGCCAACGAAAGGCATGACAAAAAAGGGTAATAAACCCTAAAACCAAACCCGACATACTGGAAACGGCCAGTTCGAATAGCTTGTCAGTTCGAATAGCATGCTGTATAAAAGGTCTCCCTCTTCTAGGTGTGAGGTCAGGGTACTGAATACAGAAGACCCCTGTATCAGGCTACCCTACACAATTATCAGTCGCTTACAGAATTCTGCTGAGGCGGATCTGCCAGACGACTGATTCATTAGGGGCGACCAGGTGGCAATGGCCAAACCTATAAAATTCTAATCTTATAAATAGGGTTAGGTATTCCAGTTAGGCATAGAGCAAGGAATTGTATTTGTATTATATTGTATTGTAAAATTGTAAGAAGAAAGAAAGGATAAATAAAGAAAATAGAACAAAGTAGTAGTAGTTCTATTTGTACCGAGCCGAACACTCTAGTGTCAGTGAATTGATTGTCAATAGACAATCGTATGGAATTCGGTCCTCCTACAACAAGATTTTTTACTCTACTTTCTTGTTCAACCCTGGCAGACTGAGTAATACCTCAGCTGGAAACAAAAGGTACGCGTTACAAATTGCTGTATTTTTCGGCTAAGGTCCTTATTCGTTTTGCTGATAATTCTTTTGCCACATGGTGCACGTGTATGGTTCCATTTACTTCTCAGTTTTCATTTATACGAGCTAAGTTCCCTAATGTCTTTTGGATAGCGAGTGTTGACTGCAATGCTCAACTTTTGATGCTCGGTGTGCTTTGCCATGAGGCAACTTGTATGTTTGACGTGAATTTTAAAATTTCATCGTCATCGTGGCTCTCATTTTCTATTCGATCTGAGTAAAATTCACATTTTTCGAGTATGTTCCTAAAGTGGTACGAGTCAGTGAATTTGTTGCTAAGAGTAGCTGGCTTTTGTCTGAGGATTACATCATCGCTGAGCGTCAAGCAAGTGATCTGAACTTAAGTCGACGCTATCTTCGATCAGTTAGTAATTTTTCGATATTTTATTTGCTTGCATAGTTCTCTTCCCTTTTTTGTAGTGAGTATTGAGTGAGTGTGCTTGGCATTAAAATCGCCTCCCGTGATGAACCTGGATTTGTGCCTTTTGTAGTGTTTTATATTGGTGACATTTAATCTGGTGTCTTGGTGGACTATATACTGCGATAAGTGAGAGTGAATTTTTCAACTCATTCAAACATAAGCTTTTCTTCTTCGTAATGTTTATTGTTCTTTTTAATTATTATTCCACATCCGCCGCGCGAGTTATATGTAACAGCTCCTCACAATATGAAATGCCGGTTGTAGCAAAAGTACAATCATCAATATTTTAAGTTAAGTTATAAAATGCAATTATGCTGACATGTACTTTGAAAGTTGAACGACTTTTCATGTTTCAAGGGCAATTCAGCATATTAAAGGTATTGAGTATTTGTAAATTGGGAAATAAAATTAATAAAGAATTGACTACAGCAAAAGTAAGTCGTTTTATTCAAATAAGTCGCGCACAGTTGCTTGGATGTATTGTGTGGTAGATTTCATAATTTTTGATTTTCATATATGGCTGTGATGTGAAATGTGTTTCAGATATCATGCAAATGTCAACATTTTCTGTGTAGAGAATAACCTCTAGCTCGTTTTGGTGTTTTAGTAACCCATTTGAATTCCAAAATAATATCTTTAGTGTTTTACGCATTTGTAGATTCAGTAAAATATACTTACAGCTTTGATAAACGTTTTTCGAGCGATATGTTAAATTCCATTTGCTTTTTTAGTTTTCAAATTATCTGTTATAATGTATTAGAGCTAGCAGTACCTTTGGATTTCGAATTTAGTGCTTGCGCATAGCTAGTTTTCTCTAAAGATTCTGGGTAATATTGTTGCTTTGTTGTGTGTTTTGATTTCGTCGCTGATTCTATGCTTGAGATTTTATCCGGAATCGTCTGTACAGCGTGTTTGGCCGGGTGGTGGCTTTTTTTTGTACGATTATTTGGTTACGCACTTTTGCAGTTCTTTTCCCCCGATGCACCATCTGTAGTTTGCAGGATGAGATTCACCGCAATTACAGCATTTCGGTTCTTCGTTTTTTGGTTTTTTGCAGTTGATGGTGTTGTGCTTGCCAGTTTACTTAACACATCTTGGCTGCTTGCCTCAGTAGTTTTGTATGTGGCCGTACGCTTGTCATAGTTTGCATTGTGGTATAAGGTTTGGTACCCTTATCGGCTTTATCGTAATAATAGAATTTAAAATTGTTTTGATTGCGTGGATTTTCTTGACATCTTCAGCTGCATTAAAAGTTAACAGAAACATGTCAAGGGGCTGTTTGGTTTTCCACTTCAGTTTGTTTACAGCTTTTAGCACGTCGAATCCTTGCATTAGGTCTTCAACAATTTCTTTTGCTTCGGAAGTGTGATGTAAGTTTTTGGGGACGACTTTTATGGGCCTTGTGTGCTTGTCTTCAAAGCTATACCAGGAGATGTTTCCGGTTAAGAGTGTTTTAGATATTTTCTATAATTTTCAATTTCCGGAAAGGTTTCGGCTTTTCTTTTTTCGCTTGATCTTTTCTTCAAGAACCAGTCGGTTTCGCGTGCTAATTCAATTTCGTCTGTTGAAAAATGGACATTTTCATTTGTTTGAGTAATGTCCATAGCATTTAAATGTTTTTAGAGATCTGGCAGCTCTGTGTCTGACTGCTTTGTGTCGAATTGTTCTAATTCAAACGTGTTTTATTTTATTTTCCGTTTAATTTAAGAGAGCTTACCTCGTTTTTGGTACCAAAAATGACTGAATATAATGCTGAAGAGCGTAAAACGAATCCTCAAATGTGGAGCACCAGCCCAATTGCCAGTTTAGTGATTTATAAAGTAATAACTTTCTCTAATATGTATGTATGTTAAACGAATTTAGTTATATCAAACTCTGTGAGTAGTTTGACGTTAAAAAAATCAAATTCGTTCGACTTCAAAATAAAATATTAGTGGGAAGTTTATATCAAATAAAATATTGAAATATTATTCGACATAACATATTAGAGATAAAATATTAGTGCATTTTGACATAAGTAAACTGAAAAAATTTATATTCCAAAACAACAAGTATTTTAAATAAATGTTATACGAGATAGTAAGATATTCGAAATAAAATGTTATTTCAATTAAACTTTACGTTATTTTTAAATAATACGAGCATATCTATTTGCAACTAAAAACTACATATGTATGTACATCAATGCTGAGGAGCGTTGTACAATTACAACGCAACACGTGCGAGTGTGTATTGCAACAAAGCATTGTGCAAAGGAAATGAAGAAGAAGAACACTACGTCTTTTACATCTTAATGCGTTGCTGTTTATAAAATCTGTGGTATAAGGCAAATCAAGAAATCACCTTTCCCTTAATATCTTGAAGATTTTTGGGTAAGAAATATATAGAATTATTAATTCTGTGGGTGCCGTAGCTCAGTGGTTAGTGTGTTCGCCTTCTGATCTGTAGGTCGTGGTTCAATACCCGGCTGATGCATAACAAATTTTATATCGAAAAGATTTTTCTTTCGAATGGTACTCTTTTTATGTTTAGAAGAAGCAATTTAATAAAGTATATTAACAGAATTAATAAATAAATAAATAAATATGTGGCACTTAAAGCCCCAAAGGGCTCATTGGCCGAGCTTCTCTTCCATTACTGTTGTGCGTCTTAAATTTTGGACAGTATTAGAATGGACCTACTTATTTTAGCCGGTTCCGAACGGCAGAACACTTGTGACATCACTTTTTCTGAGCTTTGTCACAGAGTTCTTTTTAGAAGCTTTTTCATGGCAAGTTGTTACTGTCGGAAGAATTGCCAATTGCTTGCCGACAGGTGGATACCGTTGGAAAGAAAAATCTTTTTCGATATTAAATTTGTTATGCATCAGCCGGGTATTGAACCACGACCTATAGATCAGAAGGCGAACACACTAACCACTGAGCTACGGCACCCACCAGTCGGTGGCATCTACACACAAAATAAGTAGAATTATTTAACGTAACCATTCGTACGACAAGAAATAATATGCAAACTTACTCAATTAGCCACGCTTTCATGTTCAATTTAAATATAACTACTTGATTTTTATTTTATTATTCTTTAACTCTATTTTCGCAGGCAAAATTTGTCATTAATTTCTATTCTGTCAGTGTCTCTTTCTAACAAATTTTCGAAAGTGTCAACAGAAAATCTGTGCTGTTGTCATTCCTGTGGTTTATCGGAGTCTGTGTTTAGATCATTTGCCAATGGAACGCAACTAATATGATAAGAACAATTAGCGGTCTTCGCATATTTTCACTTATTTGTGTCCAGCAGAACACATTTAACTTTAAAAAAATAATATAAATAACTAAAAGTACAAAGAACAGAATATTTTATTATATCGTTTATTTTACAAAAAGAAACGAAACACCGCACACTTCTATTGAAGCCCAAACATTGGTGAATATACTTTGAACTACTACAATATACTAAACAATACGTAATTATTACAAGTAACACATCAATTAAAAAATATATTTAAAATTGCGAAAATTTGCTAATGTAAACAAAGTTAACATTAGCAAATCTGACATTTCAAATATATGTTGTTACTATATACGTGAACATCGGAGCCAGGTGGAACTGGGAACAAGCGGTAAGGCTGCCAGTAAATAATTTATAGGAATTATTAACTTATTAATGTATAAAAATATTATATCTTCCGAAAATCTTAAATAATTTGATAAACATTAAAAATAACAATAACAAATAAATAATTAAATACACGGTGATTTTTTAAAAGACTTCGGATTTGAATAAAAAAAAAAAACACATACAATTTAGAGAAATGTATAAAGGCTTTATTTGAGTCCATAGAACGATCTATATAATTCAATGTTTAAGAGGGAAGACCACTTTGACGGTTTGAAAAATCGAATTTTTTTTTTTTTTTGCTTGAAATGTTTTATGAGGTGTGTATTTTAATGTAGTATGCATCTATAGTCCGCCAGAAACATTTAAAAAATTTCCCCGGGACACTGAGCGAGTTTCTAAAACTTCAAACGCGTTTATCTCGAAACGACATTTTGTAAACTGGTGGGATATATCACGCTTGCAGTTTTCAACCGATTTTGATGAAACCTTGCAAAATTATCGAGAATTTAATTCTGCATCGAAATACTGGATGGGGTTTTTGATATTTTATAATTTGGATTTTTAAAGCACGATTTTGAGGCAAATTTTACAGGTAAAAAATTAACAATTTTTTATAAATATGGTGGCTATTTCGTAAAAATTAACTTTTCAAAAAACGGCTTCAGTATTTCAGTGCGAAATTATATGGAGAATAACCTGCCTATCTAACTTTTGTTCCAGATTCACTTGCCAAGGGTCCAGATGTCCCACCGATAGGGAAAACCGGGCTGGAGAGGGGCTACGCGACCTGGTGCAGCGTGTACAGGGAGCCCGAGATCCAAGCAAAAAAAATTGACATTTATTGTAAAAAAGATAACTAATAAAATCATATAAAACATTTTATCATTGCAAGTTGTTTTAATGCTGAAAAAAAATTCCGAAAATACTTTATTTTCTGACAGCTCAAGGTGGTCTTCCCCCTTAAAGATGATTTCATGTAAATGTTGACCGCGGCTCCGTCTCAAATGGTTCATACGCTGGGTCCAATTTGGCATACTCGCTCCAACATATCGGCCGGTATCTCACGAATAAATCAATAATTCACGGTCATCAACAACGATGTAAATTTGGTGTGAAATTTAATCACAAAATTTCAAATAGCCGCTTCAGAAGGTCCCCCAAACTGACCAAAAAATGAATGAATGAATAAATGAATGAACCGAGCATGAATTTTGATAATAAAATTCAATAATCTGCAAGCATTGTTCGTTTGTAAGTCGATTCATGGTTAAATTATAGACCAAACTGAATATGGCAGTAACATGTTACACGAAAACAGATGAGCTGCCAAAAACAGTGTTGCTAAAAAGAAAGTTGCTAAAAAAATACCCAGTATAAGATTTAGATATTATCTAACTCATTCTAAACCCACATACTCTTATTAAACTCATTTTATAGAAAAATAGAATAATCCAGCAAACAATAATGTTGCTAAATTTATTCAAATAATCCAACAAAACATTATATTATTACAATTAATTTAAGTTTAAAAAAAAACAAAACTAAATATGTGGCACTTAAAGCCCCAAAGGGCTCATTGGCCGAGCTTCTCTTCCATTACTGTTGTGCGTCTTAAATTTTGGACAATATTAGAAGGGACCTACTTATTTTAGCCGGTTCCGAACGGCAGAACACTTGTGACATCACTTTTTCTGAGCTTTTTCACAGAGTTCTTTTAGAAGCTTTTTCATGGCAAGTTGTTGCTGACGGAAGAATTGCCAATTGCTTGCCGACAGGTGGGTACCGTTCGAAAGAAAAATCTTATCGATATTAAATTTGTTATGCATCAGCCGGGGATTGAACCACGACCTACAGATCAGAAGGCGAACACACTAACCACTAAGCTACGGTACCCATATATTTAAGTTTTACTTAAATATATTTTCAAGATGTATAGTTTAAATACTTTCCTGCAGTATGCAGAATATATTGTCAATTTCGAAAGCATTTTCGATAAAACATCTCCGACAGCCCATACTCTCTGGAGATGCTTAAGAATTAAAAGAAAAATGGAACAAATTAAGAATATTTGTGAAACATTATTGGATACCATAGATCAAGATTCAAAGGCAGAACCCATTGCCAACGCTGAAAGTGTTATACACCGAACGATAATTTTCATAAAATCTATATTAGCTGCGGTTCGGCAGTGAATATAGAATATAGATATAGTGAACAAATTTCCTCTTACCAACGATGGATCTGCTCAAGCGTGGAAACATTTACTAGATTGATACGCAAACAAGCGTATCATGGTAAATAGCCAACTCAAGATCTTATTTAGTTTACAGAATGTTCAGACTTAGTAAGCAAATGCAATAAATAAATACAGTCGCGGGGATTGAACCCGCGAACTACAGATCAGGAAGCCAACACACTAACCACTAAGCTACAGCACCCACCAATAACTCCAATAGGAATATGAAATCCTTCAAAGTGAATGTTTTGAAAACCCCTTATACACTATCCAATTCGCAACAGCATCCCATTAGATTATGATCCAGATTTCTAAATACGAACATGAATGGTCGCTGGTTAACTGTACGTAGACTTCAGATCTGCATAAACTCTTTAGCTACATCCCACGGCTTGAGAGGCTGTCAGAGTCAACATAGTTGCGCTAGGTATAAGCAACTCCAAAATACTCTCTTACACCGTGAAGATCAAACCACCAACCTTGCTTATACCTCTGGGAATCATTTAAACATATCAATCACAAGACTTCCACTCACATAATACCAACAAATGCATCATTCCACTTCTCACGTTACTCTAATTCAATTCTGTTTTACATTAGGTACAAGAAGCGTCCTGTTAGGATCCGCTATGATGTCAATATGCGATAAAAACTCTCAATACTTCATACTGGTATACTCATAGAACCAGGTTCTGAAAGCAGTTTTGTAACAGAACAATTTCAAAAGATGTTAAAAATCCCTACAAAAAATATAAATGAAGAGGTTTTCGGACTTAATCGTAGGGTTTCTTCAAAAGTATGCAAAGTTTGCACCCTATATTTATTTTCATCGCATGACCTCAATTCCATATTACAGTTTAATACACTAGTCTTAAAAACGTTTACCGGAAATTTTCCCAATTGTTCTGTCGATCCTTCTATTTACAAAAAAATCCCAAATATACCATTAACCGATAAATATTTTTACAAAAACGATCAAATTGATTTGCTAATCGGCGGAGATTTTTATCCAGAAATAATTCGAGAAGGAATACAACATAATATTCTTGAAATCCTCATTACACAAAAACCGTTTTCGGATGGATTCTTATAGGGCCTATTAGACTATGTAAAACCCATCAACAGTACGTTCATGTTCTAATAAATTGTCATTAGATAAAAAACTCTTACGGGGTACGAAATTTGAAAAAGTTCGACGAAAACAAATTCAAAAAATTTTAGATTAAACCTGTGAAGAACATTTTATGATGCCCATCTGACCCAACAATGAAGTAATATGTAAGGTTACCTAGCCTTCCAACGCAGCATGTTCCCACGAAATCAATAGTGAAAGGTCAAGTTATATCTAAGCACTAAGCAAATGCCGAGAATTCAAGGAAAAGACGCCGAAGAACGGTTTCGTTTAGTACTTATCCATAGGTACTGGTCGAATTGATTAGGTACCTCACACCACCAACGAGATTGCCGCAGTAATAATAACTGTCATCATTGCAATGATATCTACGTTTCTCCACCCATTCCTCCAAGCTAATACACGTATACGCTCGTCCTACTGGATGCTCTGGATTTCAATGATACCTCGCTCATCTCATTCGATATGCATTCAATCGCGTGATGATATGCGGAGAAGACCTGGCTTTTCTCACTCTAATAGCACATACGTGATTTCTGCCCTCTATGTAAAGGGCCCCACCCACTCAAAAAATTCCATCAATTCATGGAGAAGAATTTTGACGAACGCCTTAGTGTAGTGCTGATCTCAGATTTGCGCAACAACTACCTTTGCCGTCATTGTAACGATGACCACCACATGTTGCTTCACGCTCACTCACTTAAGCGCTCGTTTTACCCGACTTCCTGGCTGCCAGTGAGACCTCGCTCATCTCAATCGGCGCACATTCGATCACGTGATGGCATGCGGAGAAGACCTATCCCGCCTCTCTCTCTAATAGCTTGGCTACGCAGCAGGATCATCGTTATACATGCTTTCGACGGAGTGGACCTCACTCGTCCTTCTCTAAGGACGAGTGAGGTCCTTAGAGAAGGACGAGTGCAGTTGTCTGCCACGGCCCTTGTAAGAATATTTAATGACGGGCAATTATGTATCGTAGCAGCATTGTTGGACCCATGCTCCGATAGGAGCGACTACCCACAACAATCGACGGGATTTCAAACATTTGTGCCCTCACGATTAGGGGTAGGTGTGATGACAATACAAGTGTCCAGGTGAATGCAACAGTTAGCAATGATTACGAATTGGTAACCCCTCACGTTCATTGGATGACCGAACTAGAACTCCGCAACCCATTTCGCAAAAATCAAAATACAGTCATCGGTTCATCCGTAAAATGTATAATATTTATTAAAACCAGAATTAATTTTTGCACATATATCACTTCATTTTATAGAATTTCACATGAAATTTTGAGGAAACAAAAATTAATTTATGAATTCCAGTAGTTATAAGTATTATATTTTGAAGTACACCCATATACACTCAATATTTTTAAGACTGTTTTTATATTTACAATACTGCAACGCGGGCGGCAATGTTGAACCCATGTATATATCATATATTTGTATATTTAAATGTATTTTATACCCTGTAGTATTAAGAATAATGTATGTATTTAAAATGTATATTTAAATTTAGTTGGCAACGTTGGCCTTTATATACTTATATGTATAACAAAGAATTACTTTACACAAAATATCCCGATCAAGAAGAAAACACAGTTGCCGTAAGCAAATAAAATAATTGGAGATATATAAATATAATTTATTTTAAAACCCACCCATATACATCTCTGTTTAAGCGTTAAGCACTGAAACATATATGTATGTGTATACATATGTATATACCTCTTTTGCATTCATATTCATTTGATTATTGTATGTTTAATTGTAACCTTGACAGCATATGACCGCTAGTAAACTCCACATACATTTCATAAACATAAAATGCAGCGTCATCATTATATGACAGCTGATGAACTAAAACAACATTTAGTGGACAATATGTATTGGCTAAATATGCTGTCAAGGCAAATTTTGTAAAATGTTTCATTATCGCATATTTTGCGTTTAAGTGTAATTTTTTATATATTTAATAGTAATTTGATTTATATGCTAATTTCCAATAAATAGAGAAATCGACTGCAGGTTGATGTCAATTGAACTACAACCATTCACTAAGTTGTTCATTCTATTCTTGACATAAGTAATCCAGGTTCAAGTGCCTGTGTTTACTTTCTGCGACAACAAGTTACGAAGTCTAGGGCACTTCAAGCAAAACGCTTGTGTGTACATCGCTAGACGTAACGATCTCTTTATTTTATGTTGACCTACAACATATACTGAACGGTATATTTACTCAGACGGTCTACATCACACCCAAATTTTGTGACCATGAAAATTGATGACAAGTGTATAGGTGATGTGATAGTAATGTTTAGTAGATACAGGAGCAGAAGTATTACTAGTAAAGGATAATGTACGATTTGGCAACGAAATAGATTATAGGGAGTTTCGTTAAATTAATGGAATAATAAATAATATTTGCTTGCATATGCAAATTGCTCAACAAGCATGAGTTAAATAAAGCAGTTATGGTAAAAGAGTTACTAGGAATACATTGGGGAATTAATTATTTTAGACCTTATATGGTAGCATATTTATTGTTTGACTTTTTAACCATAAGAACCCATCATCTAAGTTTACCAGGATAACATTTGATTTAATAAATTGAATACTAATGCGGATACATTATCAAGAATGAAATTGAGCTCAGAGCAATTGAAAGAGATGGTATTTATACTTATAGTATAAATATTTTGATTAGAGCAATGAAGAATATAAAGTAAAATGGTAAAAATATTGAAACAGAAATAGCCAATGGAAATATAAGGAAAAGTAATAGTGAATTATCGACACTGATGCCATCAGTGGAGACTGACCACCTTCACATTTGGGAGTGCATATCGATCTTATTACTTATAATTGTGGAATGTCAGAACATTGCGCCAACTGAGTTGCAGTTGGGTGTGAAAATGCTGACAAAGCACTTTCCCACACAATTCGTAGTTCTGCACATACGTAAGCATACATGCTTAGACATTCCATGATAACTACACTCACGTGGACGTGGACTCATGTGTGTGAATATCAAAAATTTGAGTTCTCACATAATGGGAACCTACATACGCATATGTGGAGTGCATCGATCGTGTACATACGGACACATATACATAAATACACACATGTGGTGTGTAGTAGATGCGGTGCAAACGGTAATAAATATAGGCCGTGAAGCTACTAGCGGAATAAGGTGGAGTTGGGGTGATAAGAAATACTGCGCAGTAGTAACACTGGACGTCAAGAACGCCTTCAACACAGCAAAGTGGCCGAAGATCATACAGACACTGGAAAATTTTAGCACCCCAAAGTACCTGACGCGGATAATAGCCAACTACTTCGACAAAAGAGTACTGCTATACGATACAGATGTGGGCGTGAAACAGTATAACGTTTCGCGGGGCGTTCCACAAGGCTCAGTACTTGGCCCGACATTATGGAACATCCTGAACAATGACATCCTGAAGATAAGTATTCCAGCAGGAACCAAGTTGATTGGCTATGCAGATGATATAGCACTGGTTGTAATACCTAAAGTGCAGGAACTATGCAATGACGCAATAAACATCATCATGAGGTGGTTACACAGCGCTGGATTACAACTAGCGGCCGAAAAAACAGAAGCGGTACTCCTGACCACACGGAAAGTACTCGAGGTTTTCACCTTCAAGGTTGGTGACCATGAAATCACCTCGCTACCCCACATCAGATATCTGGGCGTACGAATTGACACACGGCTGTCTTTTAAGGAACACTGTAACACGCGTATTCGTGTTACAAATTAATAATATTAAAATATAATAATAATTTTAAAAAATATAAAAATCAACGTCGCGATCCGGGATCGAACCCGTACACGTGGGCAAAGTCAGGTGGTGGGACGAACCCACGAAACACTTGCGCCAAATCACATTACTACGTCGATACGGATAAATAAGTTTGTATATTTGCTTGTGCTTAATTCAGTTGATGTAAATTAATTGATATAAATTAATTTGAATGTACATGTAATGTAAGTTAATTTAGTAAAGGTAAAAGCACAAGCAAAATAAAGGCAAACACATAGAGCAGATATGAGAATTCTCGTTTGGTTTAGCATATATTTAATAGATAAAGATCATGCTGAACCAACGAAATCGAGAAAAGCGACTTTCGTACATGATCGGACGAGCGACATATATACATGTGCTTGCCCAGTGAGGATCAATATTGAAGCGTCTTTCTCCTGTTGCCAAACATTTTGCAACAACGACCCGTTGGGCGAATTACTACCAACGAGTACTCTATTGAAGCAGAACCATATACGGTGCGCGATAATACGAGTTCTTGCCCTAAAGTGATCCCATATACGGGAGCTTCGGGTCAACTGCGAGCTTTCTGCTCTGCCAAAGTAGTCACTTTGACCACTTCAAATCCAAGAGCAACCAGCTCGAGCGCTGGTTCCTCCTGCATTCCTCTCCTTGTCTCCCTCTTACTTGCGTAGGATACGAATAGAGTAGGATAGTTTTATAAATTTGTAGCCTTAGTGGAATAATTCAATTGTAGCATATTTTTCATTAATTTGTTAATTCAATTTGCTAATTCTTCTGTACTTCTAAACCTCTTTTCTTTTTGTAAATACTTATTTCTTGTAAAGCCAAATAAACGAAAAGAATAATAAAAAGTAGGAATTGTACCGCGAGGGGTATATCATCCGAGCCGAACACTCTAGTGTCGGTAATATTGCTGTCAATTTGACAGTAAGTGTGTAATTCGGTTTTCCTCCTACAACAAGTGTTTATCGCTGCCCTCTTGTTTACCCTGGCTGGCTGAGCGTTACCCCAGCTGGAAAACAAAGGCACGCGTTACAATGGCGCCCGAGCAGAGACTCTCCACAAAGGAGAGTACTTCTAATACACATGAGGAAACAACACCAGCGACCGAAATACAAAACACAAACCGCTTAGGTTAGATATATACCTTACGAAAAGAAGAATTAGAGCTACAAATGGAACTAAATGGCCTATCTGTCGACGGCGGAGTGCGTGAATGGCGACAGCGGTTGAGTAGTTACATGCGAGAGAAGTTAACTAGACAAACTAGTACCACGACCAGTGCGACGCTACTTCCAGTCACCGAAGTAAGTAGTCCTACTACTATACCCGACTATGAGGTCATGAACACCGTACGACGGCGGGGTTTAAATTTCGATGGCACACGCAACCTATTCGAATTCATTGAACGAATAGAAGAATTAGCGGACTGTTACACCATCCCATATGACAGGCTACTATTACCACTCAACGAGTTGTGTAAAGATAGAGCAAGGGATTGGTGGCGGTACAAACGCGACAGCATCCATAACTGGTCAGACTTCAAAGAGGCGGCACTAAAATACTTCCTTCCACCACGATACATGGTGAAATTAGAAGATGACATTGCCAGACGCAAGCAAGGACCACGTGAGAAGGCAAAAGAGTTCATTATGAACCTTATGGCGTTAACTCGCCAACATTCTCGATTAAAATATGAATGCCATTTAGATAGGGCATATGACGGGTTAAGACCCGAATATCGTCTATATATCATACGTAACGAATTTGATAATTTAGACTCATTGATGGAACTCGCAGACGAGTACGAAAACATACGTGGAGAAGAAGCCCGTATGAATCGACCACACCATATGTCAATGTCACTTGTCAAGGGAAGCCAGTGACTGAACTCATTGATACGGGTGCATCACTAACGTTTGTAGGGAAAACACTGCGAGAATATATTCGCCAGTGTCAAAAACCCATAGAGCTTACCCAACAAATCGTGCTAGCCAACAGCGAAGAAACGCAGATAGGGGAATGTTACACAGCGACATTCCACATATATGACAATCGTGTTCAACATCAGGTATATTACCTACCTGGCACGAGCGAACTGTGCATACTCGGCGTAGACCTACTAAGGCGAATTGGTCTTCGTGTTGAAGTCGGTGGGCGGCAACAATTTCAATCCGCCATGACCAGAGAGTCACTCAAGTTCAACAAACAAGACAGCAAAACAACGTCATCAATAAAAAGGAATGTGTACCACTACAGATCAACCAGGATACGAACGAGGCCCCTCCAAAAAAAAAAAAAAAAAAAAAGAATGAATGAATTTAAATACTTAATATAAATTATAATTTCTTTTATTTACATCATTTCATTTCATTAGTTCATTTTACCTTTTCTTATTACTAAATTATTATTATTACATTATATTGCATTATTTTTACTTTATATATTCATTATTCATATACTTATTATTATTATTATTATTTAACTCGGGATTACTCACTTTTTTTCTTTTTTTAGGTTAAGAGAATTTCGGTCCTCGCAAGTAAGGGGGGAAACCCAACCTATTATCATAAATTAAGTTAGGGATAGTTCCTATCCTCGCAAGTAAGGGGGGAATGTAACACGCGTATTCGTGTTACAAATTAATAATATTAAAATATAATAATAATTTTAAAAAAATATAAAAATCAACGTCGCGATCCGGGATCGAACCCGTACACGTGGGCAAAGTCAGATGGTGGGACGAACCCACGAAACACTTGCGCCAAATCACATTACTACGTCGATACGGATAAATAAGTTTGTATATTTGCTTGTGCTTAATTCAGTTGATGTAAATTAATTGATATAAATTAATTTGAATTTACATGTAATGTAAGTTAATTTAGTAAAGGTAAAAGCACAAGCAAAATAAAGGCAAACACATAGAGCAGATATGAGAATTCTCGTTTGGTTTAGCATATATTTAATAGATAAAGATCATGCTGAACCAACGAGAATCGCGAAAAGCGAATTTCGTACATGATCGGACGAGCGACATATATACATGTGCTTGCCCAGTGAGGATCAATATTGAAGCGTCTTTCTCCTGTTGCCAAACATTTTGCAACAACGACCCGTTGGGCGAATTACTACCAACGAGTACTCTATTGAAGCAGAACCATATACGGTGCGCGATAATACGAGTTCTTGCCCTAAAGTGATCCCATATACGGGAGCTTCGGGTCAACTGCGAGCTTTCTGCTCTGCCAAAGTAGTCACTTTGACCACTTCAAATCCAAGAGCAACCAGCTCGAGCGCTGGTTCCTCCTGCATTCCTCTCCTTGTCTCCCTCTTACTTGCGTAGGATACGAATAGAGTAGGATAGTTTTATAAATTTGTAGCCTTAGTGGAATAATTCAATTGTAGCATATTTTTCATTAATTTGTTAATTCAATTTGCTAATTCTTCTGTACTTCTAAACCTCTTTTCTTTTTGTAAATACTTATTTCTTGTAAAGCCAAATAAACGAAAAGAATAATAAAAAGTAGGAATTGTACCGCGAGGGGTATATCATCCGAGCCGAACACTCTAGTGTCGGTAATATTGCTGTCAATTTGACAGTAAGTGTGTAATTCGGTTTTCCTCCTACAACAAGTGTTTATCGCTGCCCTCTTGTTTACCCTGGCTGGCTGAGCGTTACCCCAGCTGGAAAACAAAGGCACGCGTTACAATGGCGCCCGAGCAGGGACTCTCCACAAAGGAGAGTACTTCTAATACACATGAGGAAACAACACCAGCGACCGAAATACAAAACACAAACCGCTTAGGTTGGATATATACCTTACGAAAAGAAGAATTAGAGCTACAAATGGAACTAAATGGCCTATCTGTCGACGGCGGAGTGCGTGAATGGCGACAGCGGTTGAGTAGTTACATGCGAGAGAAGTTAACTAGACAAACTAGTACCACGACCAGTGCGACGCTACTTCCAGTCACCGAAGTAAGTAGTCCTACTACTATACCCGACTATGAGGTCATGAACACCGTACGACGGCGGGGTTTAAATTTCGATCGCACACGCAACCTATTCGAATTCATTGAACGAATAGAAGAATTAGCGGACTGTTACACCATCCCATATGACAGGCTACTATTACCACTCAACGAGTTGTGTAAAGATAGAGCAAGGGATTGGTGGCGGTACAAACGCGACAGCATCCATAACTGGTCAGACTTCAAAGAGGCGGCACTAAAATACTTCCTTCCACCACGATACATGGTGAAATTAGAAGATGACATTGCCAGACGCAAGCAAGGACCACGTGAGAAGGCAAAAGAGTTCATTATGAACCTTATGGCGTTAACTCGCCAACATTCTCGATTAAAATATGAATGCCATTTAGATAGGGCATATGACGGGTTAAGACCCGAATATCGTCTATATATCATACGTAACGAATTTGATAATTTAGACTCATTGATGGAACTCGCAGACGAGTACGAAAACATACGTGGAGAAGAAGCCCGTATGAATCGACCACACCATATGTCAATGTCACTTGTCAAGGGAAGCCAGTGACTGAACTCATTGATACGGGTGCATCACTAACGTTTGTAGGGAAAACACTGCGAGAATATATTCGCCAGTGTCAAAAACCCATAGAGCTTACCCAACAAATCGTGCTAGCCAACGGCGAAGAAACGCAGATAGGGGAATGTTACACAGCGACATTCCACATATATGACAATCGTGTTCAACATCAGGTATATTACCTACCTGGCACGAGCGAACTGTGCATACTCGGCGTAGACCTACTAAGGCGAATTGGTCTTCGTGTTGAAGTCGGTGGACGGCAACAATTTCAATCCGCCATGACCAGAGAGTCACTCAAGTTCAACAAACAAGACAGCAAAACAACGTCATCAATAAAAAGGAATGTGTACCACTACAGATCAACCAGGATACGAACGAGGCCCCTCCAAAAAAAAAAAAAAAAGAATGAATGAATTTAAATACTTAATATAAATTATAATTTCTTTTATTTACATCATTTCATTTCATTAGTTCATTTTACCTTTTCTTATTACTAAATTATTATTATTACATTATATTGCATTATTTTTACTTTATATATTCATTATTCATATACTTATTATTATTATTATTATTATTATTATTATTATTATTTAACTCGGGATTACTCACTTTTTTTCTTTTTTTAGGTTAAGAGAATTTCGGTCCTCGCAAGTAAGGGGGGAAACCAAACCTATTATCATAAATTAAGTTAGGGATAGTTCCTATCCTCGCAAGTAAGGGGGGAATGTAACACGCGTATTCGTGTTACAAATTAATAATATTAAAATATAATAATAATTTTAAAAAAATATAAAAATCAACGTCGCGATCCGGGATCGAACCCGTACACGTGGGCAAAGTCAGGTGGTGGGACGAACCCACGAAACACTTGCGCCAAATCACATTACTACGTCGATACGGATAAATAAGTTTGTATATTTGCTTGTGCTTAATTCAGTTTATGTAAATTAATTGATATAAATTAATTTGAATTTACATGTAATGTAAGTTAATTTAGTAAAGGTAAAAGCACAAGCAAAATAAAGGCAAACACATAGAGCAGATATGAGAATTCTCGTTTGGTTTAGCATATATTTAATAGATAAAGATCATGCTGAACCAACGAGAATCGCGAAAAGCGAATTTCGTACATGATCGGACGAGCGACATATATACATGTGCTTGCCCAGTGAGGATCAATATTGAAGCGTCTTTCTCCTGTTGCCAAACATTTTGCAACAACGACCCGTTGGGCGAATTACTACCAACGAGTACTCTATTGAAGCAGAACCATATACGGTGCGCGATAATACGAGTTCTTGCCCTAAAGTGATCCCATATACGGGAGCTTCGGGTCAACTGCGAGCTTTCTGCTCTGCCAAAGTAGTCACTTTGACCACTTCAAATCCAAGAGCAACCAGCTCGAGCGCTGGTTCCTCCTGCATTCCTCTCCTTGTCTCCCTCTTACTTGCGTAGGATACGAATAGAGTAGGATAGTTTTATAAATTTGTAGCCTTAGTGGAATAATTCAATTGTAGCATATTTTTCATTAATTTGTTAATTCAATTTGCTAATTCTTCTGTATATCTAAACCTCTTTTCTTTTTGTAAATACTTATTTCTTGTAAAGCCAAATAAACGAAAAGAATAATAAAAAGTAGGAATTGTACCGCGAGGGGTATATCATCCGAGCCGAACACTCTAGTGTCGGTAATATTGCTGTCAATTTGACAGTAAGTGTGTAATTCGGTTTTCCTCCTACAACAAGTGTTTATCGCTGCCCTCTTGTTTACCCTGGCTGGCTGAGCGTTACCCCAGCTGGAAAACAAAGGCACGCGTTACAATGGCGCCCGAGCAGGGACTCTCCACAAAGGAGAGTACTTCTAATACACATGAGGAAACAACACCAGCGA
The DNA here is from genome assembly GCA_963854835.1 of Megamerina dolium. Classification (NCBI taxonomy): domain Eukaryota; kingdom Metazoa; phylum Arthropoda; class Insecta; order Diptera; family Megamerinidae; genus Megamerina; species Megamerina dolium. The sequence goes on from OY978530.1 coordinate 34,734,752, forward strand.
CCGAAATACAAAACACAAACCGCTTAGGTTGGATATATACCTTACGAAAAGAAGAATTAGAGCTACAAATGGAACTAAATGGCCTATCTGTCGACGGCGGAGTGCGTGAATGGCGACAGCGGTTGAGTAGTTACATGCGAGAGAAGTTAACTAGACAAACTAGTACCACGACCAGTGCGACGCTACTTCCAGTCACCGAAGTAAGTAGTCCTACTACTATACCCGACTATGAGGTCATGAACACCGTACGACGGCGGGGTTTAAATTTCGATCGCACACGCAACCTATTCGAATTCATTGAACGAATAGAAGAATTAGCGGACTGTTACACCATCCCATATGACAGGCTACTATTACCACTCAACGAGTTGTGTAAAGATAGAGCAAGGGATTGGTGGCGGTACAAACGCGACAGCATCCATAACTGGTCAGACTTCAAAGAGGCGGCACTAAAATACTTCCTTCCACCACGATACATGGTGAAATTAGAAGATGACATTGCCAGACGCAAGCAAGGACCACGTGAGAAGGCAAAAGAGTTCATTATGAACCTTATGGCGTTAACTCGCCAACATTCTCGATTAAAATATGAATGCCATTTAGATAGGGCATATGACGGGTTAAGACCCGAATATCGTCTATATATCATACGTAACGAATTTGATAATTTAGACTCATTGATGGAACTCGCAGACGAGTACGAAAACATACGTGGAGAAGAAGCCCGTATGAATCGACCACACCATATGTCAATGTCACTTGTCAAGGGAAGCCAGTGACTGAACTCATTGATACGGGTGCATCACTAACGTTTGTAGGGAAAACACTGCGAGAATATATTCGCCAGTGTCAAAAACCCATAGAGCTTACCCAACAAATCGTGCTAGCCAACGGCGAAGAAACGCAGATAGGGGAATGTTACACAGCGACATTCCACATATATGACAAGCGTGTTCAACATCAGGTATATTACCTACCTGGCACGAGCGAACTGTGCATACTCGGCGTAGACCTACTAAGGCGAATTGGTCTTCGTGTTGAAGTCGGTGGGCGGCAACAATTTCAATCCGCCATGACCAGAGAGTCACTCAAGTTCAACAAACAAGACAGCAAAACAACGTCATCAATAAAAAGGAATGTGTACCACTACAGATCAACCAGGATACGAACGAGGCCCCTCCAAAAAAAAAAAAAAAAGAATGAATGAATTTAAATACTTAATATAAATTATAATTTCTTTTATTTACATCATTTCATTTCATTAGTTCATTTTACCCTTTCTCATTACTAAATTATTATTATTACATTATATTGCATTATTTTTACTTTATATATTCATTATTCATATACTTATTATTATTATTATTATTATTATTATTTAACTCGGGATTACTCACTTTTTTTCTTTTTTTAGGTTAAGAGAATTTCGGTCCTCGCAAGTAAGGGGGGAAACCAAACCTATTATCATAAATTAAGTTAGGGATAGTTCCTATCCTCGCAAGTAAGGGGGGAATGTAACACGCGTATTCGTGTTACAAATTAATAATATTAAAATATAATAATAATTTTAAAAAAATATAAAAATCAACGTCGCGATCCGGGATCGAACCCGTACACGTGGGCAAAGTCAGGTGGTGGGACGAACCCACGAAACACTTGCGCCAAATCACATTACTACGTCGATACGGATAAATAAGTTTGTATATTTGCTTGTGCTTAATTCAGTTGATGTAAATTAATTGATATAAATTAATTTGAATTTACATGTAATGTAAGTTAATTTAGTAAAGGTAAAAGCACAAGCAAAATAAAGGCAAACACATAGAGCAGATATGAGAATTCTCGTTTGGTTTAGCATATATTTAATAGATAAAGATCATGCTGAACCAACGAGAATCGCGAAAAGCGAATTTCGTACATGATCGGACGAGCGACATATATACATGTGCTTGCCCAGTGAGGATCAATATTGAAGCGTCTTTCTCCTGTTGCCAAACATTTTGAAACAACGACCCGTTGGGCGAATTACTACCAACGAGTACTCTATTGAAGCAGAACCATATACGGTGCGCGACAATACGAATTCTTGCCCTAAAGTGATCCCATATACGGGAGCTTCGAGTAGTCAACTGCGAGCCTTCTGCTCTGCCAAAGTAGTCACTTTGACCTGTGTATTGGTGGAATGACGAGAACAGCACCCTAAGAAGCGAATGCCACAAAGCGAGGCACATCTCCCAAAGGAGCCAGCGCTCAGTGGAACACGCAAGACTACACGAGGCCTACAGGAAGAAACGCAAGGAGCCGAAAAAGGCGATAAAAATGAGCAAGGCCGATAGCTTCAAAGAGCTTTGCCAGAGTGTTGACGAGAAACTGTGGGGCGATGCGTACAAAATAGTTAAGGGAAAAGTTAGAGGATACAAAGGACAAGCACCTACCTGCCCGCTTCTGCTAGAAAAAGTGGTAAAGATTCTTTTCCCAATGCAAGATTTGCAACCAAGTAGAGTTCAGATCCCCGCAGCAGAGGGCGCCATAACAATTGATGAGACAGAGGTAATTCTGGCAGCGGAGAGGTTCGGCAATTCCAAGGCGCCTGTACTTGATGGTGTACCGAATAAGGCGCTGAAAATCGCCATCAAACACAATGCGAAGCAGTTTTCAGACCTTTTCTCGAGGTGCATAAATGAAGGTATTTTCCCCAAAGTATGAAAGAAGCAGCGCCTGGTTCTACTTCAGAAGCCAAATAAACCAGCGGCTGAGCCAAGTTCATATCGGCCACTCTGCATGATAAACACGATGGGTAAAATTTTGGAGAGACTGATCTGCATGCGTCTGGAGCAGCACCTGGAAAATGAGCCGGTCAGTCTGTCAGAAAACCAGTACGGCTTCAGAAAACATCATTCCACCATCGACGCAGTTAGGAGGTTGATAAATATTGCAGCCACCTTCAATGTGACAGGTGGATGCATGGTGACAAAGAATAATGTGCAGTCGTCATATTAGACGTCAAAAACCCTTTCACTTCGGCATACTGGCCCCGTATCATGAGGACACTTGAGGAGAAGAAAATAGCTATCTGTTGGAGAGACTGTTGCTGTACGATACAGATGAAGGTCTCAAGAACTATGTGATGACGGGCGGAATACCACAGTTCTCTGTACTATGCCCGTTATTATGGAACGTATTATACGATGAATTATTTTATTATACGATGAATTGTTGCACCTTGCATTACCAAAGGAAGCAGAGATTATTTGATACGCAGACCAATTCGCTTTGACGATAGTTGCCAAAGAAATTGCACAGATTCAATCCATCGGCAACGAGACAGCGGGAAGATCAAGGAGTGGCTAATGGCGACGAAACTTCAGCTGGCGCTGGACACGACAACATTAAATATTGATGGGTTCAGCATTACAACGCAAGCGGAGTTACGGTATTTAGGTGTGATGATCGATGCGAGACTATGTTTCAAGGCGCACATCGAAAAGGCATGCGGAAAGGCGGCTATGGTGACGGCGGCACTGGCAAGGATCATAGCTAATATTGGTGATCCCAGAAAGAGTAGGAGGATGCTGCTGGCCAAAATTAGCCAATCCATACTCATGTGCGCGGTGCCTATATGGGGAACAGCCCTGAGCCGTAAGACCTATACGAAGAAGGTAGAAACAGTTTTCAGGTTAAGCGCTATTAAAGTTGGCTGTGCTTTCAGAACGGTATCATACGAAGCGGTGAGCATCATATCAAGTATAATACAGCAGGACATATTGGCATTTGAGCTGAGCAGAATATATAGCAGAGCCAAAATCTTTAAAACCCTCAAAACGGTGGACGAGCGCAAGGAGGAGAGGCAGAGTAGCATCGAGGAGTGGCAAAACCGCTGGAACTCTGCGACAAAAGGGAGGTGGACACACAGACTTATCGTGAACGTGCAGGCATGGGTTGAGAGAAGACATGGCCAGACGGATTATTACCTCACACAATTTCTGTTTAGCAAGTACAGCATAGTAATATATACTGCCTGGGCGTAGTCCCGAATGAGGTGTACCTTTAGCAAACAGTATGAATAGTGCACGCCGGCCATGGTTGACGGTATCTTTGAAAGATTCCCCCTTCGACCAAAAAAAAAAAACATGTGGTGTGAATATATTATTGTATGTTATATGTTGGTGTGTTTTTTTTTTTTTTTTTTTGCTTCGATACGCTGGAAGGTGGAAATCTTCATAGATACTGAGTAGCCCGTACTATTCAGCATGCACGATTCACACATTGGGGCTATGCCCCGATATGTACCTACGTACTAAAACCACCTCCCCCGATATCACTGTCCTGTTCATCCTTGCGGTACCACCAATCAAGGCATTCCTTCGCAAGGCAGGATTTGAGTGTTTTCACTCTCCGCTATTTCTTGTACGTGCCGCCTGTTCGTCACGTCGCAATCTTTGCATCATTCTTGTAATGATGTCTGCTGACGCGTTCCATGCTTCTGTCGAGGAGAGCATGCATCGGATAAGTCCCTCCGGTGTTAGCGGCCGTAGCATTAACCGTTCCAGCTGGGAGCGCTCGCCTTCAAACCTGACGCACCTCAATAGCACATGTTGTGCGTTCTCAATTTCGTGCTTGCAATATAGGCACCACGGGTCATCAACGTGTTTGCATCTATACAAATACTCTCTAAAGCATCCATGGCCACTGAGGAACTGGGTCAGGTGGTAGTGTATCTCTCCATGTTTCCTGTCTATCCAAGTTTTTATATTGGGTATTAGTGTATGTGTCCACTGCCCTTTAGTCGATGCGTCCCATCTATATTGCCATACTCGCTCACTATGGCTAATTATATTTTCTACTTCTATCCGCTCAGCCTGCGGTAGTTTTTTATTATCACGAATTGACCTCGCTTGGGCCGCTAAGATATCAATAGGACACCGGCACGCGATTACATTCGCTGCATCATTAGAGACTGTGCGAAATGCGCTACAGACTCTTAGGGACGATAATCTGTATGCAGCTGTTATCCCTCTCATGTAAGAGCTACAACTAGTCGCTGTAGCCCATACGGGTGCAGCGTACATTACTATCGATGTGTTGACACCTGTGAGTAGATGTCTAATCGGTTGACGTGGTCCACCAATATTCGGCATGAGCCTCGACAGTGCCGCACTTGCTTTTGCTGCTTTAACACCCGCATATTTGAGGTGTTCTTTAAAATTTAACCTATGGTCCAATAGGACTCCCAAGTACTTAATGTATGGCATGGATGATATGATGTGGCTACCAACACGCACATCAATATGCTCTACCTTCTTCCGGCTACTCATTAATACTGCTTCGGTTTTATGATCCGCGAGATCTAGTCCCGCTAACTCAAGCCACTGTTTAACACTTTTAATTGTTTCTTCAGCGTTTCGTTTTACTTCCGGCAGGGTTTTTGCAACTACCGTGATAGCGATATCGTCTGCATACCCAATGATATTTACTCCTTTCGGCTTCTGTATTTTAAGTATACCGTCGTACATAATGTTCCAGAGAAGTGGTCCCAGTACCGAGCCTTGCGGTACTCCACCCGTCACCTTGTACTGCTTTGGTCCTTCTTCTGTGTCATAGTACAAAGTTCTACTTTTAAAATAATTTGTAATTATTCGAATCAAGTACGCCGGTGCATGGATACCTCGAAGAGCATTTAGTGTATACGACCAATTTGCTGAATTAAAAGCATTTTTGATATCTAGGGTTACAACAGCACAATATTCTTTACTGCCCCCTCTCCATCTTTTCCCTTCCATTGCTTTTTTTGCAATTTCACACACTTTTTCAATCGCATCGACAGTACTGCGCTTTTTCCTGAATCCATATTGCCATTCAGAAAGGCCTGTTTCACCTTCAGTGTATTTTTCCAGTCTAGAGCATATAATCCGCTCTAGTACCTTACCCGCAGTATCCAGCATACATAGTGGACGATATGAAGACGGTTCATCCGGTGGTTTATCGCCTTTGGGGATTAGGACAAGTCTTTGGCGTTTCCACCGACGTGGAAATGATCCTTCTCTAAAGCAGGCCGTGTATAGTTGCGCAAAAACTTCTGGCTTCATTTTAATTGCTGTTTTGAGTACGACGTTAGGTATACCATCAAGTCCTGGGGTTTTCTCATTTTTGATTTTATGTGCAGCTGTGGCAACTTCGTCTGGGGTTATAGATGGAATTGTGTCTATATCAACTTGGATTTCCGATTCAACCATTTCCGAGCTCTGTTGTGGGAATAAGCCATTTACGATATTTGACATAATGGCCGGGCAGATGGGGGAATTAGCATTATTGCTATTAACTTTATTCATCACAATCCTGTACGCGCTCCCCCAGGGATTGTTTTGCACTTCATCAATTAAGTTAAGAAATGCCTGCTTTTTGCTCTTGGATATCGCTTTCCGTAGCAGTTTCCTTGTCGCCTTGTACTGCGATTGTAAATTCCCATATTGTTCTGTACCTCTGCCCCTCTGTTGCATTCTGCGGTGTCTATGACATTGTGAGCGTAAGCTAGCTATATCTTGGTTCCACCAGTATACTGGGGCCCTCCCGTTACTTTTCCCCTTTCGAGGCATTGCTGCGTCACATACTTTCTCAAGTAATCGCATTACATGCTCTGCTTGTTTTTCAGCATTGCCTTCGATTGTATACAGATCATTAAGGACGTATTCCAAAACGTCCATATCAAGTTTTTTAACTTTCCAGCCGTTTGTTTGTGCCTTTGTTTGTGTTCTGCGTAATTGAAACCTTGTAGTAGGTTTCGTATTGAACACAATAGCCATATGGTCGCTATGTGTATATACATCCGACACTTTCCATTCTATAACTCTTGCTAACGTACGGCTTGCGAATGTAATATCCACAACTGATCCTCCTCTTCCATTATCGAAGGTGAATGCATTACCATGATTCAGCACCACCATGTCTAAACAGGCAAACGCTTCTAAGACTAGAGTCCCTCTACGGTTCGTGCGTACACTACCCCACTCCGTAGCCCAGGCATTAAAGTCACCCCCGATTATTATGGGTGATTTCCCTCTCGCTTCATTCACCAATCGGTCTACCATATCTTCGAATTCTTGTATTGTTGCACTTGGCGGTGCATAGCAACTGTAGAAATGTAACATATATGTTGGTGTGTGGGTAGATCGATATGTGGCTAGTGTTAGAAAAATGGTACATAAGCTGCCAGCTTACTGAAGGCAGTCGCTTTTCAGTTGTGAGTCTTGTACCGAGTGTGAAGTTCTAGCGTGTACGAAATTGTAAAATACTGCGATTCTTACGAGGCCCTCCAGTATTAGTGTAAGAGTGTAAGAAATTGTAAATACTGCGATCCTTACGAGGCTCTCCAGTATTAGTGTAAAAGTGCAAAATTGAAAGTAACACCAAGAACAAAGCGAATACCCAAAATCGCAAGTATCATTGATAAAGTATAATTGTTTTATATCAGCTAACTAGTGTGATAGTCTAGAAGGATATTTAGGAGCTTAGGTCTATGTGCTAATCTAATGTGCTAATGTGCGTTACATCCTTGAGTCTAGCCGTTAGATACTTAGTGCGTGTTGTGGAAAAATATTACACAACATTATGGCGCAGCCGGTAGGATACTGCGAAATATCTTGTATATACAAGGTGTTTTACGTTCAACATTTAACGTAGCATAGGACCTAATTATAGTGTGGGTCTGACCCAAAAGTCAAATGTTTTCTTGCTATGAAGCAATAGCAAGAAAACTAGACGTTGCAATAACCGAGTCAATCGACTTCATGTGGAGCTTGATTAAGCAACACAGCACATATGAGCAAGTCCAGCTCATAAAATCAAATGTACAGCACGGAAAGGTACTAAATCCAATAAAGGAATTAGACGCCACGTTAAACGATATATTGAAAAGCCGGGCCGGGCAAGGATCCGACGCGGAACAGCTAGAAGTAGAAATTACTAAGACTCTTAATAAAAATAAGGAATTAGAAGATTTACTAAAAGAAAAGGGCATTTCAGAATAATTTATAGAGAAAAGGCTTAGAACCTCGGTTGACTCTGTACAGCTAAGTGCACTCCAGGCAAAAGAGAGGAATCTCGAAAGAGAACGCTGCCTAGCACATGAGACACCTCTTCGTCGCCGTACATCAGTACGAAAAACACAACTAGAATTACAACCCGAATTAAAGCTAAAAATGCGTATTGACGATATTGCTCTACTGGAATATATTTAGGTGAGACATTGGGCAATGTGATGGACAACACAGTTTATGTCCCAATTCTCAATACGAATATAGATTCATATATTGTAAATAATAAGCTTAAAATTAATGTAATTAAATTTAATCATTTAGAACACGAAGAATACGACATAGCTCATAAAATAAATAACATTAAGGAAACTGATAGCCAAAAAAGGGTTACCAAAATATTAGACACAATTAAGCTAAACGAAAACTTAAATATTGATGAAAAGAGGTCCATAGACGGCATACTTAAGCCATTCCACGATTTATTTTTTTTTGGAAGGCGACAACCTGTCTCACACTACATGTATAAAACACATAAAACCAATAAAAACAGACCAGGCGCCAATCAACCAAAGGCAGTACAGGCTACCAGAAGCGCATAAGGAAGAAATCAATAAGCAAGTAAACAAAATGTTAGAAGACTACATAATTATTCCCAGTTCATCGCCCTGGAATTCTCCCATAGTTTTGGTGCCAAAGAGAGCGGGAGAAGATGGTAAAAGAAATTGGAAGCTAGTAGTAGATTTCAGGAAATTAAATGACGTCACTATTAAATAAGTTTTTCCCATTCCCCGCATCGATGAAATATTAGACCAGTTAGGTCATTGTAGATATTTTACTACACTTGATTGGCCAATGGGTATCATCAAATGTATTGAAAGAATCAGACAGAGAAAAAACATCTTCTAGTACAGGTGTTGGCCACTATGAATTAAACAGAATGCCTTTGGGCTTGATAGGAGCCGCTGCCACCTTCCAAAGACTAATGAACCATGTACTAGCAGGACTTCAAGGTACAGATTGTTTTGTCTACTTAGATGACATCGTCGTCTATGTTCGGAACTTGTCACAACATGAATCATGTTTACGAAGAACATTTGGTAAGGTGGAATGTGTTAAAAATATTCCTCTGCCAAAAAATAAGAAAAATGTTCAGGCATTTCTAGATTTAGTAAATTATTACCGAAAATTTGTTGAGAATATGGCTAGTATGGCACTGCCAATCAACAAACTACTCAGAAAAGACGCGAAATTTGAATGGACAGAAAAATGTCAGAAAGCTTTTGATGATTTGAAGCAAGCAATTTGCTCTCTGCCAATTTTAGCCTACCCAGATTTTTCTAAATTTTTTGTGCTAACAACAGATGCTAGCAACGAGGCTGTAGGTGCAATTCTATCGCAAGGTGAAATTGGAAAAGATAGACCAATAGCCTTTGCGAGCAAGGCGCTCAGTGATACTGAGAAAAGGTATTCCACCATCGAAAAGGAATTCCTGGCCATCGTGTGGGCTGTGAAGAAATATCGAGCTTATCTACTCGCTATACCGTTCAAAATCTACACCGACCACCGGCCACTACGAGGAATTGCAAACCTAAAGGATCAGACATCACGTTTAGCATGTTTCAGGCACAAATTATCTGAATTTGATTTTGAAATAATTTATAAACCAGGCAAAAGGAACTTGAACGCGGATGCGCTCAGTAGAGTTCCACAACCGAATCAGGTGTCAACAATGGTTGTGACTCATTCCATGGAGAGGAATAAAGTCGATGAAACCGAAAGCCAAGAGAGCCTGATGAATGCTCTGATGACGAGTTAGAACTAGATGAAAATGCAGAAAATCAGGAGAACTTCCATGATTCACCTTTAGGAGGGCATCAGGGTGCTCTGGAAACTTATTTCAGGATTAGAAGACAATACAGGTGGAAAGGTATGCGAAGCCAGATTAAAAAATATGTTAAAAATTGTAAAAAAAAGTCAAACTAACAAGAGCTCGAGGCTCACGAAAATGCCAATGATATTAACTGATACACCATCTAAGCCATTTGAAAAGGTTTATATGGATATTGTGGGAATTCTACCAGAAACCACATCGGGAAATAAGTACATTCTTACTTTTCAAGATGATTTTGAAAATTTTTCATTTGTGTACCTAGTCCTGATGCAGAATCTAGCACAATAGTAAAAGCTTTTTACAAAGAAGTTATTACACGCTAAAACATACCCAAAATTTTAGTCACAGATAATGGTACAAATTTTACATCAAAATTGTTCTCACATACATGCAAGATGCTAGGTGTTAAAAAATTACATATAACACAACATCACCCATAAGCAAACGGTTCTCTAGAAAGAAGTCATATACCCTTAGCGGAATATCTTAGGAGTTTCGTCAAAGAAGATGGTTCAAATTGGGATCAGTGGTTGGCGTCAGCAATGCATGTTCACAACAATACAGTATATACTACCACCAAATGAACACCTTTCAGCATACTATACGGCTTTAACATCGACATGCCAACAAATCTAAAAACCAAAAGAACGCCATTGTACAATACAAATTAGTTATTAAAATATCAAATACAGAGGTCCCACGAAGTAATTAAGGAAAATCAGGAAAAGGCAAAGGAAAACGCCAAGAGACAGTACGACAAGAACATACACTCGATAAGTTTTGGAGTAGGAGAAAAGGTTTTATTAAAAAATCAAACGAGGGAAAACAAATTTAGTCCCATTTGGACTGGACCCTACTAAATAGTAAACATAAACAGTCCAGTAACAACGATTATACAAAAGTACCACAATAATAAAACCTTTCCACCAAAATTAGATTAATATTAAATTACATGATCCAAAAATCCACAAAAAACACCATACAATAACATAATTCTGAGTATGCATAACAGCATGAGAACCAAATCTACAAAACAAAGATACACGAGTTTAAATTTTCAGACTAAAGAAAATACATAATACTACAACAATGCAAAAAAAACGAAATTCCGTACCAAAAAAAATAATAAAATTAGTGGCATGTTGACCATATTAAACAAAATGCATAACGACATAACGGTGGAATGACACCCAAAATAATAAAGTATATAGATATACAAGAATCAAATTACAGACAAAATGCACATGACACAAGCATATGCACAACTATGAAAATTTTGGTTTTGGGCATTAAAGTATAAAATTCCTAAACATGATAATTAAAATAATTCTAACATATAAGAATATTTATTAAAATAAAAAATTTCTAGATGCAAAAAAATAATAATAATACATCATGAATCAAATGTTTTATAATATGCTGACCATAGATGTATGGAAATAAATTTAATCGACTGACAATTATGGGAATGGTATGAGAATTACATTTATTTATTTTTTCTTTCTCCCTTCCTTCTCTTTATTACTTCATTTTTGACAACAATACGGCAATGGGTGACGTAGCTCAGTGGTTAGTGTGTTCGCCTTCTGATCTGTAGGTCGTGGTTCAATCCCCGGCTGATGCATAACAAATTTAATATCGATAAGATTTTTCTTTCGAACGGTACTCACCTGTCGGCAAGCAATTGGCAATTCTTCCGACAGTAACAACTTGCCATGAAAAAGCTTCTTAAAGAACTCTGTGACAAAGCTTAGAAAAAGTGATGTCACAAGTGTTCTGCCGTTCGGAACCGGCTAAAATAAGTAGGTCCCTTCTAATATTGTCCAAAATTTAAGACGCACAACAGTAATGGAAGAGAAGCTCGGCCAATGAGCCCTTTGGGGCTTTAAGTGCCACATATTTATTTATTTTTTTTTTTTTTTTAATAAAATATTGATATATAAAAATATACTCAAAATTTCTACTTTAATATCCTACAAGAATATAGGTACACTAAAGAAATAGCTGAAGTCGAAATTGGAAAGTACTAGACTGTGGATAAAGTGCAGCATCAACGCTGGAACACCAAAAAAAAAATGTATATATACAATTTTTCGAAGGGATTACGACAAAATAGAAAGAGAAATAGCGGGTCATAGCATAGAGCTAAAATATTTAGATATGAAACACCAGAAGTTATGGAACTAATGTAAAAATTTAGAATATTTTGCAAATTAGGAAGAGATAGGCGCAGTGTTCATGCGTATAAAGACATTTGTTGCAATTCATCGCGTTGAATTGTAATTCAATGTGTGGATACTTATGCGCACTGGCCGGGATACGTATAGATGATCGATCCAAATATAATACATATCTTAAGGAATATTACAACTAGAAGGTTAGAAATATACAACAAATACAGTATAGTAAGAACACGTCAGGATTTATCTGAAGGAGTATGATAAATAGGTAATAGGTTAGCTAGGTTGAATAAAAATAAATATGAATACAAAATATAAAAAATAAAAATAAAAAAATTAAAAAAATATATATATCCGTAAAAATAAAATGAAATATATGTAACAAAATACGTTTCGTTTTCAACGGATAATATTGAAAATCGTACCACCTACAAGTACCAAAAGTTGGTCATTGCAACTATGAAGAGAAAATGCATTGTTGTCAGTATATTTTTATACCGAACAACAATGCATTTTTAATTACTTACTTACTTACTTATGTGGCCATAAAAACCGAATATCGATTTAGGCCGAAAATAACATGCTTCGCCAGCCATCTCTGTTCTTCGCTAGCTGGCGCCAGTTAGAAATTCCAAGCGCCGTCAGGTTCTCCAGTACTTGGTCTTTCCACCGGAGGTTTGGTCTTCCTCTTCTGCTTCGTCCTCCAGCGGGTTCCGAATATAACACCTTCTTAGCTAGAGCGTGTTTTTCCATTCGCTCGACATGACCTAGCCAGCGCATCCGCTGGATTTTGATGCGCTTTACTATGTCAATATCGGCATACAGCACGTACAGCTCATGGTTGTACCTTATTCGGTACTCGCCAACAACACAAATAGGTCCAAAGATCTTGCGTAGAACTTTTCTCTCGAAAACTCCAAGCATTCGCTCATCCGAGGTGGAAATTGTCCAGGATTCAGCGCCATATGTTAGGAAAGGCATGATGAGAGACTTGTAGAGTGTAGTTTTCGTTCTTCGAGAGAAGGCTCGACTTCTCAATTGCTTACTCAGCCCAAAGTAACACCTGTTAGCAAGAGTTATCCTACGCATGATCTCCAAGCTGACGTCATTACTGCTGTAAATGCTGGTTCCAAGATAGACAAAGTCCCTTACTACTTCAAAAGCGTAGTTGTCAACAGTGACGTGCTGTCCAAGACGCCGGGACTCTTTGTTTGTTGACACTAAATACTTCGTCTTGCCCTCGTTCACCGTAAGACCCATCCGACGCGACTCTCTTTCCAACTCTGAGAATGCTGCACTGACAGGTCGCGTGTTCATGCCGATTATGTCAATATCGTCGGCATACGCCAACATCATGACACTTTTGTTGAAGATAGTGCCATTCTGTCGTAGATCAGCAGCTCGTATTATTTTCTCCATAATAAGATTGAAGAAGTCGCACGATAACGAATCACCTTGTCTGAAACCCCGTTCGGTATGTACAGGACAGAGAACACTGAGCCTCCAATCATCAGGCATGCTTTCATCCGACCATATTCTGCTTATGAGCTGGTGCATGCGGGTGAGCAGCTCATCGCCTCCGGTCTTAAACAACTCGGCAAGCAGACCATCAGCACCTGCAGCTTTGTTGTTCTTCAGCCTTAAAATGGCCGTTTCAACCTCGTCATAGTCGGGTGGTGGAACATCAGCACCATCATCTGCATTTTTAATACCTTTTAAAAAATTAAGTACAGATTATAAATGAATATTACAAAAAAGTTATTTTTATATGGTATATAAGAATATATGTAAATCTTAATAAGAAAAATTAACTAAATAAGTGATATAGTAGATATAGTAGTTATAATATATATAGTAGATGTAAGTGATCTCTTATTAAAAGGGTAATTTCCCTACAAACACAGGAGAGCAGGAGTATGTCCACGAGAATCCAAAATCAAATCATACAGTTATGACACAAAATTATCCTTGAGGCAGTAAGGAACAAATAAACCCAGAGCAGAAAGTAAAGCAGGCCCAGTACAGCGAGTACCTATAACAAACTTACAAAACAATAAAATTTTCAACCAATAACTTTGGTGTACCTAGCCAGCGCGACGTAGCAAAGAGACATCAACAATAATAGCTATGGAACCACAACCGAATAAAATATTTCAGCTACTGTATTTATCAGTGACAATGGATTTTGATCCACATCAGAAGAAAATGATAAACAATAGAACCAAAATTACATATTCATTATTGCTCCAATTATTGAACACTTACACCAGGAGTACAGAGTTTCACATCGACAATATTGCTTAGCAGTGCGGTACACATAAATCTCACTTCGCAAGCTATTGTTCATACCATTCCTATACAAAAAAAAATCTGTCGAATCAAACCATTGGACGCATTAGACACCAGCATCAACCCACAAGCACACCAAACCAACTTTCACTTAAACCAAGATAATAATCCAGATAACGCTTTCATGACAAAACAGCCAGAAGATCAACCCAACGTAAATAATCTCGCTCTAATTGCCGAAACAAAAATCGAACTTTGATAAAGAAAAGTTACTGTTTTCATCACTAGCCTTCAACAACAAAAGCTGCAACAAAACTGCCAAAAAAGCTAAGTACAGCAGACAACAACCAGCAGGAAACACATAATCATCATGGGCACCATAATCACCGATTTACCAGTAACCATATATGTAAATAATACTTCGTATTTTATTCCTCATAGTATCATACATTTTGAATTATTCTTAATTTTACAAAATAAGCATAATTTTAAACTTTTTCCTTATAAGAAAAAATTATTATTATTTCATAATGATAATTTTTTCTTCCTGAGAGAAAGGAGGGATGTTGCGAACCATAATATGAAATATGCACATATGCATATTGTGCCTAGCGGCATATTGCTCGAAGTTGTGATATAAACAATCCATACTAATTATAATTGTGGAATGACAGAACATTGAGCCAACTGAGTTGCAGTTGGGTGTGAAAATGCTGACAAAGCACTTTCCCACACAATTCGTAGTTCTGCACATACGTAAGCATACATGTTTAGACATTCCATGATAACTAAACTCACGTGGACTACTCATGTGTGTGAATATCAAAAAGTTGCTTTCTCACATAATGGGTACATACATACGCATATGTGGAGTGCATCGATCGTGGACATACGTACATTCATACATACATACACACATGTGGTGTGAATATATTATTGTATGTTATATGTTGATATGTGGGTAGATCGATATGTGGCTAGTGTTAGAAACATGGTACATATGCTGCCAGCTTACTGAAGCCAGTCGCTTTTCAGTTGTGAGTCTTGTACCGATTGTGAAGTGCTAGCGTGTACGAAATTGTAAAATACTGCGATTCTTACGAGGCCCTCCAGTATTAGTGTAAGAGTGTAAGAAATTGTAAATACTGCGATCCTTACGAGGCTCTCCAGTATTAGTGTAAAAGTGCAAAATTGAAAGTAACACCAAGAACAAAGCGAATACCCCAAATCGCAAGTATTATTGATAAAGTATAATTGTTTTATTTCAGCTAACTAGTGTGATAGTCTCGAAGGATATTTATCGATATCGATTTTCTCGAAATCTGGCTAGCAAAATGGAGTATAAAAGTCAATGAATCAAAGAGCGAGGTACATGTAATCTTCACGCTAAGGCCAGATACATGTCCCCCACTTAAAATTAATGGCCAATCAGTTCCACAATGTTCCTCAACAAAGTACTTGGGTATTCACCTCGACAGAAGGCTGACTTGGAAAAATCACATAGAGGCAAAGAAAACTCAGATCAAGCTTAAAATTAATCAGTTATGGTGGCTGATACACAAAAGATCAAACTTGAATCTCGAATACAAAGTGCTATTATATAAAGCAATCCTCAAATATCGAAAAATTGCAGCGAATACAATCCAAGTGTCTGCGAATTATTGTAAACGCGCCTTGGTATATGAGGAACGTTAACATCCATTGAGATTTAAATGTACCCACAATTTCTGAGGAAGTTGCAATGTCTTGCAGAAGCTACATTCAAAAATTACACAGTCATCCGAATCCCCTTTCTAGGCAATTGTTGCTGAGCACGGGGCATCGTCGATTAAAAAGAAAAGACACACTGAATATGCTGTGAAATTGCTATACCTCGTGACTCAACAAATTGTGATGGAACGTTGGGAATATCACATAATTTTATTTAGTTTGTAAGATTTGATTACTTATTGTTAGTTTCTAAGTAATTTTAGAAAGATCCAATAAAAAAGCTTGTTGAAAAAAAAAATTAGGAGCTTAGGTCTGGAGCCACACTGATAAGGTCCAATCAGGTTGTTGAGCATGAGCTTCAATCTTTCAGACAATATGCTCAATAGGACCTTGTATGTGATGCTCAGGAGGCTTATTCCACGGTAGTTGGCGCAAATTGTGGGGTCTCCTTTTTTATGTACGGGACAGAGAACACTGAGCCTCCAATCATCAGGCATGCTTTCATCCGACCATATTCTGCTTATGAGCTGGTGCACGCGGGTGAGCAGCTCATCGCCTCCGGTCTTAAACAACTCGGCAGGCAGGCCATCAGCACCTGCAGCTTTGTTGTTCTTCAGCCTTAAAATGGCCGTTTCAACCTCGTCATAGTCGGGTGGTGGAACATCAGCACCATCATCTGCATTTTTAATACCTTTTAAAAAATTAAGTACAGATTATAAATGAATATTACAAAAAAGTTATTTTTATATGGTATATAAGAATATATGTAAATCTTAATAAGAAAAATTAACTAAATAAGTGATATAGTAGATATAGTAGTTATAATATATATAGTAGATGTAAGTGATCTATTATTAAAAGGGTAATTTCCCTACAAACACAGGAGAGCAGGAGTATGTCCACGAGAATCCAAAATCAAATCATACAGTTATGACACAAAATTATCCTTGAGACAGTAAGGAACAAATAAACCCAGAGCAGAAAGTAAAGCAGGCCCAGTACAGCGAGTACCTATAACAAACTTACAAAACAATAAAATTTTCAACCAATAACTTTGGTGTACCTAGCCAGCGCGACGTAGCAAAGAGACATCAACAATAATAGCTATGGAACCACAACCGAATAAAATATTTCAGCTACTGTATTTATCAGTGACAATGGATTTTGATCCACATCAGAAGAAAATGATAAACAATAGAACCAAAATTACATATTCATTATTGCTCCAATTATTGAACACTTACACCAGGAGTACAGAGTTTCACATCGACAATATTGCTTAGCAGTGCGGTACACATAAAACTCACTTCGCAAGCTATTGTTCATACCATTCCTATACAAAAAAAAATCTGTCGAATCAAACCATTGGACGCATTAGACACCAGCATCAACCCACAAGCACACCAAACCAACTTTCACTTAAACCAAGATAATAATCCAGATAACGCTTTCATGACAAAACAGCCAGAAGATCAACCCAACGTAAATAATCTCGCTCTAATTGCCGAAACAAAAATCGAACTTTGATAAAGAAAAGTTACTGTTTTCATCACTAGCCTTCAACAACAAAAGCTGCAACAAAACTGCCAAAAAAGCTAAGTACAGCAGACAACAACCAGCAGGAAACACATAATCATCATGGGCACCATAATCACCGATTTACCAGTAACCATATATGTAAATAATACTTCGTATTTTATTCCTCATAGTATCATACATTTTGAATTATTCTTAATTTTACAAAATAAGCATAATTTTAAACTTTTTCCTTATAAGAAAAAATTATTATTATTTCATAATGATAATTTTTTCTTCCTGAGAGAAAGGAGGGATGTTGCGAACCATAATATGAAATATGCACATATGCATATTGTGCCTAGCGGCATATTGCTCGAAGTTGTGATATAAACAATCCATACTAATTATAATTGTGGAATGACAGAACATTGAGCCAACTGAGTTGCAGTTGGGTGTGAAAATGCTGACAAAGCACTTTCCCACACAATTCGTAGTTCTGCACATACGTAAGCATACATGTTTAGACATTCCATGATAACTAAACTCACGTGGACTACTCATGTGTGTGAATATCAAAAAGTTGCTTTCTCACATAATGGGTACATACATACGCATATGTGGAGTACATCGATCGTGGACATACGTACATTCATACATACATACACACATGTGGTGTGAATATATTATTGTATGTTATATGTTGATATGTGGGTAGATCGATATGTGGCTAGTGTTAGAAACATGGTACATATGCTGCCAGCTTACTGAAGCCAGTCGCTTTTCAGTTGTGAGTCTTGTACCGAGTGTGAAGTGCTAGCGTGTACGAAATTGTAAAATACTGCGATTCTTACGAGGCCCTCCAGTATTAGTGTAAGAGTGTAAGAAATTGTAAATACTGCGATCCTTACGAGGCTCTCCAGTATTAGTGTAAAAGTGCAAAATTGAAAGTAACACCAAGAACAAAGCGAATACCCCAAATCGCAAGTATTATTGATAAAGTATAATTGTTTTATTTCAGCTAACTAGTGTGATAGTCTCGAAGGATATTTATCGATATCGATTTTCTCGAAATCTGGCTAGCAAAATGGCGTATAAAAGTCAATGAATCAAAGAGCGAGGTACATGTAATCTTCACGCTAAGGCCAGATACATGTCCCCCACTTAAAATTAATGGCCAATCAGTTCCACAATGTTCCTCAACAAAGTACTTGGGTATTCACCTCGACAGAAGGCTGACTTGGAAAAATCACATAGAGGCAAAGAAAACTCAGATCAAGCTTAAAATTAATCAGTTATGGTGGCTGATACACAAAAGATCAAACTTGAATCTCGAATACAAAGTGCTATTATATAAAGCAATCCTGAAGCCAATCTGGACTTATGGTATTCAGTTTTGGGGCACCGCATCTCCCTCAAATATCGAAAAATTGCAGCGAATACAATCCAAGTGTCTGCGAATTATTGTAAACGCGCCTTGGTATATGAGGAACGTTAACATCCATTGAGATTTAAATGTACCCACAATTTCTGAGGAAGTTGCAATGTCTTGCAGAAGCTACATTCAAAAATTACACAGTCATCCGAATCCCCTTGCTAGGCAATTGTTGCTGAGCACGGGGCATCGTCGATTAAAAAGAAAAGACACACTGAATATGCTGTGAAATTGCTATACCTCGTGACTCAACAAATTGTGATGGAACGTTGGGAATATCACATAATTTTATTTAGTTTGTAAGATTTGATTACTTATTGTTAGTTTCTAAGTAATTTTAGAAAGATCCAATAAAAAAGCTTGTTGAAAAAAAAAAATTAGGAGCTTAGGTCTGGAGCCACACTGATAAGGTCAAGGTTGGCGCAAATTGTGTGTTCTCCTTTTTTATGTACGGGACAGAGAACACTGAGCCTCCAATCATCAAACATGCTTTCATCCGACCATATTCTGCTTATGAGCTGGCGCATGAAGGCCAGCAGCTCATCACCTCCGGTCTTAAACAACTCGGCAGGCAGGCCATCAGCATCTGCAACTTTGTTGTTTTTCAGCCTTAAAATGGCTCTTAAGCACTAAGGCAAAAGAAGACTTTTAAGTCCTAAATTGAGTTGCATTATCAGAGACTATGGTTGTCGGTTAAAAAGTGCATGAAATAAATATTCTTCCAAATATTTGCATATGATATGCGTAGTAAATTTCCTAATAACTTTCAAAAATATATATTTTGAAAAGTGATAGATAACTATAAAAATACTAATATTACCAGATTTAGAACGCGGATACAGTCTAAAATAATCCACCTACAGCTTTTGAAAAAATCTATGAATTTTAGCATTTCATTCATATATGTAATTTAGAAGTTTTGTGCTTTTACAGACTTCACAAGAATTTACAAACAACTTGACATCATCTAATAATTTGGGCCTGTAATAATAACGTTGTATACGCTCAATAGTTTTATTAATGATACCGTGCGATGCTGACGGATCATCATGAGCTTCATTTAGTATTTTATTATCTAAACCTTGAGGTATCCAGAATTTCCACTAGAAATTATCATGTAATTGTTCACCCATTTAGTACTCAGAACGTCGGATGGCTGCCGTACTGCCGTGGATCAGTGGTTAGTGTGTTGGCCTTCTGATCTGTAGGTAGTGGGTTCAATCCCTGGACGAAGAATAACAAATTTCATATCGAAAAGATTTTTCTTTCGAAAGGTACCCACCTGTCGGCAAGCAATTGCCAATCCTTCTGGCAGTAAAAATTTGCCATGGAAAAGCTTCTAAAAGAACTCTGCGACAAAGCTTAGAAACAGTGATGTCGCAAGAATTCTGCCGTTCAGGACCGGATAAAATAAGTAGGTCCCTTTTAATACTGTCCAAAATTTAACACACACAACAGTAATAGAAGAGAAGCTCGGCCAATGAGCCCTTCGGGGCTTTAAGTGCCACACATTTATTTTTTTTACAACGATAAACGAAGTTATAAATTACTTTTAAATCAGAAAGTTGATTTTGATTAGATTTAATTCTTTCAATTAGACTTTTTGTATTCTACTGACTGAAAATGTGGTGAACCTAGGTCGACAAAAACCTTTATCGTTTTCAATGGCAGATAAATAATCTGAATTAATTCTGGACAAAGCATCGGGATCTATAATTTGACTTCCTTTTGTTGCACCAGTACGCTCTCCACTCTAGTTATCTAGGATCACAATGAATAAAAAATGATTTCGTAAAGTCTGGGCCATACAAAACAGAAGCCGTTTTAACAATGCCTTTAGCTCATCTAATGATTTTTGAGCTTCATCATTCCATGGTGTAACTTTTAACAAATACGTTAAACGAGTGGTAACTGATGACAAATTTTTATTAAATTTCTTACTTACTTACTTGTCATGCTTAAAAACGTCTAAGTTGTTTCACGGAACGGGGAATTGGGAATTCAGTAATAGCTGATACTTTATCAGGATCTGTACGAATGGCACCATTACCTACAATATAATCTAAATACCACACTTCGCGCTTACAAAATTCTTTTTTTGGTTATTAATTTTTAAACCAGACTTCTGAAATTGTTTAGCTACTTCTCGAGCAACTTGCTAGTGCTTCTCGATATCACTTGAAACAATTAACAAAGCGTCCAAATAGATAAATATTTCAGATCTCAGATTATACGAAACTACTTTGTCCATTAAACGTGACCTCGTCTGTGGCAAAAAAAGAGACGAAATGACAGCACTCTACAATGATACAATGGCCCACCAAGTATGGTAAATTTTTCTTTTTGGATGCATCATCTAATGGAATTTGCCAAAAGCATTCTTCAAATATAAACTTGTAATAACTTCGGCTGTTTGCAAATGACTTAAAATATCATCAATATCGGGCAATTTTTACCGTTACAGTATTTAACTTTCGACTATCTAAACATAATCTAACCTTTCCGGGCTTACAGAAGGTACAGAGAAAGAGTTGGACAACGGAGAGTAGTCTTTTCAGATACAAGCAAGACGCGAGTGTATGGAGATAGAGATGTGTATAGACAGGAATTAGACTCGAAAATTCTTTGGAAAGATCAGGCACCTAAGTGGCGGTTTAAATCCAGGAGCCTCTTCCTGTCGTGACGATGGGAATCTGATTACAGATGTCCAGAGTGTACTGAGCTTATGGAGGAAACATTTCTCTAAGTTACTGAATGACGATGCATCAAACGCTCCCGCCAGTGAAGCAGATCTCCCGAACTCCCCAATTACAAATGATGGTATAAATGTTACAAACGGTAAATTTTGCCCACCATATCATGGCAGCGTAAGTTACAATTGGCCTAACCATGGTGGTGTACAACCAGAAAACTATTTTCGGTGATGTTTTGTTTTGTGATGTATGTTTTTGCAAAAATCGTTTACAAGTAGACATAACTTTGGACACCTTATTTAGCGTGTAGCTTAGGTGGGAATTCCAATTCAGTCTTCTGTCCAGAATGATGCCCAAAAATTTTACCTGATTGGAGAATTCGAGGGTTGTATCTCCCGAAGCCAGGTCGTCTGCATAGCCGATTACATCAAAACCGGTTGAAAAGAGTTTGACTAGTAGGTCATCTATTACGAGAGACCATAGAAGCAGAGAAAGAACGCTCCCCCCTGGGGACAGCCTTTAAAAGCTCTGACATTTACTTTGGTATTGCCTAAATTAGCTGAAATTTCTCGGTTTTCCAGCATAGCTTTTACCCAAGTTACTGAGTATTTATCTTTAAATCTACGTGGCAAAACCCTAGTCATAGACTCATACCCAGTCCTATCGAAAGCACCCTCTATGTCAAGAAACGCACAGAGAGCACGTTCCTTTGACTCAAAGGATTTTTCGTTTTTCGATACGAGATAATATAAATCAGATTCGGTTGATTTGCCTTTTGTGTAGGCAAATTGTGTAAATGCGATATACTACGTCATTTATCTTTGCTAGAATCTTATATGGTCCTTCCCAATTTGTCTGTAGTTTACTGGACAGCTCTTCTTTCGTTGTGGATTATGAAGCATTACAAGCTCTTCTTCATAGAATCCCTTTGAATTTGATTTCAAGTCACACTTGGCCTTCATTTTATTGCTTATCATCTGAGATGGCTCTCTGATGAACTGATGTACTTCATTCAATTGTTCCTGTTTTTCGCTAGTGTAGGTACCATCCGTTCATCTCGTTGGTGTTACGACTTCAAATTTTAAATCAGCTGGCAGTCTTAACTCGTTTTTAAAAATTGCCATTGCTGGTGTAGTATCCGTCATATCGATATGCCATGAGGAACATTGGTATATGTACATCCCAGTTAAATCGTTCTACCAAGCCATCAGATTGTGGATGCAAAGGTGATGTACGAGTTTTTCATATACACAACATACGGCACATTTCTTGGAATAGCTCCATCGGTACACCAAAAGGAGTAACCCACTGGTTGACGAATACATTGGCAATTGTACCAGCTTCTTGACCATTGCGGGACCTTTGATCATTGCACATTGTTCACACTTCCGAATCCAATTGGTGACATGATCATGGTATACAACCCAATAAAATCGTTTCTTTATTTTCTCAACGGTTTTGGTAATTCCCAAATGCCTTCCACTGGAGGCATTGTGATACTCAGCTGTCACTTCACTCAGCTGCCTTGAGTCCCACAAGAAGATCATTAGTGATTTTTCCATCTTCATTTTCCCATGCTCGGAATAGATATCCATCTCGTTAGTGCAGGTTTTGCCATTGGGCTCAATATGTCTTTGCTATTGGACTCTCATTAGCCATTTCTTGACAATCTAGACGTATGCCCTGCTCCTTGTATTTCATAATCTTTACGAGATCTGGGTCGTTCCATTGATTTTGGACACGTTCGATGATCCATGATTTTTCTGGTAAGATATTCGTAAGTCGTTTGTCGACAATGTGCTCCTTGCTTTCCACTCGAGAACAATGTTTACATTCCATTTTGGAAGGACAGCAAGATAGAGCATCCGCGTTGCCTTGATGTCCTCCTTTACGATGCTCGATAGTAAAATCATAACTCTGCGGCCTTTAAATCCAGCGCACAAATTATCCTTCTGGGTTTTTAAATTTTAATAGCCACCTTAACGCTGAGTGGGCAGTTCTTAGGTGAAATGACTGATACAGTAGTTTCTTTCTGGCTTTGACAGGATTTTACTGTAGTATGCTATTGCTTTTTCTTACCCATATATAATCTGAGAGAGCACACCACCTATTCTATAGGCACTCGCATCTAAGTCCAACACAAACTTTTTATCAGGTACTGTAATATCTACGATATACTGTCCCCCAAGATACAGTAATACCGAACAGCAATATAAAGAATTTTTCTCAACTCTTGGTAGCAAATTCTTGGTTGCTGGCGATTTCAACGCCAAACACACTCACTGGGGCTTCCGCTTAATAACTCCAAAAGGCAGAAGACTATGTTCAATCATCACTAACCACGGCTACGATGTTATTTCAAATGGTCAACCGACATATTGGCCGACGGGCAAGAGGAAAATACCCGATCTCATAGACTTTGGAGTCGCCAAAGGTTTGCAGATGGAAAATATCTCCACAGCGTGTAATTATGATCTATCATCTGACCACTCACCCACGGTAATATCTATAAAATCACCAAGCCCCCAAGGCAATTGCATTAGAAAGAAAATAGACTGGTTAAAATTCAAGAAACATATAAATTCCCATCTTCCTCTGAGTACTGTATTAAGAAATGGACACGATGTAAACTTAGCACTCGAAAAATTCAACCAGCTGCTCTCATTAGCTCTCAGCTCAGCCACCTGCACAAAGGTATGCAAGCAATCAAACTATAGCCCATACACACCAGCCGACATTGAATTGCTAGTAAGACAGAAAAGAAGACTCCGATGACAATGGCAAGAATTCAGATCACCGAATCTGAAAACACAGCTACAGCACTGCACTCGAAAGTTAAAGCAAGCCTTAAAAATAAAAACAACAAAGAGTTAGAAGAGCACATAGCGAAATTAACACCTGGTGAAGCGTCAGACTACTCTTTGTGGAAATCAGCAAAAAACTCAAATCGGCCAATTCTCACTGATTCCCCCATCCATTTGAGTGACGGTAATTGGGATAGAAGCAACTGTGCGAAGGGTTTGGCTTTTGCAAACCACCTAAAAAGTGTGTTTACACCCAATCCACCATCTTCACAGTCCTCATTACCAAAATTAACTTCTCAACCTTGCTCAATAACGCTCAAAATTAAAAAAAGGACATATTCAAAGAAATTTATAAAGATTTAAACCCAAAAAAATCACCTGGTCCAGATAAAATTACCGGTAAAATGATAAAAGAGCTACCTCCGGCTTCAGTAATTCATCTGATGCACATTTTCAATGCTATCCTTCGTATTAAATACTATCCCAAATGCTGGAAAACTTCAAAAATTATTATGATAGCAAAACCAGGAAAAGACCCTACAAAAGTTGCATCGTACAGTCCTATCAGCCTCCTGCCTCTACTCTCTAAAGTATTCGAAAAGCTACTTGTCATGAATATAACTCCATTTATTAATCTCAACCAACTGATTCCTCAACATCAGTTTGGATTTAGAAAACAGCACGGCACAATAGAACAAGTCCACCGCATTGTAACTCTCATAAGGAACACTTTTGAAGAAAAAAAGTATTGCTCAGCTGTCTTTCTTGATATCACTCAAGCTTTCGAAAAAGTATGGCACGATGGCCTTATTTACAAACTCAAACTATTACTGCCTGCAAATGTCTCCTCATTGCTTAGTAGCTACCTCACTAAAAGACAATTTCTCGTACCTCACAAGGATTGCACAACAAATCCATTGGATATTCACGCTGGCGTTCCTCAAGGAAGCATTTTGGGCCCCTTACTGTATCTCTTATACACTACAGATATGCCCAGCAATAACTATACATTTATATCGACCTTTGCAGATGATACGGCAATATTGTGCTCTCGCTCTAACCCCATAGAAGCTACTAAACTCCTGCAGACTCATATCGATTCTCTCGAAACCTGGCTAGCAAAATGGCGTATAAAAGTCAATGAATCAAAGAGCGTACATGTAACCTTCACGCTAAGGCCAGATACATGTCCCCCACTTAAAATTAATGGCCAATCAGTTCCACAATGTTCCTCAACAAAGTACTTGGGTATTCACCTCGACAGAAGGCTGACTTGGAAAAATCACATAGAGGCAAAGAAAACTCAGATCAAGCTTAAAATGAATCAGTTATGGTGGCTGTTACACAAAAGATCAAATTTGAATCTCGAATACAAAGTGCTATTATATAAAGCAATCCTGAAGCCAATCTGGACTTATGGTATTCAGTTTTGGGGCACCGCATCTCCCTAAAATATCGAAAAATTGCAGCGAATACAATCCAAGTGTCTGCGAATTATTGTAAACGCGCCTTGGTATATGAGGAACGTTAACATCCATTGAGATTTAAATGTACCCACAATTTCTGAGTTGCAATGTCTTGCAGAAGCTACATTCAAAAATTACACAGTCATCCGAATCCCCTTGCTAGGCAATTGTTGCTGAGCACGGGGCATCGTCGATTAAAAAGAAAAGACACACTGAATATGCTGTGAAATTGCTATACCTCGTGACTCAACAAATTGTGATGGAACGTTGGGAATATCACATAATTTTATTTAGTTTGTAAGATTTGATCACTTATTGTTAGTTTCTAAGTAATTTTAGAAAGATCCAATAAAAAAGCTTGAAAAAAAGGTACTGTATACGCTGTTCGAATGCTTTCTGTTGTTCCTCGCCCCACACAAATGGTTTGTTCTTTCTTGTTAACTCATGCAGACTGCTGGCGATGTTTGCAAATCCAGGAACAAATCGTCTATAGTAGGTGCATAAGCCTAGGAAGCTCCTTAACTCGTGAAGATTCGACGGAATAGGCCATTCTTGTACTGCTGTTCTCCTCGTCGGTATGTACCCCTTCTGTTGTTACTTTATGACCAAGATATTTAACTTCTCGCCTGAAGAGTGAACAATTTTTCATATTCAGTTCAAGCCCAGCTGATTGTATACGCTCAAATACTTCTTTCGACTTTTCCAGGTGGCCGTTAAAATCTTTTCCCATCACGATAATGTCATCGAGGTACACCAAGCACGTTTTCCAGTGAGTTCTTTTAGTACATGTTCTTCTTGGCAGTGGATAGCTGTCTTTTTCCGTGATATCAATTAGCTTTCTGTAATCCACATAATATCGAGTTTTTCCATCCTTCTTCTTTACCAGCATAACTGGTGAACTCCATGGACTCGCTGATGGTTTAATAACACCTTGTTTCTGTATATATGGCACTCGCCGTGGTGCTTGACGAATTGGTCTAGAATCTTCGGTGTCAATGTAATGTTTCACGATGGTTGTTCGTCCTCCAGTTTTTCCATTTGAAGAAAAGATTGAGCTGTAATTTTCCAATAGTTGTAAATACTACACTCTACAAGTCTCTCATCATGCCTGTCCTTACAAATGGCGCTGTACCCTGGCGCAAAGCATGTTATATTCGGCCACATAAGTAAGTAAGTAAATCAACTGTCATATATTTGTATGAAAAAGATTTTACGTGCCCCGTAATTTACCTGGTCATTTAAACGATGATTTCATCGTGTAAATGACCAGATGAAATTATATGGTTTGAAATTCATCTCTGTTGTACATGCTTTTGTTCTGTAATACGTTAAATCATAGGTATGTATACTTAATTTATATTTATGATAATTCCATTCATTTTTCTCAAACAGCCCAATCATTAATTTGCATTTTTTACAATTCTGCTAATTTTCGACATTTTTATTTTATTGCTATACACAATAACATGCTGACTGACTTACGGCCTTTACACGATGACTTCTTTGGTGCGTTCATACAACAATGAGCGTAAACCTTATAATATTATACGGTTTATATGTTTACACAATTACATGAATCCCACTATTCATTTCATGTTTCATTGTTATACATGTAAAAACATTTAAAAAATCGCTTATCAAAATTAACTCACAAACGTATGTACTTGCATTAAAAGATATGCTTTTGGGAACATATTTATGTACTTACATAGTTAAATTAAAATATAAATTTATAGAAGCATGTAAAATACAGAGATCTCTCATTTCATATAAAAACTAAATCACATACATATATGTACTAATCTATATTATTATTATTATTATTATTATTATTATTATTATTATTCACACATTCCACAATAGTATTCACATTTCATTATACGGGTAATACAATAAATAATAACAAACCTATCTATGTACATTAATTCAAAAATATATAAACTATATTAATCTCAAAAAATACAGACATGTGGGAACCCTTATTAGTACTCAGGGATGTTTAGGAATCTGCGCGCTATTCCAGCGGTATTTATCAGCACAGCCCTTTGCATCTGCACATACAACTTGGGGTCGATGGATAACGCCCTTAATCCCAGCTTCAGTGTGGTAGGCACAATTCCAGTCGCCAAAATGACCATCCTTACGCCCCATTGCTCTTTGATGTTATTTGCTAGCAGACGGTAGTTCCTCATTTTAGTGTCGTATGTTGCAAGGACGTTACTGGTGTTAACCACCGCAAAGTCAATCAGAAACACCTTTGATAGGTCTTTCCTCCACACCGTGATATCAGGTCGATTGGCCTCCTGAGTTCTGCCGGTAAGTATGGAACGATCCCAGTATAGCTTTACCGTAGCATTTTCGCAACAGTTTGTGCTGGATAGCCAGGGCCCGGTGGACTATTTTACCTACAAAATCATGACGCTGGCGATAAGCAGTTGCAACCAGCTGAGAGCATCCGGAGACGATATGGTGGATTGTTTCACTAGCATTTTGGCATTGCCTACACCTATCGTTCGTTACACGCCTGTCGCCAGTTATGGCCTTCCGGTAGTTTCTTGTTGCAATAACCTGGTCTTGTATGGCTACAACAAAACCCTCCGTTTCGGCGTAGAGCGTACCAGCGTTCAACCATTTAAGTGATGCTTTTTTGTCTTCATGAGGTTGCACCAGTTCGCTGGGGTAACGGCCATGAAGTGCGTTTCGCTTCCATTGTGCGACAATTTCGTCGATAGTTGGGGGCTATACCACCACAGCACGATCAGCAAGATTGAAAGGGGTGAAGTTTATGTTTGCAGCGATCACAGCCTTGTGCAGCTCTGAACAGATCTCTTTTCCATAAAAGTATCTGCGCATTCTGAGGATTTACTTATGGTACAAGTGTGTCTAGCCCCATCATGGGTTAGAGTATTTCTCTAAGTCCAACATACGTAAGGAAGTTTAGTATAGATCCTACCCTAATGGAATTCAGCAGATTTTCCGGTATTATAAATTATCCGAAGTTTTTCTTTCTTTTGTGCATAAGTGCTGGGCACGTTTCCAACACATGTTTGCAGTATCACTCTCCTCTCTGCAATGTCGGCAGGTTTCATCCGAGAAGATTCCCAGTTTCGTTAGGGGATAATTCAGCCTACAGTATCCTGTCAATAATCCCGTGATGATTCTTATATTATTCTTGTTTAAACTGATACATTCCTCAAGTCCTTTTAGGTTATAGGTCCCTAAAAGTGTCTTGGATTGGGACAACCCTGGTTTTCCTGTATGATTGTCTTTTTGATTCTTCACTCCTGTTAATGAGATAGCACTACTGTTGTGCGTGGTATATTTTGGACAGTATTAGAAGAGACCTAATTATTTTAGCCGGTTCCGATCGGCAGAACTCTTCCTACATCTCTTTTTCTGAGCTTTGTCACAGAGTTCTTTTAGAAGCTTTTCCATGGCAAATTGTTACAGGTGGGTATCGTTCGAAAGAAAAATCTCGATGTAAATTTTATTATGCTTCAGCCGGGGATTGAACTCACGACCTACAGATCAGAAGGCTAACAGTTGTTGGCCTCCTGATCACACCAGGGGATTTCAGTGGTTTAAAGGTGCTTACCGGAGGAGACCAAACTGGCCCCCTCCACTTAATGAGAGTTCTTCTGATTAGGAATACATAATTCGAAACAATCGTATAGGATACTATTAAATTTCAAAACCCACTCATCTAAATTTGTGTTCAAAATGGGCCAGCTAACTTCAGATCTTGTCTTCTTTATCTTGTCGTACTTGGTTTTCCTAAAGCAATACGATTCCATATGCAAACAAGCTTTGTGTTCGATTGGATAGGAATGCTCCAAAGATACGAAAAAGTAGGGTGATGGCTGTCCTCAGGAAAAGAAAAGGGTTCACAACGAGATAAAGAGACTTCTGGGGAGTCATCAACCAAGTCGCAAATTGTGTTATTTTTATTACAAATAGCATTTACTTGTTTTAAGCCTAGCTTTGACAAAGAGTCTAGGAACATTTTAAAACTCTCACGAGTAGTGCATGGTAATAATCGATCACTATCGTCAAGATTCCAACGAACATGGGGTAAGTTGAAGTCACCGCAAGGCAACATAGAATCATGTTGATTTAATTTATTGAACACAATCTTGATTAGAGAAGAGTGTTTATGATATACGATAATATCAGAATTTGGAGGAATGTAAGAACATGTTATGATCTAAAATTTTGCTACTAAATAAACACGAACACAAACAAACTCTTGGTTTTCGATTTCAGAAAAAGAAACTATTTCTGATAGTAATGAAGTTTTAATTGCAATGAGACACCGCCACCAACTTTGGAAGGACGGTTCTTCCTAAACTTGAAGAACTATTGTTACACAATAATTCATCGTCATTAATAGACGGTTTAAGCTATGTGTCAAAAAAAAAAATACATCACAATGCTTCGAATTAAATTCCCTAGTGAATATAAGCCCCTAACAATCTGATACAAAATGTATAAGAATGTTGGAGTTCAATTTAGTTTTTTTTAACAGATTGTTGAGAAGATGTGACACCATTATGTTGTTTCGGTTTAAACACAAATTCAGGAACTACAACGTTTTCAGGCCAAAAACTTTTATTGACCATTTTTCCAAAGTCGTCAGCATAAAAGATAAATTTAAAAGAGGAAATTTTCCTCTTAAACGTATATTTAAATTTATAGACCGAGAATTCAGTGCCTTTCATTTTTAAGTTTATATAAAACCAAATATCTTCAAAAGTAGTTTCAGAAGACAAACTTTAAACAAAGACCGTCTTTTTTGGAGGTACTACCACCAATTCTCTTGGAGAGGCAGAAATTAACAGACTACCAGGTCTCCTGGCACCACCCTGTTTAACTGTGCTACGAATGGTATCTGAGGTAGGTGAGGGGCTAGTCACAATCATCACAGGAGGAGACATCGAAACAGCTGTAGACACCAAATCTTTTTTGTCCCCCACTAACACCGTCTGCACCTGTCGGTTCAGTACTCTCTTTTTTCCCTGCTGACCTGGTCACAGGCTTCTTCTTCCTAGTAGCCGGCACGGGTTCCTCTAAACATTTAAAGTCATTAGAACGTTTCTCAAAGTTGAGAAACCTTTCCATATTGGATGCTAGGCCCCAACCGATCTCCAAAATGGCAGCTCTCGTTTGCCTGAATATGGTGATCAGTTCCACGTCAGTCGAGCTGCATTTCAGGCAAGGTCAGCGAAAGACCTTTCTCTCATTGAGGTTGTCCACAACCCTACCAGAAAGATTTTTTTTTTAAATACTAAGAATTTATTGAATCTTTCTAATATACTTAGAAACTCACAATAAGTATTCAAATCTTACAAACTAACTACAATTATGTGTTATTCCCTATGTTCCATCACAATTAGTTGAGTCTCGAGGTTTAGAAATTTCACAGCATATTCAGTGTGTCTTTTCTTTTTAATCGTCGATGCCCCGTGCTCAGCAACAATTGCCTAGCAAGGGGATTCGGATGATTGTGTAATTTTTGAATGTAGCTTCTGCAGGACTTTACAAATTCCTCAGAAATTGTGGGTATATTTAAGGGGCACAACTAGTTTGAAATTTTGAAAATTTCGTTTTTTTTTTTGTTTTTGCATTTTTTGATCATTTATACCTTTAAAAATAACATATTAAAATTTCAAGTGAAAATCTCAAATAGTTTCTGGGTTACAGCTTTCTACAAAGCAGCTGCAATGAACAATGATATTAGTAATTTTACCTTAATACGCGTTTTTCTCAAAACTAAATTTATTACATTTGCTGCAGCTGTAACTTGATAACAAATCATCCGATCGACTTGGGTCTGCTTTTAGCTTATTTTGTATTTGTTTTTCTATACAATGACCCTCCAGTTTTATGATTAGATGAAAAATATAATTATGCCAGGCCAGAAACCATCAGATTTTTCAGGAAGATTTTTATTTTTTTTTCAAAAAACCGCCATTTTGTTGCATTTCTTTTTTTTTTTTTACAATCGAGGGCCATTGTATAGGAAATATAACCTACTTTAATAACATTTTTGTTTTTTTCATTTCAGGCACTGCGAAGGGGACAATCACTGCAGCAGTGGGGAAATTTTTTTTTAAGACTCAGGAGATGGTGGATAACTTGCTGAAAATCGAATATTTTCATTTGAAAAAACTACCTTGTATTCATTATTTATGCACAAATATATCTGCATAATTTTAAAACATTCGATGGAATATTCTTTTTAAACAATTCACAAAAATCACCTTTTTCAGGCGGTCAAACTAGTTGTGCCCCTTAAATCTCGATGGATGTTAACGTTCCTCATATACCAAGGCGCGTTTACAATAATTCGCAGACACTTGGATTGTATTAGCTGCAATTTTTCGATATTTGAGGGAGATGCTGTGCCTCAAAACTGAATACCATAAGTCCAGATTGGCTTCAAGATTGCTTTATATAATAGCACTTTATATTCGAGATTCAAATTTGATCTTTTGTGTAACAGCAACCATAACTGATTCATTTTAAGCTTGATCTGAGTTTTCTTTGCCTCTATGTGATTTTTCCAAGTCAGCCTTCTGTCGAGGTGAATACCCAAGTACTTTGTTGAGGAACATTGTGGAACTGATTGGCCATTAATTTTAAGTGGGGGACATGTATCTAGCCTTAGCGTGAAGGTTACATGTACGCTCTTTGATTCATTGACTTTTATACGCCATTTTGCTAGCCAGGTTTCGAGAGAATCGATATGAGTCTGCAGGAGTTTAGTAGCTTCTATGGGGTTAGAGCGAGAGCACAATATTGCCGTATCATCTGCAAAGGTCGATATAAATGTATAGTTATTGCTGGGCATATCTGTAGTGTTTAAGAGATACAGTAAGGGGCCCAAAATGCTTCCTTGAGGAACGCCAGCGTGAATATCCAATGGATTTGTTGTGCAATCCTTGTGAGGTACGAGAAATTGTCTTTTCGTGAGGTAGCTACTAAGCAATGAGGAGACATTTGCAGGCAGTAATAGTTTGAGTTTGTAAATAAGGCCATCGTGCCATACTTTTTCGAAAGCTTGAGTGATATCAAGAAAGACAGCTGAGCAATACTTTTTTTCTTCAAAAGTGTTCCTTATCAGAGTTACAATGCGGTGGACTTGTTCTATTGTGCCGTGCTGTTTTCTAAATCCAAACTGATGTTGAGGAATCAGTTGGTTGAGATTAATAAATGGAGTTATATTCATGACAAGTAGCTTTTCGAATACTTTAGAGAGTAGAGGCAGGAGGCTGATAGGACTGTACGATGCAACTTTTGTAGGGTATTTTCCTGGTTTTGCTATCATAATAATTTTTCAAGATTTCCAGCATTTGCGATAGTGTTTAATACGAAGGATAGCATTGAAAATGTGCATGAGATAGCTCTTTTATCATTTTACCGGTAATTTTATCTGGACCAGGTGATTTTTTTGGGTTTAAATCTTTATAAATTTCTTTGAATATGTCCTTTTTTTAATTTTGAGCGTTATTGAGCAAGGTTGAGAAGTTATTTTTATAATGAGGACTGTGAGGGTGGATTGGGTGTAAATACACTTTTTGGGTGGTCTGCAAAAGCCAAACCCTTTTAACAGTTGCTTCTAGCCCAATTACCGTCACTCAAACGGATGGGGGAATCAGTGAGAATTTGCCGATTTGAGTTTTTTGGTGATTTCCACAAAGAGTAGTCTGACGCTTCACGAGGTGTTAATTACCAGAAAGATAAACACACTTTGAGTGTGCCAGACCATCGCATAGCTAGCACGGAATCACACTTTCAGTGTCACTTTTCAGGTTACACTTGTGTAGGCAAATCATACATAGTAAAATAAATATATGAATGAAATAAATAATAAATAAATAAAAAATAGTCAAAATAGTAGTGGAGTATATTTAAAAAGTGAAAAAGCTATAGGCAGCACTGATCCGGTTTTGAATCAACTGGATCTGAATAGAAATTTTATTAAAAAGTATATAAAATATAAACAGTTTGAAAACTATTGAAAGCGATAAAAACAAACAACAATTTAACTAAACAGAAAATAAAAAAGTATACAGACAGAATAAATATCAACTAAAATTAAAACTCAGAATATAGGCAAATGGACACAATTTGTGCAAAATCATACACTAAAAAGCTATGGAATTGAACAATTTCTACTTAGCTTTATAATAAATAAATGCACCAATACAGTAATATTAAATTTAAAGAAAACCGCAGAGCGAACAAAAACACGTCTTGTACGTTTGACAGCTACTTGATATTTGATTAAAAAAGAAAATGATATATATAAAATTGTAAAATTTGGTAAGTCTCAAGCTTACTGTAGTAGAAATGAAAAAAGTGGTAGATTTGCCACAATTCGTTAATTATTTTTTATTTATTAATAATTAATTAATTATTTATTTTATTTATATTTAATCTTCTTAACAATAGCGCGCTAACTAAAGAAGCGATTTCAAAGTATTTTTACATTGTTACACTTGAAAAATCACATTGTGAATGAAACCTGACGACCTGACAGCAGTGCGGACAAGTTTTAACCAACGATCTGGATGAAGCTACTTGTAAGAAAATCTGGAAGCATTAATCGTAGGCAGTAATTTCTGTCTTTGGAATATACAAACTGATTCAAGCCCTGCTCCAAGTAGCAAAAGGGAAACGCTCCAACAACATTGAACTCCAGGAAGTACGAACCAATGTCAACTAAGAGTTTGGAATCACATAGTGATAGTGCCACCTAATTCTAGTATTCTGCAAATGCTGATATTGTATATCAACAACAAGATAATAAACGCGTAATTGACAAAACGATGCATTGTTGACTAAGTGCAGCCGTACTTTGTCAATTATGCAGTATGTAACGTATTTGTCAATTATGCAGTATGTAACGAGGGTGCCGTAGCTCAGTGGTTAGTGTGTTCGCCTTCTGATCTGTAGGTCGTGGTTCAATCCCCGGCTGATGCATAACAAATTTAATATCGATAAGATTTTTCTTTCGAACGGTACCCTCCTGTCGGCAAGCAATTTGCAATTCTTCCGACAGTTACAACTTGCCATGAAAAAGTTTCTAAAAGAACTCTGTGGCAAAGCTCAGAAAAAGTGATGTCACAAGTGTTCTGCCGTTCGGAATCGGCTAAAATAAGTAGGTCCCTTCTAATATTGTCCAAAATTTAAGACGCATAACAATAATGGAAGAGAAGC
Source organism: Megamerina dolium (assembly GCA_963854835.1). Classification (NCBI taxonomy): domain Eukaryota; kingdom Metazoa; phylum Arthropoda; class Insecta; order Diptera; family Megamerinidae; genus Megamerina; species Megamerina dolium. The sequence goes on from OY978530.1 coordinate 34,769,990, forward strand.
TCGGCCAATGAGCCCTTTGGGGCTTTAAGTGCCACATATTTTTTTTTTAACGTATTGGTGAGGTGTGAATATATTGTGACCTAAAAGATCTATTGTACAACCCTCTTCTGGTATAGGCTACGCCTATGGAATCTCATCCAGTCCCACCTGTCTTAAAAACTCTACAGCTACCTAATATGTGCTCTGGCGACTCAGTTTTTTCGTCGTAGAATCTGTACAATGAACTAGATACTATACCCAAATTACACAAGTGTCCCTTGATTCTACATTAACCTTGAGCCTATTAACCGGTCAGAAAACCGGTTAATAGGCTCAAGGTTAATTCTGGGCTATGTGGGTTAAGATGCTGGGCCAATCATTGTCGTAGAGGCTCCTTTTTTGGCGGGTTCGTCAGATAGTTCATCTCAATGGCAGAATCTCTACTTGAAAGATACTTGGTTAATTACCCATGGGTTCAGAGTATTTGGTTCTGGGTCTGTATATCCCCAGTATTCATGTTGCTGCATTCCTTTTGTAACTTAATTTTACCGCAAAGCGTTTCTCAAAAATAAATTTCTTACTTGCTAATTAAATTTCTTAAAATAGGTGCCATAGCTCAGTGGTTAGTGTCTTTGCATTCTGATCTGTAGGTCGTGGTTCAATCACCGGCTGATGCATAAGAAATTTAATATCGAAAAAATTTTTCTTTCGAACGGTACCCTCCTGTTGGCAAGCAATTGGCATTTCTTCCGACAGTAATAACTTGCCATGAAAAAGCTTCTAAAAGAACTCTGTGACAAAGCTCAGAAAAAGTGGTGTCAAAAAGGTTCTGTCGTTCGGGTCCGGCTAAAATAAGTAGGTCGCATCTATACTGTCCAAAATTTAACACGCACCACAGTAATGGAGAGAAGCTCGGCCAATGAGCCCTTCGGGACTTTAACAGCCACATTAAAAAAAAATTCTTTTGTCCAGTGAAAAACCAAGTAGTGGATTCATGATGAGGATCTGTATTTCCAGTAGCCCACTACCAGACCCTGTTCTTGCTTTATCTCCTGCTATTCTTATTAAGGTTACTGCTGACCTTCCTTACAACCATGGGTAACGGAGTTAGATTCAGGATTACATCTAGCGCTGCTGCTGGACAGGTTCTCATTGCTTCGTTTATGCTTATGCACACTAGTCTCTGGATTTTTTCAAATTTTGATTGCGTTGTCTTAAGCTATGTTTTGCAATGCCAAGCAAGTTACGATTGTGCGAACCATCATCGTGTACATCCAATATAAGATTTTCGGTCTACAACCCAAAGACTTTCCTGTAAATCTTTTGCTTGTCATTAGAGCACTCTTAGCTTTGGCCGTAATGAATATAATATGTAATTTCCAAGAGTCCTTTTCCTGGTGAATGGAGTAATTATGGTCTTAGTAGGGTTAATACTTAATACTTAATACTTAATACTGACCTGCACCATTGCTTAACGATCCATGGCCTTGAAATATTTGCTTTATGCCCTTTTGTAAAAGAGCAGGAAATATTTCGTCCGTTCCTGGCGACTAGCATGGTTGAAAGGCGTTTAATACCCATTCAAGTCTGGCTACAGAGACGATTTCCACCGTTAATTTCCTGGTTCCAGCATGCAGCTGGTAAAGTGGAGATACTTTCAAAGCTAGTACGATTTGCCTTTCTTATATCTTTATTATATTCTGTCGCTTGGTTCTGTATTCACGCCATCGCCCGTTCCGCTTTGCCCTGTGGCTAAAGTTGTTCCACTAAATTTCCTCTTTTGCTTGCTCTTGGTTTCTCTGGGTAGCTGCTGTGGAAAGCGTCCAGTATTGCACCATTTAATTGAGTCACATTATCTTCGAACCCATTATGGTTACTTATGGTTTCGTATGAGTTTGCTCGATGAAATGCCTTGTGAATTTTCTTTATATTTCTCCCAGTTGGTTTTCTTGGGATTTCTATAATTTTGTGCTTGAAGATTTAGGCCCTCCAGAGAGAACTCAATTATGGTCAGATAATTATTTTCTTTAGAAATTCTACAATTCCTTATGTATCAGGTCAGTCCATAAGTTCGTGCATTTTTCTTAGGTGGTTTTAAAATAAAAAAAAAAAGTTTTCAGTATTTATTAATCAATAATATACTTTCCTGCATTATTTACAATGTCTTCCCAACGTTTAGGCAAATGTTTAATTCCCTGCTCAAAAAATTGTTTGTCCTTGGAGCCAAAATACGCGCCGATATCCCTTTTTTATAGCTTCTTTTGAGGTATAGTTCTTATTACTTAAATGGGACTGAAGTCCGCGGAAAAGTTGATAATCGCAAGGTGCAATATCCGGAGATTATGTTGGATATGGCATAAGCTCCCATCCGAGCTCGTTCAGTTTGCCTAAGGTCTGTCTTGCGGCATGCGGTCTTGCGTTGTCGTGGTGAAACAAAACTTTGCGTCTATGTTCATTCAGTCTGTGTTTCATTCAGTTTCGATAGTTGATGGCAATAATAATCAGCTGTGATCATTTGGTTTGGTTCCAGCAGATTAAAATAGATGATACCGGCCATATCCCACCAACATGAGGCCATCTCTGGTGGTTGGTTTTGATGTTTCATCTTTATTTAACCACTGGCGTTTGTAAACAGGATTATTGTAAAGGACCCATTTTTCGTCCCCAGTAACAATACGGTTAAAAAAAAACTCTCATTTTCAAGCTGAGAAGACACATTCACTCTCTGCTGAAGGTTTGGGATGGAAACCTATTTTCCCAGCTTTGAAACATTGCCCAATTGAACCAGGTGTCTGTAAACTGTTCCATGTGATGAATTTAACCTTTCAGCCATCATATAGACTGTCAAACTTGGTTCAGCTTCCACGAGTTCCAGCAAGGCGTCGAAGTTAAAGACCTCAGGAGGAACAGATCGTGGGGCATCCTCAACGTCACAATCACCACTTCGGAATTTTGAAAACCACTTTTGCGCAGTCCTTACACTCACGGTATTCTCCCCATAAGTTGCGTTTATTTCTGCAGGAGCAGTTGTTGCATTTTTCTACTTTTATAAAAAAAATACCAAATATGCTTCTTATACTCGTTCTTATACTTCTATCCGCGATTAAAATCAGTTATTGAATGAACAATACATCAGAGAAAATAAAAATAGTTCCTTTATCTTCCACGAATCATTTTTTGTACGCAAAAAGCGCCTACTCTGAAACTATTGAAAAAATAACGCACGAACTTATGGCCTGACCTGTTACCTAGCAATGCTTGGACTGTTATATCTAACACCTCTCTTCTAACTCTGGTAGCAAAAGCAGGTTTATTTCCCCTATTTAAAATCTCTAAGATGGAAGCTACTAAATATTCTAGAAGGTACTCACCTCGACTATTTATGTCCGTGCTACACCATACCGTATTGTGTGCGTTGGCGTCGCATCCCAGAATTATAGGCAAGTTGTGCCCATAACAGAACTCTACCAACTGCCGCACTTTTGCCGATGGTGATGAGGTTATTTCGCCCGGAAAGTATGCTGATGCCACCACCATCGTTTGTTGCCCTCGATGTCAATTAGGGCCCGAATTGCGACTAGGTCCCTCATTATAACTTCTGTAAAACGTATATAGTTAATATTTTTTCTAAGTAGTATGCAGGCTCTAAGTGAATCTAGGTGAGCCCGTTTCCATCTACCCTGTTGTTCCTGTTGCTCTCCAATTGTTTGGGCTTAGCAATGCCATGGACTGCAATTCTGCCGAATCTGTAATTGATAAAATTTCTTGCCTTTTTTAAAGTGTTAAATGATTACTCATCGATTCCGAAATTGAGTAAATGCCTAATACCTTCTTCTTTGATTTTTAGGGCTCTGCAGAGTACCGTGGGTAAGCCCCCGATTTGAGCACTAATTAATGCTATAATTTGTTCCCTCGTTTGATCGGAACTTCTTGGTAAGAAGATCGTTCTTACATGTGCTCTGGGTCTTCATTTCCAGAGCAAGCTACTATTGATACTCCTTTCCATGCTGGTAACTTCGGAGCCACCTTTTTAAGCCATTCAGCAGTCTGAATGTCTTTGCAATCAACTAGTAAATGCCCCGGTCGAAAGTGGATGCCCTCAAAAATAAATTTGTGGTCCCACCTTTTCGCCACTTGAACAAGGATCACTTCTGCCAAGGCAGTCAGCTCCGTATTGGTAAGATTTATCTGAGGGTAATTCATCATCATTTAGCTGATGCAGTTTCTTCTGGCTTAGCCTTGTGTTCTTCCGCCTCATTCCTGACCTCATTCGGTTCTAGCCTTTGATGGCCTTTGTTTTAGCCAACTTCTTTTTCTTTGCGTGTCTTGCGCTGAAGCAAATTCACATTGGTACTGCTGGTAGAAGCCGAACTATGTAAACTGTTATTACAGAACACTATAGTTCCCGCTTAACACTTTCGTTAATATTTTTATTGTTTGTAGCAATCTTTTTCTTACGATTGCTAACCCGCCTTGGCAAGTCCTGATGTTAAAATTGGAGACTGCCAATCCAATTTTAACAACGGGACTGGGATGGTTGACCATGACAGAGCCCGCATGCCATGTCAAGGTCAAATTACTCTTGGATTTGACCCGGTGTCCAAGAGATTCCGTTAGGATACAGCGTGATATTACCCCCGTCTGCAAATCATCCAATTGGTACGGCAGTCGCTTAACACCGTGGATTGGGCGATTCGCGCTACTATAGCACACCAACTGCGTCGATAATCGAATACCGTCGACGCATGCGGCCCAGCCTTCGCATCAAGAAGTTTTACACCACGCGAGTGGCTGTCCATGAGAGTTCACCAAATTTATTCTTAGCCGGATGCATATTCTCTGTCCGAGGCGCGCCCTATCTTAAGTGACGAGATACCCCTGCCGACTGATGTGCGTGTGCACACCAGCTGACTGGAGCGACACCTTTCTAACTAGAAGCATCTTCGGACTTCCGATGTGGATTTGTTACCAGCTGTCACCATCTGGAGGTGATAGACCCAACTTTTGCCAGAAATTCAATTACGGCACATATCGAGGTACATGTTAATCCCCTTGAGTGACTGATAGCAAGACAACCCAATTATGCATTAACATAAAATGCAGTATCTTAAATACTAAGTATTATTGCCTAATGACATATATGACAACGAGATGTGGATAAACATTTTGACACCAGATGTCCCTTACATTTACGAAGTGTTTGTCTTACCAGCTGCCTTGTTTTCACGACAAGTTGGGATTGAGGATTTTCACTTATTGCAGCCTTCTAAGTATTGACAGTGACGACTGAGTAACAGGTAGAAATCTTCCTACGAAGCCAAGCGATCAAAGTCTTATATTTGATTTTAAGCCGCTTTTTAGTTTGCATCTATTTTGTATAAAACAACATCAATTAGTATCGAGTTCATAACATCGTTTTCCGATCCTATTGAGAGAAGTGATCCATGAATTGCAGCGATGGTATCAATAATGTTACGAAGATTTGCAGCATCAGAAAATTTCATTGATGATATTTCAAATAACGGGGTAATGTGTTCACGTAAAATTAACACTTTATTATCATGCCTTTCCTTTAACCGCTGTAAAGTCTTTGGGTAATTATCGTCTGTTACCTGAAAGGGTACTACTACACTTAATGATGCTCCACACAAACAGTATAGAAGATAGTTGGACTTTCTTCCTGTCTTGCTTCAGAAGTGTATAGAACAGCTATTACGTCCATTGACGAGAATAGCTAGAAGCAGTATAGCGCTAGGTACATACGTAGGAGAAGGGCAAAGGTGGTATTTTTGCCAAAAGTCTGTAAGAAGGACCCGTTTCATCCTAAATCCTTCAGGCCAATCTGCTTAACATTATTTGTTCTAAAAACTTTAGAGAAAGTCATAGCTAACTACATCCGGACCACAGTTTTAGTAAAAAATCCGCTACACTCGTGTCAGCATGCCTATAGAGCAGAGCATTCCACTGAAACTGCCCTTTATCAACTGATTTACTTACTGCAGGATAGCCCGGAAAAAAGTAAACGGCGCTATGCGCTTTCCTAGACACAGAAGGCGCCTTTAATAATACTTGACGCTATCAGAAGAGCTCTTACAAAAAGAGGGGTTGATGATAGTCTAGCTTTTGGTATGACGAAGATTGAAATACCAACTAGTACAGGAAGTATAATTGCGAACACCACACGGGGTTGCCCACAAGGTAGTGTACTATCACCACTTATGTGAAGTATAGTAGTAGGCGGGCTATTGGTAAAATTAGAAAATAATGGTTTGTCATTTCAGTGCTATGCGGACGACATAGTCATCATTTGTAGAGGTAAATTTGAGAACATTCTCTATGATAGAATTCAGCTAGGACTCAAACTAACGAAGGGTTGGTGTCCCACGGTTGAGCTGAATATCAATCCAGCAAAAATAACGATAGCATCATTCACACGAAAGTATAAACTTATGCATCTTAAACCTATCCGTATAGACGGTATAGAGATTGAGAAAGTAGTAAAATTCTTGGATATTCATTTAGACCAAAAATTATTGTAGAAAACCCACATTGAGGAGATAAAACAGAAAGCTATCAAAACTTTCATGACGTGTAGAACTATTGCGGATAAAAGTTGGGGCTGTACACCAAAAATTTTGCGATGGATATACACAACAATCGCCAGGCCAATCATAACCTACGGGTCATTAGTCTGGGAAGCTGCAGACAGTAATTAACAGTTTTAGCAAGATACAAAAGTTTGCATGTGTATGTATCGGAGCTATGCGAACATGTCCAACGGCATTAATGTAGATACTCTTGGATCTTACTCTTCTTCATATTTACATCCAGTTCCAAAAGAGGAATTAGATCTTGAGGGTAGCTGGGAGTAACATAAGTATAAGTAATTATCTTAACCGAAAGAAGATAGAACTTCTCGCTGAACAATTTCCTAAAATCTCGATGCCAAAGGACTCGTTGCCAACATTTAGCTCCAAGAAACATTTTAAAACTGAGCTTGGTAATAAAAAAGATTGGAAGGTATTTCAGAAACACACAAGGTAAACACGATAGAGTCGGGGCTGGTGTATTCGGATCAGGAAGAGATACTCTGAACCATTAGGTAAGAACACCTCTTCTTTCAAGCGAAAGTGTACGTGATAGATTGATCTCGAATGAAATTACCGGAACCGCACAATAGCAGTACTTCGTGGTAGCCAGGCAGCCACCAAAGCACTGAAATCTCACCAAGTTACATTAAAACTGGTTACGGAGTGCATTGAAAAGCTTAACATCCTCCGCCAACTCAATCAGGTGTAGATTCTATGGGTTCCGGGGCATATAGGGATCAATGGAAATGAAATGGGAGATATATATATATATATATATATATATATATTCTTCTATATATATATATATATATATATATATATATATATATATATATATATATACACATATATATATATATATATATATATATATATATATATATATATATATATATATGTGTATAGATATATATTTATATATATAAAGATCTAGCACTTAAAGCACTGAAGGTCTCGTTCTCTTCCATTACTGTTTGAGTGTTAAACTTTGGACAGTATTAGAAGGGACCTACTTATTTTAGCCGGTTCCTAACGGCAGAACTCTTGTGACATCACTTTGTCACAGAGTTCTTTTAGAACCTTTTTCATGGCCAGTTGTTACTGTCGGAAGAATATATATATATATATATATATATATATATATATATATATATATATATATATATATATATATATATAATATATATATATATATATATATATATGTGTGTGTGTGTGTGTGTGTGTGTGTGTACAATTTACTCTATAGTTAGTTCTTATTCGGCACAATAACCAACATATTTCTGGTCCTTTGATGCCGAATAGGCAAAATCAGTGTTTCTAATTGTGTTAATAATAATTAAAAAGTACATATTCGCTTTTGAGACCGCATCAATTCTTAAGTTTATCTCTTAAGCAATTTCCATTGAATTCGGTTAACGGGATCTCATTGCAGTTATAAGTGAGACTCCATTGAATCGCGAGAATTATAACCTATAAATCGATAGTGTGTTCAATACTTAGCATGGACGCAAACCTATCAATTCAAAGTAGTATAGTGATTAGGAGATAGGTTAATTGATATTTAGAACTGTTCTCAGAGATGATTGGGAACACATCCAAACAAATAATTTGTTGTTTGAAGCTATAGACAAATAATTGATAGATAACGTATAACACACAATGGCGACGAACAATGTCAAGGTAAGAGATTCTGCTAGAGCGGCAATTCGACGATATTTGCAAGCCAGTCGAGACGGAGACCAATTACAAGATTCAGAAACAATTGAAACTCACTTTTGGCTACTATATGAGCAATGGGAACGTTTTTCCAAAGCTCAAGAGGCAGTTGAAATATCGTGTGTTACAGAGACCATAGAGATGGAAGGAGAAGCTCGGGCGCAAACAGAGGAATGGTACCTGGCCGCCAAAGCAAATGTTAGTAGTTTACTAAAGACTGTAGCTCAAATAGACAGGACTGCTACTACTGCAACACCAATTAGTGCCGACATAAAGTTACCAAAGATGGAGCTCCCAACTTTCTCTGGTGATCCAATCGAATGGATAAGCTTTCACGACGCATTCCAGGCACTGGTATGTGCAATACAAACTTATCCAATGCTCAGAAGTTGCATTATCTACAAGGTTGCTTAAGAGGCGAAGCATTGCAAGTAATTAGCAATTTCATGATCTCTGATGTGAATTATATGGAAGCCTGGTCACTGCTTCAATGTCGCTATTCAGCAATACGTGTTATTATAGACCACCACATACAGGCATTAACTAATATACCGAGGGCTGCTAAAGATACCGCGATTTGCATTAAACAAGTTATTGACGCAGCACTACAGCGCACAAGGGCGTTGCATGGGCTTGGTAGACAAGTACAGTTTTGGGATGATTGGTTAGTGTATGTAGTCGCTTCAAAAATTGCCTTCGATACTAGAAAGCAATGGGAATTGTCACTATTAAGTGATGTTTTGCCGTCACGAACACGTTGTCGTTCACTGGAAATGCTGGATGTAGGTTTCTCAGTTAGTACCAGCAACAACAGAAACCCGTTTGGGACGTCATGTACAGGTAGAACGCAAACGTTTCACGCGGTCAATGACGCGTCTACACATTCATCAACAGAATCCATTGGTCGAAAGTCATGTTTGTTGTGCAGTGGCGACCATAAGATTTATGAGTGTCCAGATTTCTTGAAGCTAACTTCAGTTAGGCGAAAGAACGTCATCAAGCAAAAGGGTGCTTGTTTGAACTGTTTGAGCAAAGGACATTATATAGTCAAATGTGGTAGTTCCTCATCGTGTCGCATCTGTCGATCTCGTCATCATACTCTTCTGCATTGTAATAGCTACGATACCGCGTCAGAAGTCCGAGGTGCTACAGCAGGCACATCATCTGGCTGCAAGACTCCAAAATAGATTCAACGTTTCTACCATACGTACAGGTATAATCCAGCCTGCAAATTAAGAAGCTAATCAGAGTTAAAGGCAGCACTGGAAGGTGGCAGACCATCCGAGCACTATTCGACAATGGCTCGCATGCTTCTTTCATCACTGAATCGTGCATTCAACGCCTAAGGTTGCCACGCAGATCATCTGCGATCTCGGTGACTGCAATTGGCGATTCACATTCCGGCCGTGCCAGAGAGAAGTTTCTATAACGATCTATACTCCGGTTTTAAGCCAACATCTACTAATCGACGCATTAATCTTATCGAAAATCACGAATGAATTACCTACAAGAACGATTCGAAAAGTAAATTGGCTACACTTATGCAATCTTACGTTAGCCGATCCACAGTGGTCTACACCAGGTCCAGTTGACTTGCTCTTAGGCATGAATCAAATGGACAAGTTGCTCCTTACCGAGGTACGTATAGGTGAACCCGGAATGCCAATGGCTCTGAGTACTGTGTTTGGGTGGGTATTGCTCGGGTCGCAGATATTTCAAGATCGGTGGATACGGTACAAAAATTTTCATTGCGAGGTCGATTTGGTAAGGGCTGTCAGCAGACTTTGGGAGTTAGAAGAAGTCAAGCCACGTAAATTTCTTACGGCTGAAGAGGCATATTGGGAAGAACATTTCAAGAGTACTCATGCACGTGGTGTTGATGGTCGTTTTATCGTGCAACTACCATTTAAAGAATCAGTACCCTTAGGTGAAACAAGAAATGCAGCGGTACGCTCTCTGCTAAGGATGGAGAGGCGCTTTGAACACGACGAATCGCTGCGACAATATTATACGAACTTTATGCGTGAATTGCTTCAGATGGGTCACATGGAGCCGGTCTACGCCGCCCCGATCAAAACATGCTATTTGCCGCACCACGCTGTTGTTAAGGAGTCTAATTGCACCACCAAGGTACGAGTGATATTCAATGCATCGATGAAATCGTCCACGGGTTACTCGCTCAACGATGCACTGATAGTTGGACATCAACTGCAACAGGAATTATTCACTATAATAATACGATTTAGAACGCATCGCTTCGCTATGACTGCGGGCGTCGAAAAAATATATCGCCAGGACATGGTGGTCAAACAACACATCGATTATCAGAGAATAGTATGGCGCGAACATCCGACAGATCCACTTCAAGATTTTCGCTTGTTAAGAGTTACATGCGGCGTATCATCAGCCTCATTCTTGGCCGTCAGATCACTTCAACAAATTGCTAGAGAGAACAGTGTGACTCACAACGCAGCCGCAAAGGTCATACTCAACGACTTCTATATGGACGACTTGCTCACTGGCTCATCATCTGCAAGGTCGTTGCAGCTGTTACAAAGAGATATGTCAGGGGTGCTATACTCCGGTGGCTTTCAATTGCGAAAGTGGGCTACGAATTGTAAAACACTATCCGAAAGTTTGCCACACGCGTCACTAGAAATATCACATTATTTAGCCAACGATCAGCAAGTTCATACGTTGGGCCTCTTTTGGAACACAGACAGCGATTTCCTAACATTCAAGGTAAATCTAAAACCTATCCCCAAATTGCTATCCAATAGGGCATTTTTAGCAGACGTTAGCACTTTGTATGACCCGCTTGGCTTACTAGCGTCGTGCACTATCAAAGCCAACATGTTTTTTCAACAAGTCTGGAGCGCTAACGTAGACTGGGACAATCAAGTTCCAGAAGACATCATAAATACATGACATGGCTCCTACATCGAAATGAGTTGGGGAAATTATCGGCAATCAAAATTAATCGTTGGATAGGTATAGAAACGTACGCCACATCTACAGAATTTCACTTATTTATGCACGCTTCTGAGGAGGCCTACGCCGCTACTTTATACGCTCGTACGTTATATTCCGATAGTACAGCGACTGTTGCCTTGGTCGCTGCACGCGCTAAAGTCTCACCACTCAAGGTCACAACTCTTCCACGTTTAGAGTTATGCGCTGATCAACTCGGTGCAAAGCTAACGACCCGCGTGATGTCCAGTATGTAGAATCAAATCTATCCAGTCTATGCTTGGACTGACTCTAGGGTTACGCTGGCATGGTTGTAGGGCCATCCTAGCCGATGGCCTACATTCGTTGCAAACCATGTAGCTAACATCCTAGATACCATATTGGCATATCACTGGGACCATGTGCGCTCGGAGTGCAATCCTGCGGATTGTGCATCTAGAGGCGTCAACCCTGTAGATCTTTATCAACATTGCTTATGGTGGTCTGGACCACGATGGTTGAAGATAACTGGAAGCAGAGTAGAGAGTTTGTCCATAACACAGATATAGAGCTTCGAAAGAGAGAAACAGCAGTCAATCTAGCACAACCAGTCGAATTCTGGGGACTGCTCACAAATTACTCGTCATATTGCAAACTAAAGCGGATAACATCATATGTGCTCCGATTCATTAACAACGTTAGAGCTAAATCACAAAGTGAAAGACACTACGGACCGTTTCTTTACCGAGACGTCGCAGAAGCTGAGCTGGCATTAGTCAGGTATATACAACGTGACACATTTTCTAACTAGATATCTCATTGCAGATTGAATAAGCCTATACCTCTACGAAGTAGCTTGTGAAGATTGCAGCCTCTTCTGGGCGAAGTCGGAATACTACGGGTGGGTGGTCGAATAAAACATACACCGATATCATCCGAAGCGTGCCACGGCATTATTCTACCGAAGAATTCTCATCTTTCTAAGCTTATAATCCCCGATATCCATAGGTTTACATTGCACGGTGGTCCGCAGATGATGCAGACGGTGTTGCAACGCCACTTTTGGGTCATCGCTGCATGAAATTTAATCAGAAAGGTTTACCGCAACTGTGTACAATGCGTCCGGTTGAATAGGCAGCCATTGCAGGAAGTGATGGCAGACTTGCCACGTAACCGCTTAACTTATTCAAGTTGTTTCTGGCGAAGTGCAGTCGATTTTGCTGGTCCTTACCCTTTCAAGTTCTCAGCTGGTAGAGGGGCAAAATCCATCAAGGGGTACATCGCGTCATTTATCTGCATGACCAAGGGTGCCATGCACGATTTGTCATCAGCCGCGTTTCTGAATGCATTGAAGCATTGCATACATTTCGACAAGGGAACAAATTTCATTGGTGCCAAGAGGGACTTACGCATGATGTACGATATGTGCATGAACGACGAGGGCATACGTACATACTTCGCGGACTCCTCAATCACATGGCCTTTCAACCCTCCAATTGCATCCCACATGGATATTGGGAGGTTGGCATTAAACGAATCAAATACCACCCTAAACGAGCTCTCGGCGATGCCTTGTTAACGTACGAGGAGTTTATCACGCTTTTGACAGAAATAGAGGCGTGTGTCAACTCTCGCCCTCTATGCACACACTCAACAGATGTAAATGACTTGGAAGCGTTGACTCCTGGACACTTTCTAATAGGAGAACCGTTGAAATCGCTTCCTGATCCAAATTATGATGAATTTAAGGGATCGCTGCATGCACATTGGCAGATCATCATCTCTGCAAAGAGCCAGCATTTTTGGCGTCGTTTCGGCATCAAAGGACCAGAAATATGTTGGTTATTGTGCCGAATAAGAACTAACTATAGAGTAAATTGTACAAATATATAAGCGAAAGCAAGAGTGCACGGGAACTAAGAAGAATAAGCATTACACACACACACACACATATATATATATATATATATATATATATATATATATATATATATATATACACACACATATATATATATATATATATATATATATATATATATATATATATATATATACACATATATATATATATATATATATATATATATATATATATATATATATATATATATATGTATATATATTTACTTGTAACACAATATAACTTCTATTTCTATTTCTATTTCTTCCTTCTAATGAAGGATGTTACATCCTTCACTATGTAACTTATACTTTTTGTTCACACTAACTCGCTCTTCGAGTTATCTACTTATATACACTGCCTTTATTTCAGCCGCCCTCTTAGTTTATATAGCCTAATGTACGAGCCCTAACCACTATTAATTCGTACATAATGTAATTTAGCTGCAATTCATATTTCAAACAAAATTTTTTATGTCCAATGGCTTTGAACCAACTTAAAGTTTATTGTCAATGAGTACGTTTATTAAGTGTGTGACTAAAAAAAAAACAATAACAAAAACAATATCAAAAATTCATAACGAAAAAAATGAATTCATTGAAAGCACATGTTTTTAGATTAAATATACCTGACCACTATTTATACGTACACACTGTACACACAAAGTAATTGTTGATGAAACAGAAGAGAAATTAAAGAATGTTGAATCAAAAAAGAATCAAATAATATTTTCCATTATCCCTACGCAATTTGATCTTTGTCGATAGTGTGGTTTTATTGTTTTTCCATCAATTTTGTAAAGATGACACGTGGAAAGCCCGTTACATTAGAAATTCGAGCTTTAATTATAAAAAAATCGAATCTGGAAGGAGCTATGGTGAAATTGCAAGCTCTTTACATCTTGCAAGATCTACTGTGCAATCAGTTGTACAAAATTCTAAAAGAAATGGCACAATAGTCGCGCGTGTAGGCAATCGTGGTAGAGTCTCGAAGATATCCGATCGCGATAAAAGGGCATTAGTGAGCATTGCCAAGTCTAACCGTAGAAGTACAGTGCGAAACTTGGCAGTACTATTGTCAGAGAAAGTGGGAAGGTCAATAGGACGTGAATGGACTAGAAAAAATCTACACGCAATGGGATTGCATTTCTATAAGGTATGAAGAAGCCAGTCAACATATTAAAGTCATCGTCATAAAATTAAGTATTTTTTCAGGCTTTTTCAGGTGTGGGGGCGCATGTCATCAAAAGGTGTTGGAAAGCTGTATTTTATCGACGGGACCGTAAACGCTGCAAAGTACATTGACATTTTGGAAAACAATCTTATACCCTCACTTTCGAAACTGGCCCCTTTCGATGAATACATTTTTCAGCACGACGGTGCAGCATCCCACATCGCTAAATCGTCCAAAAGTGGTTGGAAGCGAAGGGTATTAAGGTCTTGGATTGGCCATGTTCCAGTCCAGACCTTAATCTCATCGAGAATTTATGGGCAATAATGAAAAGGAGATTGAGAAATGACCCACAACGCACACGTGAAGGATTAATAAATAAAATTCAAGAAATTTGGGAATCCATCACTCCAGATGAGTGCAAACACTTGATCGACACAATGAGCAAGCGAATAAATGAAGTAATTCATAAGAAAGGTGACGTCACCCAATACTAAAACAAAAAATTATACAGTGTACGTATAAATAGTGCTCAGGTATATTTAATCTAAAAACATATGCTTTCAATGAATTCATTTTTTTCGTTATGAATTTTTGATATTGTTTTTGTTATTGTTTTTTTTTAGTCACACACTTAAACGTACTCATTGACAATAAACTTTAAGTTGGTTCAAAGCCATTGGACATAAAAAATTTTATTTGAAATATGAATTGCAGCTAAATTACATTATGTACGAATTGATACACATAATTACATTATGTGGTTAGGGCTCGTATATGACGTAATTTACAGTTCAACCCCGGTTTTTGAATAAAAAAATTTTTGAAGAAATTGTAATTTGTTAAGTAGGTCGATTCATTGCAATTTCTTCAGTAAGTCATAATTACAGTGGGTGCCGTAGCTCAGTGGTTAGTGCGTTGGCCTTCTGATCTGTAGGTCGTGGGTTCAATCCCCGGCTGAAGCATAACAAAATTTAATATCGAAAAGATTTTTCTTTCGAACGGTACCCACCTACCGGCAAGAATTGGCAATTTTTCAGGCAGTAACAATTTGCCAAAAGTGCTTCTTAAAAGAGCTCTGTGATAAAAACTAAGTTAAAGTGATGTCACAAGAGTTCTGCCGTTCGGAACCGGCTAATATAAGTAGGTCCCTTCTAATGCTGTCCAAATTTAACACGCACAACAGCATTGGAAGAGAAGCTCAGTGGTATCACAATGGGCCTTTCTGGCCTAAGTGTGTTCTCTCAGAGAGAGAGCAGCCACATAACCTAACCTAACCTATAATTACAACTTCTTCTTAGTAGGTCATCATTATTATTTTTATTTAATACTTATTGTTGTAAATATTGTGCATGCGTTAAATATTGTTGCCTATTTTGTTTTTCTTCTTTTTGATTATTTTTTTATTTTTCTGTGTATGGTTGCGAAATTATTTCATAAACATACAGTGATGTACAATAACCCGTTGATTATTTTATTATTTATTTATTTCATTATTTTTCTTCTTGGTGCTTTTGTGCTTTTTACTGTTCACGGTTGATAAATTATTCCACAATCATACAGTGAGATATCATAACCCTGACCATGCGTTTTTACAAGCGTACGATAACCAGCTGGTTATTACGGTTATTAATGATTACAGCGATATTAATAAAGTATAAACATATAATAGTATAACATAATAATAACATTAATGTAACATTTGTAGTGAATCAAAACGCATAAATTAGACGGGCATTATTTTGACTCACAAAAGCCGCAATGAAATGGAAAATTATGTAGGTATGTATGCATGTATGCATGTGATTTGAGGCAACCACATAGATACATCATTATAAACTACATATTTAGTAATCTACAATGCACTCAACGTCAACTAACTAACTAGAAAAAAATGTATACGTATCCTCAGAGATGTTAGGGTAGATAGGTGAATGATTAGATGGGAATTAGCTTAATGGGAGTGAATAAAAAATTATTAATCATCATCCCAACAATATAGGTGGTGAATTGTAGAGCTTTTTCTACAATTTTTATTTCAAATTAGTATTATTTTATTTTATACTAAAAATTTCCATCCGACTCGTGGCACTTCTTTAATCGTAATGAATTTATTCTATTTTATATTTGCCTCATCGACTCAAATACGACAATAAAAATCATTGTTTTTGTAAAGCATATAATGTAAAGACGTGGTGTGATTTGGCTGTACCTATGTACATAACTGTCCGATTGACAGTTGCAGTAGTGAGGTGATGTGATCGCGAATATTGATGATGACGATGACGATGACGATGATGCCGATAACGATGACGACGATTAAGATGATGATTATGACGTTAGCAGCGACTGCGGCTGCTGTATTGAGAGAGTGTATGCTGTACACAACGACGACGAAAATTGCAGTAGGCACAAGCGGCGATGATATGAATGCAAGGGGGGCGCGAACAATAGGCAAGCATAATAAAGAAATATGTAGTCACTTTAACCGATACACACACACACACACACACACACATCTTCACGCTTTAGTACCTGGCAACAAGAAGAGAGATAAAACCACTATAGTATGAAACGACAATACAATTCATTATTTCCAAAAATGCAAAGACGACTTAGCCAAAGCTACGCTACTAGCGCATCCGGTTGCACTTGCGAAAATTATTCTCTGTACAGACGCAAGCGACCCAGCGATGGGAGCCGTCATTCAACAAATAATAGAAAACAAAACCCAACCACTTGCATTCTTTTTTAGAAAATTTACACAACCGCAAGCAAAATACAGCACACCTCCACACACACCAACGCATCGCCAAGACAAATACGTCATCTCGATTACATTGGGCAATTTTCCACAAACATTATTCATATATCTGGAGCGACTAACCGCAGATAATCTCTCACGTATCAATGCTCTAAACATATCCGCAAATGACATCATTGATTATGAAAAAATAGCAAAACAACAAAAAACCTGCAACTAACTACAAGAATTATTAAAATCCGACAAGACTTCACTCCAATTAAAGCTTATTACACTACCATCAACCGACATCCGCATTGAGTGCAATGTCTCCACCGATTCAGCACGACCATACGTTCCAGAAAGACACCGAAAATCAGTCATATCCAAATTCCACAACCTTGCTCATCCCGGGAAAAGAGGTACGGCGCGGCTGGTGAAACAACATTTCGTATGGCAGAACATGGATTCGGATATTGGTAAATTAGTATCGCAATGCATTCCATGTCAACGCTCAAAGGTGGGTAGGCACGTAGTTTCACCATTGGAGAAATACAAATTATCATCTCAGCGATTCGATCACATCAACCTTATCGGCCCACTTCCACCATCAAATGGATTTAGGTATTGCTTAACCATTGTTGATCGTTTTTCTAGGTGGCCAGAGGCAATTCCTCTCATAGATATAAATGCAGAAACAGTCGCCTTCGCACTACTAAATGGCTGGATAAAGAATTTTGGCATACCAATATGAATATCAACGGATCAAGGCAGACAATTTGAGTCAACGTTGTTCCAAGAATTGTCTCGCGCCTTGGGCATCACACATCTACGAACAACAGCGTACCACCCACAGGCAAATGGCATGGTGGAAAGACTCCATAGAATGCTAAAAGCTTCAATAATGTGTACCAACATCACCAATTGGTCATATCAACTTCCACTGATTCTATTAGGTCTGCGCTGCGTATACAAACCAGACGTTAAAGCAACGCCAGCTCAGCTCGTTTATGGTACGACTATCAGACTTCCAGGGGACATGTGTGCCACACGCAAAAGTAACACTCCATCTAAATTTGTTCAGCACTTGATTGAACATATGCATCAACTCCAACCAACAAGCACGTCACATCACGGCACACGTTAGCCGTTTATATTTTCATCACTAGCAACAGCAACACACATATTCGTCCGCAATGATACGGTCAAATCATCGTTAACTCCACCATATAATGGACCATACGAGATCGAACAGCGGACGGACAAAGCATATAAACTCAACATTAATAACAAATCTGTTATGGTTTCCATAGACCGCATCAAGCCTGCATTCGTTGATCAAATGTGTGAAGAAACAACATTGTCACCAGAAGCGTGTTCACCACTGAACACATGTTCGCAAAACGATTCGACAACGCATACGGAGGGAACACAGCCTGAAATAACAGAAGATAAAAAAACCAGAGGAGGGCGGTCAGTACGACTTCCACATCGCTACGCGTGCTAGAACTCTAGGGGGAATATTGTGGCAACTCCACAAAAACTATTTTTTATATAATACAACCCTGCAGCTAGTACTAAAAAGAACCGTATTATTATTACTATCTTCTTGGCAAAAGAAAGAAATTAACATTCACTTTGTCTACTTCTACGGCTGAAGGTTCTTCTCCAACGCTGTACGTACTGTACATAACGGAACATAATTCTATACTTCATACAATTAATATTCTCAAGTTTACGCTGTAATATAAAATCACATTTTTTAAGTAACGTAGTTTAAGTCATTTGTTTTTAAGTTTAAATAAATACTCTTAAACCAAACGCTACATATATATATATATACATACATATATATATATATATATATATATATATATATATATATATATATATATATATATATATATATATATATATAACTTTATATATATATATCTATATTTATATATATGTATAGATATATATATATGTATATACATATATATATATATATATCTTTATATATATATCTATATTTATATATATATATATATATATATATATATATATATATATATATATATATATATATATCTTTATATATCTATATATATATATATATATATATATATATATATATAATATATATATATATATATATATATATATATATAATATATATATATATATATATATATATATATATATTAGATATATATATATATATATATATATATATATATATATATATATATATATTAGATATATATATATATATATATATATATATATATATATATTATATACATAATATATATATATAATATATATATATATAATATATGCAATATATATATATATATATATATATATGTATATATGCATATATATATATATATATATATATATATGTATATATGCATATATATATATATATATATATATATATATATATATTTATATATTTATATATATACATATATATATATATATATATATATATATATATGTATTCATATATGTATATATATATATATATATATATATATATATATATATATATATGGTGATGGTGTCGTGATGGAAATGGGAACCTGGTTACAGATGTCCAGAGTGTACTGAGCCTATGGAGGGAACACTTCTCCACGTTACTGAGTGGCGATGCTACGAAGAATTCCGCCACTGGAGAAGATTGCTCGATAACCCCGATTACAGATGATTGTGTTGATGTTCCACCACCCAACTATGACGAGGTTGAAACGGTCATTTTAAGGCTGAAGAACAACAAAGCTGCAGGTGCCGATGGGCTGCCTCTCGAGTTGTTTAATACCGGAGGCGATGAGCTGCTCACCCGCATGCACCAGCTCATAAGCAGAATATGGTCGGATGAAAGCATGCCTAATGATTGGAGGCTCAGTGTTCTCTGTGCTGTACATAAGAAAGGAGAACCCACAATTTGCGCCAACTACCGTGGAATAAGTCTCCTGAGTATCGCATACAAGTTCCTATCGAGCGTATTGTGTGCGCAAACTACCGTGGAATATCGCATACATGGTCCTATCGAGCGTATTATATGAAAGATTGAAGCCCATGTTCCACAACCTGATTGGACCTTATCAGTGTGGCTTCAGACCTGGTAAATCTACCATCGACCAAACGTTCACTGATGATATTGTTGTTTTGGCAAGCCAGTCTAATCCAAACACTGCCTCAATGTATCTCCAAATTGGCTTAAATAATATACAAATATGGTTGAAAGAATGGAAGCTGAAGGTGAACTCTTCCAAATCGGTTCAGGTGACATATACAACACTCAGAGAAAATTGTCCACCCATGACACAGTTAATACTTACCTCAGGAAAATAGCACTAAAAATCTTGGGATCCATCTGGACCGAAGGATCACATTTTAGAGACATATTTTTAGAAAAAGAAAACAGTTAGGTACAAAGTTAACAAAATTGCAGTGGTTAATTAGTCGCAACTTACAATTATCTCTAGACAACAAATTACTTATTTATAAATAAATTGTTAAGCCAATATGGTCATACAGAATCCAACTGTGGGGAACAGCCTCAAAATCGATCATTGCCATCATACAAAGGTTTCAGTCCAAAGTGTTACGGATGATAACAAACGCACCATGGTACGTCACAAATGATAGGATATATCATTATCTAAAAATGCCAACATTTCAAGAAGAAATACTTACATATAACCAAAGTTACCTAAAACGACTAGAGCATCATCCAAATGTACTAGCGAGTGAACTGAGAAGAAACACAAGAACAACACATAGACTGAAAAATTTGCATATTATTTTAAAATATTAATTTAGAAAGAGATACAGCAATGATTGTTTCCTCTACAAATTGAATTGTAATAATAATTAGATAACGGTAATTACCCAATGGGTAGGTGCAAAATAAATGGAAAAAAAAATTTATATATATATATATATATATATATATATATATATATGTACTTACATGTGAGGCCATTACACCCAATATCGGTGCTTCGCCAGCCTTCTCTTTCATTCGCTAGCTGGGCGGCAGTTAGAAATTCTAAGCGCATATCAAGTTCTGCGGAAAGACCAATAAATTTTTTCTTTCGAACGGTACCTATCTACTAATTGGCAATTCTTCCGCGAATAACAATTTTCCATGAGAAAACTTCTAAAAAGATCTCTGTAACAAAGCTCAGAAAAAGTGATGTCACACGTGTTCTGCACACATCAGTTTGGTTGAAAAGATCTCAATCCTTTTCAATGGATATAAAATAAAGAATTATAAATTCTTTAATCGGGATGCCAGGCGGAACAACTATTACCTCAACATGTATGGTATTATGTGTAATGTGAGAGAAGTAAAACTTGTTTCATTTAATGGAACGATGCCTAATATGAAAATAATGAAGAGCAGCATATCCAAGAAACAAAACGTGAAATGTGGAAGAATTTATTGATATTTTGAACAGAGATAGTCCCATACGCTGGAATTGTGTGGCAATCTGTATACTAAATTTATTTCAATATAGGAAAGATATTCTTGCAGATTTGGTTTGAAGAACTCCTATTATTAAACAAAAATAAATATTATGGTACAAATCATGATCTACGGCAGATGGCTTGTAGCCATGCAGATCTCAGGCTCTCTTTAATAGATTAATCTTAGTTTACTAAAGCAACAAATTTTGTGAACATGTTTGTAAATTTATATATAACGAGCATTCTATTACTACTACTACTACTATCACTACTACTAGTACTAATTGCGAATTTAGCGGAAATCTTATCTTGGTGGTCAGCCATTGGTCTATGTAGGGGGAATCACGCAGTGGTCTAGTTACCTCTGTGCCGTAACTGCTAGGCTAATGGAACTGCTAGGCCACAGCACCTCAACAAATAAAGGAAGAGCAGCCTGCTATTGGCGAGAACCAAGACGCTGCCACTCAAAACCCAATAGGCCCTGGAAAGCCTAAAAAACTTAGTGCAGGCAAAAAGAGGTACACTTACCTTATTAAAAAAGGGCTCAGGAAGAAAGACGCTCCCTATGCACACGAAAAATGACGAAAGCGGAAAGCTAGGCCCCAAAAGACAGAGGTCGACCTCTGTCACCTCCAGAGGCCTCACCTCTGGACAAAATTATAGCAGAAAAAGAACAGGCTACAAAACTTGCATTCCTGGGCGCCATCTATAAAGCAGGATGCATTGTCTTGCACTGTAAGGATAGCGCTTCAACAGAATGGCTAAAGGCGACCATCACTAATGCGTTGCCTTGGGAAGGCGCTTCACTATGCGCCACAGAGGAATCTAAGATACCTCATTTACGGATCGCAGTGGGGTACTTCTGTAACTTCCAGTCCCTGGAGACTTCCAGAATCCTGGACTTTTTACAGGGGCTAAACAGAGGACTCTACGTCAATTCCTGGCGTACACTCAAAAGAGCTGAAAGAGGCTCCAACGTAACTCTGGTCCTGATAGTTGACCAGAAATCAGCAGCCAGCTTTGTAGAATCCAGCGAGAAGGTGAACTTCCGCTTCAGCCAGATGATCCTCAGGCTAAAAGCTGCACATGTCAGGACAAAAGTATTCCATTCAACCTCGACCCTGCAACCAAAACAAAAGTGCATCCAGGCATCTTCACCATGCTAAGGCTGCAACGGTAGAACTTAGCAGAAGGTTTGCCGGCGAAAGCACCAACATAGGGCTTATTCAGGAGCCCTGGATATATAGAAGCAAAATAGTAGGCCTCAACATACCAAACTCAAAGGTAATCTATGACGTAGGTGCAGTCAAACCAAGGGCTGCACTGATCATTAATACCGATATTATATACCTGTCATTTATAGAATTTATGAATGGCTACACGGCAGCAGTACTATTTGTAGCGGATTCTAATGGGAAGAGGAGGTTGTTCTAGAGGTTGTTATAGCCTCAGCCTACTTTCCAGGAGACGCCAACGAAACTCCACCACCGAACATTATAGTCTTAGTGGACTGCTGCAAGACACACGACAAGATCTTAATTATTGGCTGCCATGCAAATGCACACAATACAATCTGGGGCAGTACAGATACAAACACAAGAGGTGAGTCACACCTAGAATTTCTAATACAAACTAACATATTGCAAACAGAGGTATTAAACCTACCATCAAAAATTCCATAAGAAAAGAGGTCCTTGATATAACACTCATAACAAACAACTCACTTGATATGATCACAAACTGGAGAGTTGCAGATGAGGACTCGATGTCTGATCATAAACATATACTTTTTGAAACCATGGGGTTAGTTAAGAGGAACCAACTGGGACAAATACTTAGACTGTTTAGAATATAAACTAACTAGAAGCATGCTAACCACAAAATCGACAGAGGAATTGGATGCATCAGTTGGAACTTTGACTGACTCCATTATATCCTCATATTACGAATGTAGTCCGCGCAAAATAAAATTCTCAATAAAAAGGATTCCTTTGTGGAACAAAGAATTTTCCAATCTGCGTCACATAGCAAGATCTAAATTCAATGATGCAAAGAAAAACAAAACATGGGACGAATATAGGAAAGCCCTAATATTATATAACAAAGACCTAAGGAAGTCGAAAAGGAACTTATGGATAAACTTCTGTGAGGAACTTAGAGATATCCCAACCGCAGCTAGAATACAAAAGTCATTGTCCAAGGGGGTAGCCAACCCAATTGGCACACTAAAGGTACCGGACGGTACCTTCACAAACACTTTTAATAGTACACTAGAGCTTTTTCCTAGAACTCATTTCCCTGAATGTCGGTTTAACACAACCAGAGACAACAATCAAGGGATGTCAGCATACAATCACTATAGGGCGAGAAACTCTACTACCTTTAAAATAGTCAATTTCAAAAGAGTAGAATGGGCAATCAACTCGTTCAAACCCTAAAAGTTACCCGGACATGATGGTATGTTTCCAGCCCTACTTTCTAAGGGGACCAAGGACTAATACACATCCTGGTTCAAATCTTCAGATCTAGTTTAATATTGGGATATGTTCCAAAGATTTGTCGAAAGGTCAAGGTTATATTCATACCAAAGGGTGGCAACAAACCCCCTAAATCTCCCAAATCCTACAGGCCAATCAGTCTAACGTCCTTCATGTTGTTGAAGTAATTTCTAGCACTCCACTACACAAGCTACAATTTGCTTATCAAAAAGGGAAATCTACAGTCACTGCACTCCACACAACCGTTCGGGTTATAGAAAAGGCATTAGGCCTAAAGAAGGTAGCCTTCTGTGCATTTATGGACATTAAGGGTGCCTTCGATAACGCAAACTTTCAATCAATAGAACTGGCACTCTCCAATAGAGGTGCAGATACAGCAATAGTAAAATGGGTAAGCAATATGCTAAACCAAAAACAATTACAGCCTCTTTAGGGCAAGTCAACCTAAGTCTTACAACGGTAAAGAGATGTCCACCGGGGGGTGCACTGTCACCACTGCTATGGTCCCTACTAGCTGACGACCTAATACAGGTCCTTAACAATAAAGGGTACAAAACAATTGGATATGCTGATGCTCTATGCTGTAATATATGCTATATATATCCTATAATCCTCTTCACCAGAAAAAGGAAATTTGACACTCTAATATTAAAAATAAACGACATAGAGATACCCATGAAGGAAGAGGTAAAATATCTAGGGATCATCCTGGATAAGAGACTTACATGGGAAGCACACCTCAATTCAGTAATAACAAAAGCCACAAAAAACTTTTGGACCACAAAGGAACTTCTAGGAAAATCCTGGGGTCTGAGCTCCAAAATGGCCTTCTGGATTTACACCCAAATTCTTAGACCCATCATACTATATGGGGCATTGGTATGGTGGGTAAAAACCAACCAAACAACATCTATATCAAAACTGTGCAAATTACAAAGGCTATAGTGCCTAAGTATAACAGGGGCTATGAAAACTACCCCAACTGCTGGCATGGAAGCGTTGTTAAATTTACCACCGCTACATATAGCAATACAAGAGGCTGCTGCAATGCAAGCACTCTCAATTCATATGAAAGAAAAATTTAAACCAGATAATCTGACTGGACACCTAGAGATCTTAAACAAGGTCGGAAATGTTACACATAAGACACAGACAAGTGACCACACAGATCAAGTACTCAATTTTACCATGGGATAAAAGCAATTTTCCCATCAAGGAAGGAGTGGAACGCTTGTCCAACATGGATATACAACGATTCGCAAAAATGGCATACAGATGGATCCAAAACACTTCAGAGAGTAGGAGTAGGAATAGTGCGACCTAGAACAACGCACTCAACAAACTGACCATCCTTAATCAGGTCTCTCTGATCTGGGTGCCAGGACATGAAGGACACGAAAGTGATGAACTGGCGAACCTTTATGCCAAAAAAAAGGGGTTGAAGGGTCATTTATCGGTTCAACCCCTTCTTTGGCTTAAAAAAAAAAACAACATAGCACAGGATACCAAGAAATGGATCCAACATACAATCAGGAATATTGGAATAATTGTTGAACAGAAATACGTACGCGCAGTTTCAATATGCGATGGCGACTAATTTTATTCAATATAAACGTAAGGAGTAATACAAAAGAAGATTAGATAACTAGAGTTGCCAGATTGATATTACTTTACAATACTTCCCTTTAATAGCACATCTGACAACAACATAACAAAAGCATACTTCATTTTATGTTAATACAAATTAATTCAAATAAACTTAGTGCTCAATTTCAAAACGTGTTACTATTTGAATAACATTACTTTAAGCCCAATTTGGCATTCATAAATTCATTTTTAGCAGCTGATACGCCCTTCGTTAAACCGTCTGCTAACATCTCATTCGTAGAAATGTACTCCATCCTTAGCGATTTGTCTTCAAGCTTCTCTCGTATAAACTTCATTTTGATATCCACATGCTTAGTGCGAGGTGAAAAATTGTTATTACGAACAATATGAATTGCGCTTTTATTATCGCAATATAGAATTGTTTCCTTTTTAGCGCCAGGAACCAACTCCGATTCTAACCGATTCAACCAAATTGATTCTTGCATCGCACCCACGATCGCCATTAACTCTGCTTCGGTTGATGATAAAGCAATAGTTCGCTGTCTATGTGATGACCAAGAAATAGCTCGCCAAGAATAGAACGCCTTTCGTCAAGATCTCCTGCCCAATCAGCATCGCAAAACCCAGTAAGACCATCCGCTGTTTTCTTGTACACGATGCCCTTACCAACAGTACCCTTCAAATAACGCATTATACGCTTTACTGCAAGCCAATGAGCCTTTCCGGGGTTTTGTGAAAAACGACTCAGCAAATTGACTGCAAAGCTTATGTCGGGTCGTGTGTTCTGTGCTGCATATAATAGACAACCAATTGCCTCCATATATGGAACATTTTCCATCTCTTTCGCTGCTGCATCGGTCTGCGGACACATTTCTGCCGTTAACTTTTGCGACAAATCGAGCGGAGTGGAGACAGCATTGCAATCGTCCATTCCAAAACGCTTCAGCACACTGGAAATATATTCAGATTGGTCAATTTTAATTTGCTTTTTTACCTCATCGCGTTGAACTCGCATGCCAAGCACGGATGAAACTGAACCCATGTCCTTCATTTTAAACTTTGAAGACAACTCGTTCTTAATACGCTGCGTAGCCTTTTCGTCATTGGAAAACACCAAAACATCGTCGACATATATCGCTACGTACATCAAGCATCTCCCATTTACGCAATAATAGATGCATTGATCAACATCGCTTCTGACAAGTCCAAGACCGATTAGTACCGCATTCAGTTTATCGTTCCACACTTTACTCGCTTGCTTGAGACCATACAAGGATTTAATCAAACGACAAACTCTTCCTGACCCATCATCATAGCCTTCGGGCTGTTTCATGTAAACTTCTTCTTGAAGCTCACCGTTCAAAAACGCAGTTACAGCATCCAACTGATGCATCGACAAATTATGTTTCGCCGCCATGGCGAATAAGAAACGTAGAGAATTATATCTGACTACCGGTGAAAATGTTTCAGAATAATCAATTCCTTGTTTCTGTGAGCAACCCTTAACCACGAGTCTTGCTTTATAACGCACCAGCGCGCCATCTGCATCGCGCTTAACCTTGAATATCCATTTCGAATTAATTGCCCTTTTACCTTCAGGGAGCTTCGTAAGCACCCAAGTGTTGTTTGACTTAAGAGAATCCATCTCCTCTTCCATTGCGCATTTCCAAGCGCCCGCTTCTGCACTATTGAGAGCTTCATCAACACTTACTGGTTCGTCGGCACCAGTCACTGCGCCGAACAACAAATTCAATTTTGCTTTGTTTGCAATACGTTCAGAACGACGAACTGCACATCTTTTTTCAACTTTATCTGCCTGCTGAACAGTTGCTTCGCTTTCATCAGATGTATCATACTCGCTGTCAGAAGATTTGCTGACATCTAGCAATTCTACATCGGTTTCCTCCTCTGAATTGCTAATGTCACAGACTTCATTTTCATTGCTAATATTGGCAATCAAATTACGTTCTGCAGGTTTAATTAAATCGCTTGCGTTTTCTAAAAACGTAACATCGCGACTTACGATACACTTGTAATCAGATTTTCGGTAAAGCCGATATGCTTTTGATACAGTGCAATACCCTACAAAGATACACTCTTCTGACTTAGCATCAAGCTTTAAACGCTTTTCTTTTGGTATATGAACCATTGCTGTACAGCCAAATATACGAAAATACTTTAAATTTGGTTTAACACCAGTCCATATTTCTTCCGGACTCTTTTCGTTGCCTCTGCAAGGAACGCGATTTACCAAATATGCCGCCGTATTTGCAGCTTCACCCCAAAATATGTTACCAAGACCAGAATCTAGCAGAATGCACCTGACCCGCTCTATCAACGTACGGTTCATGCGCTCAGCTACGCCGTTTTGCTCCGGCGTATATGGAGCTGTTTTCTGGTGAATAATTCCACAATCGCGCATTAATTTACCAAACTGTTCGTTGCAATATTCAGTGCCATTATCTGTTCTGAGAACTTTAATTTTACGTCCGCACTGATTCTCGACTTCGCTTTTAAACTGCTTAAACTTTTCAAACACATCAGATTTTCGCACGATTGGAATGGCAAAAACTTTTCTCGAATAATCATCAACAAATACCAACAAAAATCTAGCGTCGCTGAACGATTTCGTGCTGATTGGACCAAGAACGTCAGAATGAATTATATCCAATAAATTCTCAGCGCGAGTTCCAGCCGATTTATTGCATGTTCTGGTTTGCTTGCCTTTGCAACATACAATGCATTTTTCATTACTTGTAACGCTGTAATTAACTCCTTGAGTTGAATTCTGCACCTGTTTCATGCTTTCTTTGCAAATATGTGCCAACCTACGATGCCAAAGCTCAAAACTGTCAATCGCTGTCATTGCTCTCCCTTTTGTAATCTTTTCGCAGTCTAATTTATACAAGTCATTATCTGCATGCGCTGTCGCAATCAATGTACCATTCGAATCAAAGATTTTACAAACATTGCCTTTAAAAACCACTTTTTTGTTTTGCTTTGTTATTTGCCGCACTGACAGGAGGTTAGCGCAGAGACTTGGTACATATTCGACACTTCGAACATTTGTTGCAATTTTCTTTTTGTTCACATTCAAAACAAAGCTGACATCGCCTACGCTTTTGACATCGACTCGCTCTTTATTTGCCAAAATTACTTCGTTATGCTGCGCTTCTCTCTCTTTCGAGAGCAACCGCTGATCATTTGTCATGTGCGAAGTAGCACCTGAGTCGACGTACCACACATTTTCGCCGCTACGAGAGTGAAAACACGAATTTGCTAATAGCGAGTTCGAGACCATTGCTGTCCTGTTTTTTCCTTCGCCCTCAGTAGCTTTCTTTGACTGTGTGTTTTTGCGGCACTCTTTACGCATATGCCCTTCTTGGCCACAATTGAAACATCGAAACTTTTTCTTATTAGAATTCTTGTCATTCCTTTTGTGTTGGAAATTTTTCGAATATAGAGCATTGCCCGTGGAATCTCTGTTACAGTCAAATTTGACATCCTGCAACAACAAACTCTTAACGTTGTCTACCGTTAATTTTGACTTGGAATTTTCCACTGCCATAACAAGCGCTTGATACTCATTAGGCAACCCAGCGAGCAATAGTGAAGCGACTACTTCATCTCCTATATTGAGACCTGCATTTTGCAACTTGATGGAAGTCATGACCATTTTGTTGACGTAATCTTGAGTAGATTGGAACTGCTCCAGTTTTAACTGCACCAACTTTTTTAAAAGTTCTACCTTGCGAGTTAAACCGCTGTCCTCATACGCCAACATCAAGGAGTCCCATGCGTCCTTTGCACTTTCGGCGTTTGCTATGTGCGAGAAATTACTCTGCTCGACCATAAGCGTAATCTCTGCTAGCGCCCGTTCATTTACGTCGCGATCTTTTTCAGATGCATTTTCAGACAAACCATTCTCCGTTAGCTTCCAACAACTCTTCAAAACTAGATATGACTTTGCATTTCTTCTCCAGACGTCAAAGTTCTAGCGTCCGCGAAGTTTTTCAAAAGGAAAACTGAGTGCGCCTGTCGCCATTTTTTTTTTTAAATTATGAAATTATTTCAATTCGCGAATTCCCATAACCTGTTGAACAGAAATACGTACGCGCAGTTTCAATATGCGATGGCGACTAATTTTATTCAATATAAACGTAAAAGAAGATTAGATAACTAGAGTTGCCAGATTGATATTACTTTACAATAATAATACTGGCGGTCTCAACCACTCCAAACAATTCCTGAGCTTTGACGCCAAAAGAGCAAACACCGCTACTACTACTACTACTACTACTACTACTACTGCTACTACTACTACTACTACTACTACTACTACTACTACTACTACTACTACTACTACTACTACTGCTGCTGCTATCAATCTAGTGTGTTTGTTGTTTTCTTTTTTACTTCTACTTATTTTTCTGTATGTGCTTGTCGTTGTTTTGTTTACTTTTTCTCCTTCCTTCGTAAGAATTCTCTTATTGCTCTATCTCTATTATTATATTATTATTATACCACTTACATGCAGTGTTTATGTGGTAGATATTTACGTGACAACTTCTGCTATACGAATCGATTGGATAGCTGAACCTTAAATCTCACTACCATAAATGACATCAGTATGATTGTCAAATTTTGTAGTGATTATAATTTTCTTCTCACTTTCAACCATACACTCTCCAGAGTATTAACAAAACAATACCCAATGGGAAAGTGATGCATTGCAATCAAGTAAAGGAGAATTTTTAATGCCTTTAAGTATGAAAACTGATATTCTCTGAAAATCCGGAATAAAGATACATTGGTCATATAAGTAGACGAATGAAGGGGAAGCACATTTGAGGAGTAACTTAGCTACCGATACGTATTTAAACATCTATTTTAGATAAAATTATTTGATTAAAATACTTAAGCTTTAAATTGACTTTTACTAAATCATTAATTTTTATACCCTGCACAAGTTAACGATGTATCTATTTCGGAGAGATGTTTGTAACTACAGGAAAAAATATAGAAAAGGTACTTTTGATTAGCGTTGCCTAAGTAATTAAAAAATATCCGTTTATAATTTGAGCTAATATTGAGATATTTTAACAAAAATTGGCAAGAGTGTGCTACAGTAAATGGGTACGAGCTGAATTTATAATAAGTATGGTCCATCAACTGACACGCCCACATGGACGTCGCTCATCTATTAAGACGAAGAACAGTGTGTATAGAGGAAAATATAGCAGGTGTTGAGCTTAGTCTAGAAGAGGACCCTAATGAATCAATTCGGCACCATACGCAGCAATTGTCCATAAACTTTATGCAAATTTTTGTGTAAGGATCTTGGTTTATGTCCTTGTGAGATCCAGCTAGAGCATGAATAAAAGCCGCAAGATCATCAATGTCGTCGTTTGTTTGGCCAATGGGCTGAAAATCAACATTGTTTTATCGAAAAATTGTATTCGGGGCTCATATAAGACTCAGTGGGTATGTAACAGAGCAAAATAGTCGAATTTGTAGTAAAGCCAACCCACAAGAAATTCTTCAGACACCATTGCATCTACAAAAACTTATTGTTTGGTGCGGTTTATGAGCTGCTGGAATCCTAGGTCCATAAAAATAAATAAATATGTGGCACTTAAAGCCCCAAAGGGCTCATTGGCCCGAGCTTCTCTTCCATTACTGTTGTGCGTCTTAAATTTGGACAGAAATAGAAGGGACCTACTTATTTTAGCCGGATCCAAACGGCAGAACACTTGTGACATCACTTTTTCTGAGATTTGTCACAGAGTTCTTTTAGAAGCTTTTTTATGGCAAGTTGTTACTGTCGGAAGAATTGCCAATTGCTTGCCGACAGGTGGGTGCCATTCGAAAGAAAAATCTTATCGATATTAAATTTGTTATGCAGAACTACATCTCTTCTACAATCATATCACACAATTGGGGATTTAAATAGTTAGTTACCATGGCTCTGTAGCAATCTCCATTGACGTTTACGTTGTTGCCCGCCGCGTTTTTAAAGAAGTACGGACCTATGGTGGGTGCCGTAGCTCAGTGGTTAGTGTGTTCGCCTTCTGATCTGTAGGTCGTGGTTCAATCCCCGGCTGATCCGGGGATTGAACCACTGATCCTCGGTTATATATATATATATATATATATATATATATATATACATATATGTATATATATATATATATATATATAATATATATATATATATAATAAATATATATATATAATATATATATATATATATATATATATATATATATATATATATATATATATATATATATATATATGTCAATTTGTAGTATTTATTAGCCCCGAAGAGCTCTTTCGCCAAGCTACTCTTCCAGTAGTGTTGTGCGTCTTAAATCTTGGACAATAGTAAAAGGGACCTTCTTTTTTTTGCCAGTGGTGTCCTTTTGGGAGCTTTTCCATGGCAAATTGTTACTGCCGGAAGAGATGCCAATCGCTTGCCGACAGGTGGATTCCGTTCGAAAGAAAAATCCTTATGATATTAAAGTTTTACTTCAACCGGGGATTGAATCGACCACCTACAGATTAGAAGGTCAACGCACTAACTACTGAACTACGGCACCCACACCAGCAACTTTCCGATATTTTCTACAGCCTTAGTACTGATTGTGTTGGTACCGCAAGTTCGTTTTCTGCTATATGATAATTTTTCCCATTAGAAAAACATTATTTTAACGCCATACTTTGCGTGCTTTTTTGGCATGTAAATGTTGAACTTAAATCTACCTCGAAATCGTACCAATATTTCATCATCAAATCAAAGAATACAAAGGAATCTTGCTTCGGACATTGCACATCTAAAAATTTCTCATCCCATTCCATCAGTTGCAAAAATGGATTTTGCTAGTTTTTGCCACACATGTTGGTTCCAATGCTGACAACTTAAATCCGTAATAATATTGCGGATTCGCATACACTTTCTTTAAAATTCATTTCTTCTTCACCGTTGGCCACAATATCGTAAAAAATAATTTTATTAACTCCATCGGATTCATCATCTTCTACATATAACCCATCGTTTAAGTCGATTTCTTCAATTTCATCGTCGACTTAGCTGATTTCGTTGTCGTCTTCAAGTAACTGGGCTATTACTGAATCGCTGAATGTTTTTGTCATGATCTGCATTCATAAATATGATATGTAATTTAACATAAAACAAATCATTTTCTACCAGCAATTAAATGGAGGATTGGTAAAATTAATTCTATGATGCTGGAGCAATTCTATGATAAGAAAGTAATTTATATAAATTTAAAGAGAGGGTAAATTTTACCACCACCTTCACAATTAAGTGTTAATAGCCTGCGTGATACCATTGACTAGATTTTTACATTACGCTAAATCCGGAGAAGAACCAGGAACAGATCAACAGATGGAAGGTAGCGAAGCTCGCTACCTTCCATATTCCTAACAGTTTATGCAACTTCCTACTGGGAATCAGAAGGAGACGGAACAAAAAGTTATAATTGCTCGGAAATCCTGTTGATAAACGTGCTTTAATAATTCACATGTCAGTGCTACTACTCGTAGATGCTACTTTTGCTATAAACTAATGTTAATAGTTGTTGCTATTGGTTTTTCACCCCACATCGTCTATTGAGCGACTTAAGAATGTACACATTAAACCCCTGCACGTGTAGTCATACATATATTCATTTTCACGATACTATTCAGTTATGAATAAATAATCGGTGAAGCGTGGTTACTACTCGCTTCGTCATGAACAATAGTGTCCATCAGTGTTGAAAAAAAGAACTTCTTTCGCCACAGTTTTTCCTAAAACACAATTTTTATATAGACGATGGATTTTAATTAAAATTAATTTTTTTTTAATTTAATTTTACATAAAAAATTCCACTTTGTACCAACAAAGGGGACGTTTCCTATGATGGCAAAATAGAATTATTCTTATAACGCTGGCTACAATATTTCTTGTTCTTTCAATACTGCCTTTAATAAATAATAAATGTGAGCTTCCCCTTAAAACTCACTTTTTACTATTTTCAAGCTGTTTTGCTTGATATAAAAACATAATAAAATGATCAAGGAATCCGAAAAAAACAAGCGACTCGTTTTTATTGTATTGATTGTATTGTCAGCCCAATAAGAAATCATGATGACCACGGTAAATCGCTATTTGTAAAACAGTAGTCAACAATCTAGAGGATATTCTTGCCTACAAATAAAAAATCATAAAATCACATAAGGTCATTATCATAAGTTCAAGTTGAACGAAAATATGAAACATGTGAACGATCTTTTTATGCGCACATGTTATTTTCAACCTACGAAGAAGGAGGAGTAAAGAAAAACAATTGATGAGTTACAACACCAAAAAACATAGGTTCCAAAGTTGTATTGCGTTAAGTCGTACACTATTGTATAAACTTCTGATAAAATGACAATACGACGTGTTATGACACCTTATGAATAAACTAATAATTAAGTTTACTTTAAATATAATTAGTAAGGTGTCACTTCTAAAATGTTTTCGTAATTGGAATGTTTTTCGGAATTAGCGGAATTAGACCACTTATATGGGTCCCTTTTCGTCCCTCAAATCGTGTGTTAATTATTTGTTCGGTTGCAGAATTCTTCTACTTCCTTCCTCATAATAACATCACGCGTTTTTTCAAGCATGTCTTTGTGGGGTATGTTCCACATTTCGAGTTCATCAATAAATTGGCGACCCAGTGTGGACATCCTCCTGCTTGCCAATGCAGGACAGTGGCACACTATGTGCACCGCTGTCTCTGCCTCTTCCATTCATAATCTGCAAATGTCAGCATGCTCCCCTTCAACAAGACCCATCATGCTGAGGTGGTACCTGAAATTGCCATACTCAGTTATTAATACAGTCAACCAACTTAGAATCAATCGTCCTAGAATGAGAGCCCTCCCCGATTCACTGCCCTTTGATAGCCTCAACGAAGCCTTTGCCTGTCTACAAGTAAATAAGTTCTCCCATCTCGTGAGATGTAATTTCTTTATCCAGTCTTCGACCTTGGCCTTCACCGTCCCGTTGCTAAGACCAACTAGTGGTTCCGGTCCATAAAATTCAGCTTCAGATCCTTGTCTAGCCAAGGCGCCTGCAGCTTCATTCTGTTCTAAACCAATGTGTCCCTTCACCCACATAAGGGTAATCGCATTGCTACCTTGTTCCGTGCACCATACTTCGACAATTTTGAGTGCACCTCTTATGGTATCATAAATAGTGTCCAGGAACTTACCGCTCACCGTTACCGCTATGTCATCTGCATACCCGACGATGTGTATACCTTTTGGGTCCAGAAGTTGAAGTAGGGAATACCTCTGAGTCTGTAACTCCCATTTTGAAAGTTTATTGCCCTTTTCCTCAGCATGCTGTCCACCCACCTTATAATAGTTGGGTTGACTTCACGAGTAGCAAGGGTAAAACATTCCGCTCTCCGCTACGCGCACGAGTTCGTGCAGGGCCGTTTCAGTGGATTTGTATTCTGTATGCGTGCTGACTCCTGTTGAGTGATTTTATCAGAAGCGTTGTCCTTTCCATGTAGTCCGCCAGTACTCCCTCCATATATTTAAGCAGAAAGGAGGTTAAGCTAACCGGCTGGAAAAATTTAGCCTCTGAGTACTCCCTTTTTCCCAGCTTTGGAAGAAAGACAACCTTAGTTTCTCTCCATTGGGTTCCCAGAAGACTATCTACCAGAGCTTCTGCACCCCACTGAAGTAGGGATGGAAATTTCCCGTCTGTACCCTCTGTTTTGAATGGAGAGAAAAGCTTAATGGCGTTTATCACTCTATCTCTGGTGACTATCCTTTCAGCTTCCTATCTTTCATCCCTGTTTACACCGGGTGGCTACCCATGGATCTTCCGATCTAAAAGTTCCTGGGTATTTCAGTCACTCCCCGATTGTCTCAGTTAAGGGTCTATTCGTTTTGCGAATTAATCCGAACTTTGACACCGGGTCCTTTGATATAATCCTCTGTAATCTACATACATCGGACATATCTTGCATATTCGAGCAGAATTCCCTCCACGTTTTCCTTTTACGGTTACATAGAGTCTTCTTCAGCTCTCTTTCCTTTGACTTGCAGTCGTCACACACGTTGGGGTCCCCTCTCATGTGACGAATGAAAGCCTTCCTTGTCTACTTTTTCATGGACTCCAGTTCCCCATTCCACCATGGAAACTCCTTCATTCACTAAGAGGACATGAAGCTTCAAATGATTTGATCATGGCTGAGCTGATAGCCATCAACATCTGCAGTTGTTCTAGGTCTCTTAAACCTCCCTGGCAATAATTATTCAAGAACTTCGCAGTACCTTGTATAATCCGTTCGTGCCGGTATCAATACCATTCTACAGTCGTTCCTACTGAACAGCCCCTCACCTCCGACCATGATAAGACAACGTTGCCGAATGCTGTATTACTGAGGAGTAACAAACACTCACCAACTTACCCTTATCTTAGCTAGATACCGCCTGACATCGTACAGGCTAAACTGTGGTATCTATTTCTAGTCGGCACCCTCGACGCGGTGCCGACTAGAAAGTTCATAACCATAACGCGGTTCGCCGACCAATATTGGACATAATCTAATTTTTTACAATAATCTCAATACTAAGCATATTATCTACTATTTTTTACATTAATAATCAATAAAAATTATGTATAGAAATAAAGAAAAAAACGTAAAACTATTGCTTTTTTCACTCAATCATCGGAATCATGCGCATTTGTGTGCATATTATCTGATTGAATTTCTTTCTTATCGTCATTTAAACTCAAAACAACTTTTTTCATTTGATGCGTATATAAATTATGGTGAAGTTATGAGTGAGTATATTCCGACTATAAAGAATGCTTCTGAAATCGTCGATGGTTAACCGTGATGAAATATTTTTAGGAATACCGTTTACTCTGTTTTTAACATTATAATGCTCCACATCAATTGAATACATTTTTGGACGTAGTCCAATATATTCACTCGTAATATATAAATATAAATATATATATATATATATATATATATATATATATATATTTATATATATATATATATATATATATATATATATATATATATATATGTATATATATATATATATATATATATATATATATATATATATATTTATATATATATATATATATATATATATATATATATATACCATAATATCTTCTGAAGATAATCAATTTCTCGAATTTAGTGACATACATAGTGTATATCATCAGATGGATGTTTCTTTTGTAATATATGCAGACTTTGAATGTAAATTAAAATCATGCGGTGAACAGCATTCCGAAAAGAAAGGAATGTTGAGGAGCATCTCGCTTGTGCATTTTCATATCTAATCGTATGAAATTACTTATAATCCGAAATTGTGTAAAATTAGTACTTATGTGGGTATGGATTCCCCTAAAACTTTCATTGAAATTTTAGCTAATGATCTCACAAAAATGTTTGATGACTATATTAATGTTAACATTCCGATGAACCCTCTATCTGATGCGGAGCGAGCTTTTCATTATTCATCTCCTATATGCTATATTTGTGAGAAAAAATTTATTGTGAATAAAGAGCGTCTAATGGATCATTGCCTTTTAACCGGAAAATATCGTGGTCCAGCACATAAACAATGTCATTTGAAATATGAAGTTCCGAAATCTTTTCCTATATTTTCCCATAACGTGTCAGGGTGCTTCAACATAAAAGTGGTTACATTGAAGTAATTGCTATAATTAAAGAGAATTATATTTCTCTATCATTTAAACGTAAAAACAAAAACGTGTTTATGGAGATAAGATTTTTAGATTCGTTCAGATTTATGGCTTAAAGTTTGGAAAACTTAGCTAAATATCTCGATCTTTCAGATTTCCACATGGTTAGAGCAGCATACCCTAACAATGAAGAATTCGATCTAATTCGACGTAAGGGTGTATATCCTTACAACTATATAAAAGGTTATCCATTTCGCGGTTTCAAAAGTATAGGGCTAGAATTCGACATCTGTCAAACAGAGTTGTTAAAACAATTTCTTTCTTTTTCAGTTCAAAGTCTGACATTTGCGAAAATGGATCGCTTAACTCTCGCACAACGCATTAAAATTGTAAAAACCTACTACAAAAATGGTGATTCTGCCACAGCCACATATCGTGCTTTAAGAGGAGATTATGGTTTACATAATCGTCCAACTACGCAAGCAATTGGCAAAATTGTGAAGAAATATGAAGAGACTGGATCGGTTACAGATATTGTAAGGCCTGTACATCATCGTTTCGCTCGTACCACCGAAAATATCGCTGCTGTAAGTGAAAGTGTTGCCGAAGACCCGAATGTGTCGATTCCTCGTCGTTCTCAGGAATTAGGACTGTCTTACGGCACATTATGGAGTATTTTGCATTTGGATCTACACCTACATCCATATAAAATCCAGCTCACACAACAACTGAAGCCAGCTGACCATTCACAACGTCGTAGATACGTCGAATGGGTGCTTGAACAACAGGCGGTGGACGGCGATTTTTCGAACAAAATTTTCTTCAGCGACGAAGCACATTTCTCACTCGGTGGGTATGTTAACAAACAAAATTGTCGTATTTGGGGTTCTGAGAATCCTCAAGTAATTGAAGAGAGGCCACTACATCCACAAAAAGTCACTGCTTGGTGCGCTCTTTGGTCCGGAGGTGTGATTGGACCTTACTTCTTCGAAAACGACGATGGAACGACTGTCACCGTCAATTCGGAGCGTTATGGTCATATGATAACCGACTTTTTTTGCCTGCTATTGAAGAATACGACTTAGAGAATATGTGGTTTCAACAAGACGGTGTCACATGCCACACAACTCGAGCGAATATGGCTTTATTGCAAGAGAAATTTTCTGGCCGCGTAATTTCTCGTCGTGGCGATATCAAGTGGCCACCAAGATCATGCTATTTGACACCGCTTGACTTTTTTTTGTGGGGCTACGCGAAAGACCGTGTTTATGCAGATAAACCTTTAACTCTTGAGCACCTAAAAACCAACATTCGTCACGTTATGGCTGAGATACCGCCCAATATGTGTCAAAAAGTGGTCGAAAATTACCTCAAAAGAAAAAGCGGAGAAAGTTGTACATGAGAAAAGTCTTTCTCAAAGAGAAAAATTCATTAACACTTTAACAGGTTCATCGTGTTCTGAAGAAGAATACAGTCACACTTAAAAAGTGTGAGTAACGTTCGGCCGCTGGTCCTTGAAAGGTTATAAGGAAATTATTTTAAAATGTGATGTGGTCCTATTAAAATTTGATATATTTGAACAGTTCAGGAAAAAATGTAAGAATGCGTATAAACTTGCTCCATATCAATATTAAACAGCACCGGATTTATCATGGGATGCAACGTTGAAACATACCTCCATTTCATTACAGTTGTTTACTTCACACTCAAGAATAGTTTTATACAGAAGGGAATTTTTAGTGGTATTTGTCAAATTAGTAAAAAACACTCGAAGGCAAACAATGTATATATTCTGAATATTTAGTATATTTAATAATATATGGTAATGTCACAATACCTACTAATAGATGGATTTGAGTGGGTTCAAAACATCAATATTTAAGATATATTGAATACACCTAGTATTGGATACTTTTTAGAGATACATGATCTGCATAACGATATGCCATTTTGTGTTGAAAATATTAACTCTCCAAATAATAAAAAAGTAAAAAAAAGAATAATTACAAATTTAGACAATAAGGAAAACTATGTAACACACTAGAGTTTAGAGTTGTTAAAAGTTCATAAGGGGTTAAAATTTAACCAATCTCCTTGGTTAAATCAGTATATTGATTTAAACACATGAATTTGAAAAAAAACCTTTTTAAGTTAATAAATACTGCTATATGCTGTATATATATGTATGTATATGTATGTATATATATATATGTATATATATATATATATATATATATATATATATATATATATATATATATATATATATATATATATATATATACATACATATATATACAGCATATAGCAGTATTTATTAACTTAAAAAGGTTTTTTTTCAAATTCATGTGTTTAAATCAATATACTGATTTAACCAAGGAGATTGGTTAAATTTTAACCCCTTATGAACTTTTAACAACTCTAAACTCTAGTGTGTTACATAGTTTTCCTTATTGTCTAAATTTGTAATTATTCTTTTTTTTACTTTTTTATTATTTGGAGAGTTAATATTTTCAACACAAAATGGCATATCGTTATGCAGATCATGTATCTCTAAAAAGTATCCAATACTAGGTGTATTCAATATATCTTAAATATTGATGTTTTGAACCCACTCAAATCCATCTATTAGTAGGACATATATATATATAAACCATGACTGCCAAAATGGACGCCGAGCCAAACGCACCCATGCCATCATTTGACAATGGGTAAAGGGACTAGCTAATACACTCCAAGGCCTGTGGGACGGAGCCTCACTGGAAGTGGTGGATCGAAACAACATTCCATCTGTACCCAAAGCGAAAGTGATAATAGTTCGAGTGGTGCAGCCGGAATTGCCCTAAAACTGCTACAACGACAAAATCCTGAAGTACCGACACAAGACTGGAGGGTGCTGCACGTGGCCAAACAAGCGAAAGCAGTCGTGGGTCAGATCTGCATCCTGCAGATCAATAAGCCGGGAGAGGATAGAAAAGCCAGATTTGGAAAAATGGCTTGGAGTGTAGGTAATGTATATCTGCGCCTAAATAAGCGACTCCCCCAAAATGGCAATACGAATACGCTTGATACCGGGGAGGTAGAAAAAGACCTAGGAGTGGAAAGTATCCTAGAAAGCTCCCTGACGCTACGATGCACATGCGAACAAATGGCGGAAGTAGCCATTCCCATGGAGACCCAAGCAACAGATGCTGATGGTTCTCCAGATAATACTGCATCGTATTAAGACTGCCTCAGCCGAACTTCTCATTACTTTAGGGGAGGACGGCTACGACGTGGCTTTAGTCCAGGAAGCCTGGTTGGTATCTGGCAACAAGGTTTCTGGGCTAAAGTCAACTAACTACACGATGTACTTTCCAAGCACTAACGCTAAGGTAAGAACTGCTATCATGATAAAAAAATCTTCTGCTCATATATTCTCCTTAACCTCTCCACAGACGACCTGACCGTGGTAGCCGCAGAGGATGGCAAATATGAATCGTTACTCTTTGCATCCTGCTACATGTTCTCGATATAACTCTCTATACAGTAATATAATTACTATGATCGAAGATTGAATGGTGCTCGACACCATAAATATATAAGCTTTGGTGTAATCTTCAAGCCTAAGCTGTTAAGTAAAGTCCTAAGAAATCTAAGAAATACAAACTGGAATCTATATAGGAGGATACTTGTCAGCAGGTTAGGAAGGCCACCAAAAATAAATACTTACGCTGAAGTTGACCGCAACCTTGGAACTCTTACTTATGCAGAGCTTTTCAAATTTCATGCCCGGCAACACAAAGCGCAGACCAAGACCCCCTTGGTGGAACGAGGAGCTTGGGCAGCAAAGGCCAAATTGGCGAGATATATTTAAGCTCGCCAAACAGGCGAAACAGCAAGGCAGTTGGAATGAATATACAGATCTGCTAAAATTGTATAAGAATGATATCCGTAAGACAAAAAGGAACTCCTGGAAAGAGTTTTGTGGTCGAATGGAAAAAACATCAGAAGTGCCAAGGTTAATGAAGCTGCTATCAAAACAACTCGCCATGCCAAGCCTAATTAGAATCGAAAACGGGGAATTGGTAGGGAACTGCTTGGAGTCTCTGGATATACTAATAAACACACACTTCCCTGGCTGCAACGAGGCGAATAATCTCGTAATGGTCGAACCTCAACAAAACAGTATACCCGACAGCCTGGTAGTCAATGACAGGTTGGAGTGGACAATCAATTCTTTTGAGGCATTCAAATCACCTGGAATTGACGGGATCTTTCCAACAATGCTGCAGAAAGCTAGTCAACAGGTGATGCCATTGCTCATAAAAATATATAGGAGATGTCTGAGATATGGTTATGTGCCTGTGCTCTGAAGGGATGCAGAGGTTTTATTCATACCCAAGGTAAGTAGAAGCAGTCACTTGGGTCCTAACGACTACAGGCCAATAAGCTTGACTTCATTCATTTTTAAAACTTTCGTAAAATTATCGATACATTTGTTAGCGAAAGTTTGAACCCTAATACACTATTGAAATCTCAACACGATGAACAAAATCCTGATAGAGCATAAAGGGAAAACTCCTAAGCTAGTAGCTTATGCCGATGACATAGCTATAATCGTATAATTTCTAAGTAGATAGCCTTTCTACTATCAGGGATATGATGGAGCAAACACTTAGGAACATAAACTATTGGGCCACCAATTCTGGCCTCAGTAAAAACGTAGATAAGACGCATCTTATATTCTTCAACAGAAAATACATTTTTCCCTCTTGGACACCGCCCAGGCTTAACGGTGTCACATTAACTCCCACTAGACACACTAAATATCTAGGAGTAGTGTTGGACAGTAAGTTGCTATGGAAACTCAATGTCGAGGAGAGGGTGAAGAAAGCATGCAACGCACCTTACATGTGCAGGAAGATGCTAGGCAGTACCTGGGGCCTATCTCCCTCTCTTATGCGTTCGTGTTTTTCGGCAATTGTCAGACCAATACTGCTTTACGGGGTACTGGTGTGGTAGAAAGCTCTCTAAAAGATGACTTACTTAAAAACTATGGAAGAAGTACAGCGACTCGTAGCACCGAGTATAACCGAGGCGCTGAAGACAACTTCCACTGCCGCGCTAAACAAAATACTCAATGGGCCACCTATAGATCTCTATGCAGACAACCTGGCATCAAAATCAGCTGAAAGGTTGAAGGCTATAGGGTAATTGGTAAGAAGATCATATGGACACTGTTCTATTTGTCGACCCACAGCACCTTAATCAGACTACATGATTTCGCACTTAAGGAAGGAAGATACAACAGTATGTATAAGACGAGGGCTGGCGTAAAGTCCAAGAACCAAGACGCAATACCTTTAACTTCTTCACAGATTGCTCGAAAATTATGGAGGTGGTTGGGACTGGTGTTCACTGTCCAGAATTGGACGTAAACCAGTCGTACCAGCTCCCAGAAGACTGCATCGTCTTCCAAGCAGAAGCTGCCGGATCAAAAATTCATTTTTACGTAGCTAGTCAAGCGGCGATTAAAGCAATAATAGCGCACTATACCACATCCAAGAATGTACTGAGGTGTCAAGAACCACTAGAATGATTATCCGAAAACAGACGAATATATTAGATACCGGGACTCAAGGGTATACAGGGAAACGAGAATACAGATCGAAACGCGTAACATACCAATGCCACTATGCACGATTCACAACAATCCAAACTCAAGTATGATAAGGAAAGCAGGGGGGTAAAGAAGTATGAACACCTGTAGGACCGCCAAAATATTGCTCGGGTTACATAACGATAACTGCTCCAATCTAATTCTGTCTCTTAACAGAGTAGAGTGCAGACCTATGGTTGGCGCAATCACTGGACACTGCCTCACGGTATCCCACGGTCACAAGCCTCATAAAGAACGTCAGATGCAGGAAATGCAAAAAGCCTGGTGTAAAGGAGACTTTGGAGCATCTGAGCACTCTTAAAATTGGCAATGAAAATCGAAATATATAAAGAGCTTTACAGCTCGTAACTAGGTCTAGACGTTTTGGTATGACTAAGGACCCATATAGGGTCTATGTGTGACATCTTCGTGGAGGTCTTCCAGTATAAACTAACCTAACCTGTTTTCCTCAGTGTACATTGCAAAAGGTGGTCTGGAGGTGTTTTCGCAAGGTAACGTCTCTAACTGCGTCAGCCAGGTGGGGCTAGCGCAATCCTTGTTGAACTCTCGCAAGTCAACTCACTGGCTGTCATGTAGTTTGATCTAAGCGCTATCTCATGATACCTTTATTTATTAATGAGGAGTAGTCATGTAGCTTGCTCTGCTTACTATGTGACGGCGCTTTCATAATTATTAATGGGGGCCCTCCATGTGGCGACCACCGGGCAACGTCTTCCTGGCACCCGCTGGGAGGCGGCTGAAGTGAGTGGCGAAAATCTCCTCAGTTAGAGGTTGTGCGTTGGGTTTGGGACCCGCCCAATGAAAAAAACAAATATGCCTCGGATAAGGACTACCGCTTTTGTTGATGACCTCCGCAAACGAAAAAAGGACAACGATTTACGGATATGCACCTGGAATTTCCGGTCCCTTGATAGGGAGCTATGCAGCTGGTTGATGTCCTCAAAAATACAGAGCTGACATCACCGCTCTCCAGGAAATGCGATGGACAGGACAGGGCTGCTCCAAAAGACCGTCCTGTGACATCTACTACAGTTCCCATGCTGAAAGGCACGAATTAGGATGTGGATTTTTGGTTAGCAAGAGACTACGACATCTTGTCTCACAGTTCACGCCTGTGAACGAACGGCTGGCCACAATCCGCAGCAGGGCAAAATTCTTTAACGTCAGCTTTACATGTGCCCACGCTACGACGTGCGCACACGTAAACTTGACC
This sequence comes from Megamerina dolium, assembly GCA_963854835.1. Taxonomy (NCBI): domain Eukaryota; kingdom Metazoa; phylum Arthropoda; class Insecta; order Diptera; family Megamerinidae; genus Megamerina; species Megamerina dolium. The sequence continues at coordinate 34,814,237 of OY978530.1, forward strand.
AAGGAGAGCTTCTTTCAACTCCTCAGAGAAGCTTACGACCGCCACGATATCAAAACCGTGCTTGGCGACTTTAATGCCAGGGTGGGCAAAAAAGGTACTTTTGGTCCAACTGTCGGAAAATTCAGCCTCCACCAGAGCACTTCCGATAACTGAGCACGAAGCATGGTAATTGGTGGTACCAGATTCCAACCAGATTCCAACATGGCTGTCTCCAGATCATCGAACAAGAAACCAAATTGATCATGTGGTGATTGACGGAAGGCAAGTTTCCAGTGTGATGGACGTGAAATCGATTCGTGGTGCAAACATCGACTCGGACTACCTTGTTGCAGCTAAGGTGCGCAGACGTTTATGTGTCGCAAATAACAAGAGAAGTCCAACACAGAGATAACTCGACGTCAATAAGCTGCCATCACCAGAGACACCAGATGTATTTGCCCCTCTACTATTGGATTTGCAATTTCAGAACACTCTCCCACTTGGTGATATATGAGCACGGTGGACACACGACAACTGCTGCCGAGGAGGTACAGAACAACCCTGTGTGCAGGCGCAACGTGAGCTGGTAAGAAGCGGTACAGAGAGAAAAGGAGTGCAGAGAGACGTCTTTTCAGGCGCAAGAAGAGAGAGTTGGAAAAACGCGAGTGTGAGGAGATAGAGATGTGTACCGACAAGAATGAAACTCGAAAATTCTTCGAAAAAATCAAGCGCCTGAGTGGTGGTTTAAACCCCGGAGCCTCTTCTTGTCGTAATGGAAATAGGAATCTGGTTGCAAATGTCCAGAGTGTACTGAGCCTATGGAAGGAACACTTCTCCACGTTACTGAATGGCGATGCTACGAAGAATTCCGCCAGTGGAGGAGGTTGCCCGATAACCCCGATTGCAGATGATGGTGTTAATGTTCCACCACCCGACTATGACGAGGTTGAAAGGGAAATTTTAAGCCTGAAGAACTACAAAGATGCAGGTGCTGATGGCCTGCCTGCCGAGTTGTTTAAGACCGGAGGCGATGAGATGCTCACCTGCATGCACCGGCTTATAAGCAGAATATGGTCGGATGTAAGCATGCTTGACGATTGGAGGCTCTGTGTTCTCTGTCTCGTACATAAAAAAGGATACCCCACAATTTGTCTCCTGAGCTTCGCATACAAGTTTCTATCAAGCGTATTGTGCAAGCACCCTGATTGGACATTATCAGTGTGGCTTCAGACCTGGTAAATCCACCATCGACCAGATTTTCACACTGCGCCACATCCTGGAGAAGACAGATCGACACACACCACCTATTTGTTGACTATAAAGCCGCTTTCGACAATTCGTTAAGGGATTACATCTACACAACTAAGTTTGCATTTGGTATAACGCAAAACTCATTCGATTTTGCAAAATGACACTGCTTAACTCTCGTTGTGCAGTGAAAATTGGGAAGGACCTCTCCGCACCGTTTAGTACCGAACGGGGTTTCAGACAAGGTGATTTGTTATCGTGCGACTTCTTCAATCTTATTATGGAGAAAATAATACGAGCTGCTGATCTACGACATAATGGCACTATCTTCAACAAAAGTGTCATGCTGTTGGCGTATGCCGACGATATTGACATAATCGGCATGAACACGCGACCTGTCAGTGCAGCATTCTCAGAGTTGGAAAGAGAGTCGCATCGAATGGGTCTTACGGTGAACGAGGGCAAAACGAAGTATCTGGTGTCAACAAACAAAGATTCCCGTCGTCTTGGACAGCATGTCACTGTTGACAACTGCGCTTTTAAAGTACTAAGGGACCTTGTCTATCTTTGAACCAGCATTAACAGCAGTAATGACGTCAGCCTGGAGATCATGCGTAGCATAACTCTTGCTAACAGGTGTTACTTTGGACTGAGTAAGCAATTGAGAAGTCGAGCCCTCTCTCGTAGAGCAAAAACTACACTCTATATGGCGCTGAAGCCTGGACAATTTCCACCACGGATGAGCGAATGCTTAGAGTTTTCGAGAGAAGAGTCCTACGTAAGATCTTTGGACCTATTTGCGTTGGTGGCGAATACCGAATAAGGTACAACCATGAGCTGTACGAGCTGTATGCCGATATTGACATAGTAAAGCGCATCAAAATCCAGCGGCTGCGCTGGCTAGGTCCTATCGAGCGAATGGAAGAACACGTTCCCGCTAAGAAGGTGTTATATTCGGAACCCGCTGGAGGACGACGCAGAAAAGGAAGACCTAACCTCCGGTGGAAAGACCAAGTACCGGAGAACGTGACGGCGCTTGGAATTTCTAACTGTTATTTTTGGCCTAAATCGATATTCGAAATTTGAAAAACATGCAATAATAGCCCATTTTTTCTCAATTAATTTTTTTTGGAAGTTATATGAAACTGCGACCTCTTATTACTTGAAACTTATTTAAATTCACCTCCAAATGAAGTATTTTAAGGAGTGGCAACGGCTATCACGTTCTTGAAGTTCACTCATTTTAGTTTTGGTCTTTTCAATGTGATAATTTAGTGAGCTTTCCAGTTCTTGTATAGTGTGGACAGGTATCATATTTGATTGGAAAGATTTAACCTCCATTATATCGTGTGGTGGTTTAGCATTATTTAGTAAAGACTCTTTCAAAACACTAAGTATAAAGTTAAAAATTTCCTATGAATTTTTCAGGGATTAAATCAGTCTTATCGTCATTATTAATAAAAAGACTTAAAGTTAGTTAATAGCATAATGGATTTCAATTTTATTGTATATATATGTTGTTTCGTTCACAATATTGATTACAATTGGTTTTATATATGTGGTACGTTCTATCTCACTATAGCTTCGTATAATGTTAATTTCAACTATTTGTTTTGTCACTGATTTTATTTCGCATTTTATAGATTTTAAAGTTTCAAAGTATATTAATTCATTGGGGTTTTAAAAAGATATTTTCGGAAAAAAAGAAAAACTGCCGCTATCAAAAAAACTATTCGCCCTGAAGTATATAAGATCATCAACCCCGTCGCCATGCAATCAAAGTGTCCAATCAACGTAAGCAGCGCCATCTGCCGGCAATAAATGGCACTAGCACAGAGTGGCCTAAACAGGGTATTTATACGATTTTTAAAAGCTGCTTAACAACTTTTATATTCCCATAGAGAATTTCACAAGCATTTCTTTTGTTAATATTCATACGTATGTGATAAAGGGTGCCGTAGCTCAGTGGTTAGTGTGTTCGCCTTCTGATCTGTAGGTCGTGATTCAATCCCCGGCTGATGCATAACAAATTTAATATCGATAAGATTTTTCTTTCGAATGGTACCCACTTGTCGGCAAGCAATTGCCAATTCTTTCGACAGTAACAACTTGCCATGAAAAAGCTTCTAAAAGAACTCTTGACAAAGCTCAGAAAAAGTGATGTCACAAGTGTTCTGCCGTTCGGAACCGGCTAAAATATGTAGGTCCCTTCTAATACTGTCCAAATTTAAGACGCACAACAGTAATGGAAGAGAAGCTCAGCCAATGAGCCCTTTGGGGCTTTAAGTGCCACATATTTATTTTTTTTTTATGTGATAACTCCAATTATGACACACCCTTGGAATTCTTGTATAGGATTCTTTCTATTTTTGAAAATGTGCTCGTTTAATATGAGCTTGTAAACTTTTCTTCGCAGAGAAAAATGCGTCACATTCATCGCAAAAGAATGCTGAACGCAAAGTTTTACGCTTTAACATTTTTCTTAAATAAAATTTAGTGTAGATAATATATTAATAATATTATTTAAATAAGATAAAAAATAATTTAATAATATTGACAATTTTAATTAATTGTTACTGATGCTGTTGTTGTTGTTGTTATGGTTGTTATCGTTCTTGTTGTTGATGTGGTTGTTGGTGTAGTTGTTATTTATTATTGCTGTTGCTGCTGAAGTTGCTCTTATTGTTATTGCTATTGTTAGTGTTGTTGTTGTTGTGTATGTGTGTGTAATGGGAATGAGTTTATTCTAGATACATATGTACTTCAGATTTTTATGATATATATATGTACATATATGGATCATGTAGTCTAAAAAGCAAATAAGTAGTCGATGTGGTATGGTAGTAGAATTCATTTTCTAGAAGAAAGAAGAACAACAACAACAACAGAAGCAGCAATAACAACAAGAGCAGTATGTATATAGGGATATGGATGGCATGAAGAACTTAATTCCAGGATTTCCTTCTTACCTATAATATCAATTGATAGCCTTGTGATAGACCGAGGCTATCAAATCACATAGTGTGAATTCAAACACACTGTCTATGCTAGAAAAATTATGTTGACATTGAATGATGGAGTGGTATTTTTACCACCCCGATTTAATTCAATGACCCGTATTAATATGGGACGTTTCGCGCTTTTCAGAAAAGCGAGAAAAAATTCTACATTCGATTAATGCACACTCCGGGTCAGGATGGGCAGACTTTTATTTTGTAAACTTATTTCTGAAAGTTCTAAATTATTTTTTATAGGGAAATAGGATGTTTTGAAATGTGAAAACTTCTGAAATGTAAGTATTTAGGTAATGAAATGTAATCACTTTTGAAATGTAAGAATTTCATCGGTGGTATCTATATTGGCCGCTTTCCACATTATAGTTTTTCATCAAATTTATGGCGTGTTAATATATAGAATAATAAAAATAGTCATACACCTGTGTAAATGACATATACAGGTGTATGACTCATTATTCGCAATAAGTATATTCCATTTGAAATCCTTACTATGGATCACATTGCTACATTTATAAAAATCCATAACTGTGAAATCATTCAGAAAGTCTGTGATATAAAACAAATTTTCCTTTTCTTCCAAGGTAATAACACATTCATTTCTATGTAAAAAACATTTTATGACATCCCTAATTTCACACATTTAAAAACAAATAATAATAGCACTTCAACAGTCATCAGCACACTGAATTAAGTTGAACTATCATCATCCCATCTATCATCATCAGAAAATGGACAATTCCAAAAATAATTGGAAGTCATAGTGTTTCTACAAGCTCCATCTTATGATTAACCTGCCATCACTACTTCACCTCCTATAACTTCGAATTGTACATGCTGATTTGGTTTGAATTTGAAATCCATTTCTAGTTACACGCATTATCAGAGATAGAGCACCACCTTCTAGTTTTACAAATACTTCCATAACTCTTTCCCTTGCATCCAGTCGAACTATTTTGCAATTGGAGCATGCACTATAATATACGCAATAGCTATCACGATCGCGAACTGTTTTACACCAAAACATACTTCCACTTCAATTAACAGGTACAAAATAATATCTTTAAATACCGCCATTTTAAAAACTATCTAATAAAGCTTAAATTAAAATTGTAGTCATCAACGAAACTATTTTTGCATAATATTGTGAAATACTAAAGCACTTGACTAACCTGTTACAAATGTTTCACCCTAATTACAAATTCAAACACACAAAAGTAATATTTTTTAGCTAAACATATATGTCACCTGTATATGCTCACACACACACAGTCGTACATGAGCTTGCCATATCAACCGCACAGCTGATAAGGTAGGTCCAACTAACAGCATTTGCTATCACTAGGCCTAAGCAGCATCGTTAGCTGTCACCATATGGATACACACACGCACTTACGCTAGCCCTAAGCAATAGCTGGCTACGATCATGATCTCCTGATGCCTCAACTCGCATCATCAGCATTATCGCTTTCTACCATTCCACTAACCCTCTAAGCTGTCACCTTCCTAGGCTGCCACCATAACAGATATGAACCGCATAACTGATAAGCCAGCTTTCAGATATTTTTTTTTTGCTGAACATACACACACACGAACATGCACTTGCTATATCAAACACATAGCTGATAAGCTAGGCCTGAGCATCATAGCCAAACATATATCTGACCCGTTTTTTTCCGTTGTATCTCCCCTCTAAACGCATTTAGAGTAATTTAAAAATTTAGTTCCAATTTCGTTTGATGTACAATTTGTGAAAAATGTTAAGTAATTTACAATAAAAGAAATTTCACATAAGGAGCTCAATCACAGTCAACACAAAGCCGAACCCAGAAACAACATCGACTCTGCTAACAAACTTCCCATACTTAAATCTGTCAAGAATCGATTCCATCCCCAACTCCACCGCCGCTACAAATACGCTCCAAATTACCTAAGAATACCGTAACGAATATAGATGATTGGTTATTCATAACTAATTGTGAATGGCACGAATATTGGCAGCATCTTAACGAATATCAACAAAAAGAAATAGGCGATAACTAGAGCAACCCAACAAGAAAGACAGAGAAGAATCTCGACTACATAAAGAAGATTCTGTAGTTTGCCACAGAGTATAAATAGGGCCAGTTGTTGACAAATGAATCAATTGAATTCCCAAAGTGATCGCAGTATCAGAGGCAAAAGTTGCAAGAACATTAAAGAGTTATTGTAAATAGTTGATTGTAAATAGAGTTGATTAAATAAATTGTTGCCGTATATAGTTGTACAAAATAAGTGTTGCAATTATTATTGACAGTCAAATTGATACAGGCAAGACTCAAAACAGTTTAATTGAATTTTGCGTACATAATTAAATATTATAATAATGATTACTCATTAAATTTTTTCAGTGTACTTATAATTTTAAAAACAAATTTTATAAATGAATCCCTAAGATTACAATGAGCTTTCATTTACATCGAAGAGTAAAACTTGCTTTTCTTTAAAGACAAGTGCATGATTTTATGTTGCACTGGCATATCAGTGACGAGTTGTAATTCAGCAGTTATAAAATTGGCTTCCGCCCAAGCTAAGGCTGCATCACTGGCGTATGCGTCAGTGCATACTAGATGAAGTTTGAATATATATTCTTTCTAGCTACCATCGATATAATGAACTATAAACGCCGCTCCGCAGTCTCCTGTCTCTTGCTTTCTTCCGTCTGTATATATTTATATAACATTAATATTAAGAATTTCATCAATTTCCTTCCGAGATTTCACAATTCTGTATTTTATGGTTTGTCGTTTAGCAGAATGAGAATATTGAGAAGCTTCCAACTGTCTTCACCCTATTTTCTGAGTGAACGACCCAAGTAGTGCGAACAAATCTGCAGAGATTGCTGAAGATGCGTTGAACCTTCATGACCATGTAAAGTGCGTGGTTAATAAATTTTACGTGGACATCCTTTAGTCATCATCTTTGTAGCCGTAGCATCCTCGTAATCGATTCTCACCACTCGTTGGTCCAAGTAGCTGCATATAAGTTAATATATATTGGAGAACACACGGTGGCGTTTTAGTTTGTGCAACAGGACAGGCCACCAGGCGTTATCGAAAGTTGCTTTGATATCGAGTGAAATACATATGACATGCAGGCTCCAACCTTTTTTTTTATTTCTATTAGTTAGATGGCATTACGTAGTGTAACGAAGTAAATACGTAAGTACTTCGTCACATACTTCGTATACAAATATTTACTACATACATACTATCTTAAACATAAGATAATTTTCTAAATGTAATACCACAGGTAATCCACTCATACACACACACATACTCGCACTCAAACATTTATCGTACACACACATGCGAAACTACACTCTCACCGTTTACTTACAATCCACATCAACTAGGAGAGAGAGAGAGAAGGAATACCACCCACACAGTCGTAAATATGTTTCAGAAACAACGATCACTATCAAGGGACTTACGACGACTTAAATCGACAGTTGGCCTCTGGCTGCCGTGGTGTGGGGACATATCCCCATACTGGGACAGAAAGAGACCAACTACACACACATGACTGTGTCACAGAGTGTCGATTCGGTACCAATCGGCGCAGGCGACAAGGCATGTGTCATAGTGCACAGGGCACCTACTGGTTGGTAACCGCCATAGGACCCAGGCTTTAGTACTAACACTAATTAACCACTAACACCACCATCTTCCATAAAACTCACGAGCCGAGGTTATGTGAGAGTCAGAGGAGGAGGAATTGGACAGACAGGGTCTAGCGGTTCGAAGTGCCAGTAGTCGTGGAGCGCAAACCTGGGATAATCAACCCTTTCTTAATTGTGTGATTTGCTTGCAATATACCGATAAGTAATATAATAAATAAATGGATTAATATAATAACTAAATGAAATAAAATAATAAATAAATGAAATAATGTAATAAATAAAGGGAATAATATAATAAAAATAAATAAATTCAATTTGAACCCTGGCACCGACGAGTTTGACCAGCAGAGAGCATTATAGTAGCTCATCTACGGTCTTTAAAGCCGAATAGTTTTGAGGCCCATATTTGCTGACTTTCAACGTGGTGAGACGCTTACTGAATAATTTTTCTGAAAGTTTTCCGCAGACTGGCCGATTGGCCTATAAGCAGACATATCACTTGTATCTCGCATATTTGCCTTTGGTAGGACTTGAACATAAGCTTCCTTCCACATTTTGGGAAAGTACCTAACTCTGAGACATGCATTATACAGAGCAGTCAAAAACTTCAAATTAAGGTTGGCAAATGCAAGTATGATGTGAAATGGTAAGTACCTGGTGCTCTATTTGGACTCATCGTCGTAAAAGCTCGAGGTACTTAAAATTCAGTAAATTCTAAATCGTTAAGCTTCTCCAGCGTAGTTTTGATTTGCTCTCGTAGAAAATGGTTGTCAATGGTAGGATCTGCATTTTCGTCAGGATAGAAGGGGTTTTAGCAGTTTCTTGACTTGTTTTTGTGAATATACTAGAATTTTTAAGCGCAGTGGGTGTACGTTGAGATGACGCATATTTTATTATGCGATTAGTGAGTGACCACACCTTTTCGATAGCAAAAGTGTCGAAAATCGGATATCGATGCTTCTTTAAGCGCATGTGCATATTGTTTTTTCGCTTCCTAATGCTCTTCAGCTACCGCGTCGGTAGGTCTATTAGACTTACTCAGACTGCTCAACATATGATGTTGTTTGATACATTTTTCTTATAATATAATATCAGCTACGGCTTTACCGTGACCATTTGTAATAATTGAGCCCCATAGAGGATGCCACCCATTGAGATCACCGACAACTATCTGCAAAGACGAGGATGTTTCCACTAGAAAACCATTAATGGGTTGGAGTGTATTGAATTTGTCAATACCAAGCTCGACATATGCGCTCGCAATATATAGGTAACGCTGGTCAATGCAGAGCTTAATAACTGTCAGATTGGATATAGAAAGCTGAGAAATTCCAAGTACACCAAGTACTGTGAATATTGAAGTGCAGCAAATTGCAGTTGCAGTTCAAGTTATTACTGCTTGAAAAGTTCAGGAATCTCAATTTGCAGAGCATAAGCAAATATTAGCTGTCAAAGTGGTGTAGATTATAATTTCCCGCCAAATGCTGATAAAATTTAAAATTAAACCTTAAATTAAGACTTTAAACTTATCTAATTTATCCAAATTAAGATTAAGCCCAAAAGTACCACGAATATTTAAGCTTATGCACACTATAAAAACTGTTAGCTAAATTTATATTTGTTTACGCCAGCAGTGACGTCTTGTCACTTATCACCATTGATGCGTGTGACGCGCGATAAACCGTGCGCAAATTACACACGATTTGTGTTGCCTCACCTCACATCGATGGCGATAGATGACAGGACGCTGATGCAGCAGGGTTCGTTTAATTCTCTCTCTTCCTCTCATCTGTTTATGCCATTGTCCTCATTCGCCATGCGCTTTTAATGACATTATCTAACATTCAGGCATTAACTATACGATTAATGGTAAATGAGAGTTGGGGAGATAGTTGAACCGGAACATATTTTTTATATGCAAAAAAAATCAGTCCCGTTGAACGATCGAATGTTCTTTTCTTTGCTCACTATGAGCTAACATTTTCTTAATCAGTAGAGTCAAAAGTAAAGTTGCAACGAGGCGGTTGTTCGTAATTTCAATTGTTCCAACCTTAGTCATATTATAAAACGTGTGTTAAACTTCAATTACTCTAACATAATTTAAATTATAAAACGTGTGTTAAATTTCAATTATTCTAACATAATTTAAATTATAAAACGTGTTAACTTTCAATTATTCTAACATAATTTAAATTATAAAATTATAATTTTAATTATTAAATTAAATTATAAAAATTTCAATTATTTCAACATTGTTTAAATTATAAGACATTACATCGTGAATATAACCTGAAATATAAGAACTTTGAACATGCATTTTTCCTCAAATGAACACCAATGTTCATCTACTCAGTGAATTAGTTCTTGGGTGGAAGATTGGTATCGCGTGTAGTATATGTGTAAAAGAAATAGCAACATCTTGCAAACTACTACACCTTGATATAAGTAAACTTTTAAATTGTACATTGACATTGAGGAAATGTGATTTTTCAATACCACTCGATGTTGTAATATGTAAAAGAAAAGTGCTAATAGTGTTTATAACTTTTTATGTATCATTAATTTTCTGATGCAATCGACCCTTCAAAATATCATAAAATCAATTTCTGTTTTGTTAACAAATTTCAGCGGTGTTACGGTGACGAACAAATGTATGATCGGGGCTTAAAGATAATTGTGCATTGATGTTACGGGCAAATGACCGAAACTATAATTGTGCATCGGTTCAGTGTAACAAGAAACAGCCGAACGTTCGATTACTCAGAATTTGTGCTTCTACATTTGTTGGTGAATATAAAACCTGTTGCTAACACATACATATATTCTCAACATCGTCAGATCTTTTTACTTCATCTACGTCAAAGCCGTCCACTATCAGCTATACATCTACACAGCGGTTGCCAGGAGAAGACGACGACGACGAATGGTCGAATTCTTGACTTGTGAATCGTATCTGCAATATCCGTATTAAAGAAAATCATTATCTAATATTCCATTTCATTGTAGACGTACGTCGCGCATCAAATAGTCAATTTTCTAATCATTCGTTTTTAGCAACTGATGTCACTGCCAGGCTAGTATCGTGACAGAAACAGAGTGATGAAGTAGCAACGCCAACAACCCTATAGCCGGAGCTTGACAAAAACAACAAAGCAAGCAACATTTAACTCAGCAACAAATACAACGGGCATCTCCACAACCAATGTAAAATAACAACAATAAGAAGGAATATGATCAGCAACTGATTCAACTACAGAAACAGCAGTCATTACGAATAATCGAAAACGTATACACTGCAGCGTCAGCATCTAGTGCAGCAGAAACCACAGCAGAATCATCATCACCATCATCTTCACATCAACGGCAACAATCATAAGTTTAACAGACACAGCACATCACCCACAACAGCGGCAGCAGCATCATTCCCACATCAACCACACCAGCAGCAGAAACACGGTCTGTTTCCATGATGTGCCAATCTTCGTACAGTGAGTACAATCTCACTTCTAAGTAAGTCAATTTGCACACTCATATATCTGTACCTATACCCTTATACCTACCCTCATAAACAATATTCAATACAAAATTTATGAAAAATCTATAAATATTAAGTTTTTTTACATATATAAAACGAAAGACATTTGTGCTGCATTGACATATTATGGATGTCGGTAGCTCTCCCCCAACGGCGCATCAACATCCTACAACTTTAACAAATGTAACAAACACTACAACAACAACTTTAGCAATAACATCAAACATTATAATAACAACAGCAAATACCGCCACCACTATTACTGAAACTCAACTCGCCCCAAAATAGTTTTGGAAAAAGCTGATATAGTCGCCATAAAAAATATTAAATTTGCTTTTGTCAGATTGCGCTGTAACTCATTAAGCGAACTTGCGAAAAAACAAGCCCAAAGTACTTCTGAAAACTGTAAAAAATACAAAAAGAACTTTAGAAAGCCTAGAAAAACGAAAGCAGCCATCAAAACAACAAAAAACAACTGATCAGTATTGGCTCAGTGGTAATCAAAACCGATTCAAGGAACTTCAGGTTGAGGAAACCAACCCCACCAAATTTGTTAAAAGGCAAATTAAATCCCCGCCAATATTTGTAGATAGAGTGATCGACATTCAGCCTCTGATTGATCTTCCAAATCAAACTGCAAAATATCAGTTTGAAATTGAAGTCATTAACTCTGCTCGAGTCAAAATTCAACATAAAACAAAAGAGGTGTATTCAGGAATTAGAAAAAATGAAAAATTGAATTTTATACATACAAACCAAAAAATGAAAGGAGCCTTAAAGTAATCTTAAGAGATCTTCACGCATCTATTAAAACTGCTGTCATAAAAGATGCACTTCTTGGATTTGGTAATAATGAGAAAAATACCTATGTTTGTGATCGATCTCGACCCAAAAACAAATAATAAGGAAGTCTACAATGTAAAATTTTTGGTTTACACCAAAGTTGCTTTTGAATCACAACATTCCAAACGTGAAATTCTATAGTGCTCAAATACGGGCACACAAAATCATATTGCAGACGTAAGCCCAAATGCATCAAATACGCTGGTGATCATATTTCATCTGAATGTTCCCAAAAAACTAAATCACCAAATGTTAAGTGTGCGCTACGTGAAGGCAGCCTCCTGCCAACTACAAAGGTTGTTCCGTTTATCGAAAACTTCATCAACAAACGTTTTTTAAGAACAAAAACGAAAAAATAGTGCAGAAAAATTTACATCAGGAAAAAAATAAAGAACAAACTGTTTCATCGAACTCTCAGAACGTTAGTTACGCTCAAATGGTCAGAGGTCAAACATCTCAAAATAATCCAGCGAATATCCAATCGCCAAATTCATCCAGCCAAATTGATTCACTAATAAAATGAAAGAAATGATGTCATTTGTAAAATGACAAGTCTCCTAACAAAAATTCTTTAAAATAGTACGCTCTGCCGCTGAAAATTGTTTTGTAGAATACAAATGGGCTTGCCCGTGAAATCCAAGAAATACAATTATTTATTGATCAAAATAATATTGATGCGTGGTAATATCTAAAACGCACTTTACAAAACAACTTTGTTAAAATACTAAACTATAAAATTTTCCATACTTCGAGGGCGGTACCAGGCCTACCCTACCTAACAAAGAAAACACAACAAATTTGGAAAAATGTAACTTTATTTCTCCACATAATCTCCTTTTAGCTCTATACATTTTTCACAGCGATATTCTATTGCTTCGATACACTGTTTATAGTATGAACTGTCTAGCTCATTAAAATAACCATCTACCGCAGACTCCACCACTTCATTGTTTGCAAATCTTCTACCACCAAGCCAATTTTTCAAGTAAATAGAAAATAATCCGAAGGAGCTAAATCTGGCGAATAAGGTGCGTGCTGAAGCAATTTGAGCTTTAACTTATTGATTTTGACCATCGCAAGAGCGCACGTGTGAACTGGTGCATTGTCTTGATGAAACAACAATTTATTTTTCGCTAAATGCTGACTTTTTTCTTTAATTTCATCACTTAAACGGTGCAACAAATTAGCATAATACTCGCCGTTGATTGTTTTTCCTTTTTGAAGATAATCAATAAAAATGATCCTCCGTGCATCCCAAAAACAGACGCCATAACTTTGCCTGCAGATGGAACTGTCTTCGCCTTCTTTGGACACGATTCTTCCCTTTCAGTTCACTGTTTTGACTGCTCCTTTGTCTCAGCTGTGAAGTGGTGGACCCATGTCTCATCTACGATTACAAATCGACGCAAAAACTCGGCTCTATTACTGTGAAACATCGCCAAGCACTCTATTGAAACATCTACACAACATTGTTTTTGTTCTATTGTGAGCAAATGCGGCCCCATCTTGCACACAGCTTTTTCATCTCCAAATTTTCGGTCAATATATGATGTATAGCACTTTTTGAAATGCTTGTAATTTCATCTAGCTCACGCACATTAAGCCGGCGATCATCCAATACCATTTTGTGGATTTTTTTAAACGTTTCTGGCGTGGCCACCTCAATTGGTTGACAACTAAGGTGTTCGTCTTGGCAGCTCGTTCGACCTCGTTTTAACTCTGCCTCCCAATATTTTTTGGTCGTAAAAGAAGGAGCAGACTCCCCCAGAGTAGGATCTAGTTCGGCTTTAATATTCGTTGGACTGAGACCTTTCAAATGGATGTATTGCATTACATAACGGTGACCAATTTTTTCCATGTTTACAAATTCACTGAGGTCTTTAACTATAGATGGCTTCAACAAAAGTACTAAACAACGTGGCGCCTTGAAACTTATAAAGTTGCCGCTTTTCACCAAAATAATTTTTTTCAAACTATGTCAGGTCGGGTAGTTCTGGGACCACCGTCGTATGCATCCTAATGGGACCGCTCATGGGCAATAATTATAAAAAGCAGCATTAAGCACTACGAATCCAGCCATTATAAAACTGATGAAATTTAAGCCAGTAATGTTAACGTTGAAGACACAGATGGAGAAATCGCAATTTCATCAGGGTATAGCCGTCCGAAACACAGCATCAAAAATTAAAAATACATTGATTTTTTCAATAGACTTGGTAGACAATTCATACCTGGTGGCGATTATAACGCAGAAAACATTTTTTGGAGATCAAGTCTTACAACTTCTAAAGGTCGTGAACTATTAGTGGCATTCAAGACCTAAAAATTATCAGTTCTATGGTATGGCCAGCAGACCGTTCAAAAACACCAGATACCTTAGATTTCTTCATAACCAAGGGATTTTCAAATTGGCGAACTCATTGTTGCTCAGTAATTAGTAAAAATTTTCTAGCTGCTGACAAAAAATGCGAACTACATTCGAACGGGTCTGACTGGGATTGTATCAGAACTACTTTCTCAAGTTTTCTGGATATGTATTTACCATTAAAAGCAGAAGATGGTATAGACTGCGCCATGCACCATTTTACAACTTGCGCGCAGGAAGCAGCATGGAATTCAACTCCACCTGTTATGTAAAGACGGCTCTTCCTAAACTTTAGCGAGCTGTTAAAAAAAAATTAACCAAAAGCGGCAGGCCTTAAAGCGATGGCAGCAAACACGACACCCAGATGATAAATCCGAATTAAACAAAATCACTAAGAACTAAGAGCCCTCCTGGAAGATGAGAAAAATTCCTCTCTTGCAGAACTGATTACTCACTTTGGAAAGTGCTTAAGAAAGTAAATAAAAGTGTAGACCACTCCTCGCCTTTAAAAACACAAAACCGTTCTTGAAAGCGAAGCGATCCAGAAAAGGTTTGCACATTTTTTTTCTCACCTTCTTTTAGTTTTCACCCCAAATAATACTGAATGAGAACACAACTTCAATATCGATGTTGAAAAGTACTTAACTGAGTGCCACCATTTAGAACTACCTATTAAAAATTTCACAAGAAATGAAATTTGCATGACAATTAAATTGAATTGAATTAGCAAAAGCTCCCGGATTTGATTTAATAATTGCCAAAGTCCTAAAAGAGCTTCTTTACTCAGCCACTACCGTCCTCATGTATGTGTTCAATGCCTCACAAAGAAGATGTTATTTTCCAACTCAGTGGAAAGTTGCTGAAGTGAAACTGGTTTTAAAATCTGGAAAAACAGGAGAATATGTCAAGTCCTACCGTCCTATTACCTTACTGCCCATCCTTTACAAAGTATTCGAAGTTTTAATCATCACCCGCTTAACGCCAGAAATTGAGTCCAGGAACATTATTCTCAATCATCAATTTGGGTTTCGAAAATCATATATTACTATCGAACAAATTCACAGATTAGTTGAAGAAATCCACTTGACTTACGAAAAAAAGGAATACTGCACAGAGACTTTCCTAGATATTTCGCAACCTTCGATAAAACTTGGCATGTGGGCTTATTATACAAAGTTAAAAAATTCTTTCCGTTAAATATATACCTCATAATAAAATCGTACCTATCGAACCGACATCTTTATATTAAACAGGGAGAAACCTGAACGTCTCAACACAGTATACAGACTAGAGTACCTCAAAGAAGTGTAATGGGTCCCATTTTGTACTTAATCTTTACATCAGACCTGCTTGCTCCTGAAAATGTAGTACTTGGCACATTCGCTGACGATACAACCATTTTTTTTTTCAGATATAAATGCAATTACTACAACACAAAACCTACAAAACAGTCTCAATAAAGTATCGAAACCGCTAAAAAAATGGCGAATAAAAATAAATTAAAATAAATCTGTCCAAGTTAATTTCACACTGAAAAAATTTTCTTGCCCACCAGTTAAAATTAACAAAGCAAATGAATCTAAATATCTTGGCTTATATCTTGACCGAAGATTGACATGGAAGAATCACATTTATACCAAGAGGAAAGCATTGGGCTTAAAACTACGAAATTTCTACTGGCTCTTTCGCAGAAATTCTCATTTGTCAGTTGAAATTACACTTCTTTTGTACAAATCAGTGATATAACCGGTGGGGACATATAGCATTAAACTTTGGGGTACCGCGTTTAACTCTAACGTTGAAATCCTTCAACGCTTCCAATCGAAATTACTACATATTCCATATGTTAAAGATGAAATCAAATTATTTGCTATTAAATACCTATACCGTATTGAAACACATTCAAATGACTTGGTATTAAACCTAATGTCCCCTCTAACCTCTTTTCTAAGATTGAAAAGAAAAGCAATAAAAGTACTGTAATATTTTTCTTTTTCTTTTTTTTGAATTCAACAATTGAATTTATTTTTGTATTTGGGTGCTTTAATGGATGCATACCTCGCATGTCTATCTAGTTTTAAGAACTTACAATTGAAATTTTTTTTTTAATGGTTCGGATATTAGGGGTATATTTAAGAGAATAGACATAAAATATACAAGAAGCTCATTGTGGGCAGTGTTACAATGATTAACATTGATCTGTATAATGCTTAATGTTTTAACAGCCCCAATCTGTACGCGTGTATATTCACTGCTGCATGATCTGGATTTACGGACAGTGCTTGGCACTTGATGATGAGTGTGTCTCATTAATTTTATTGTTGGCTTTCGTATTCTTATTGACACAATTAAAACATTTTAATTTGATGAGATCATCTTTATGCGGACAATTAGTATACGTATGATCCTTGGCATATTACATATGACGTTTACAAGATCAATAGTATCTACTTCTTTGGGAATGCCTTAAATAATTACCATTGGTCGCCTGCTTTTTGCATTATCAGCTTTTAGTAATGAGACACTGGATAGCTTTAGCTTCGCCTCGTCACGTTGCTCTGAATTGTCAAATTCTATGCAGACTTTATTGTTAGATACCGGGAATAGTTTGGAAGGGGCAAATTTTCAGTAACAGATTTCATAAAGACTTTAATAATGTCTGAGTGCTTTGCGTTCTCATCCTCTGCTGCGCTGATCACAATAGCTGGTTTAGTAACGGGGTCTAGCTTTATTATCTAGCCCCATTTGCATAACTAACTTTCGCTTTGCTTCAGCGATTTTAGTGACTCCTTTAAATCTGATAATTCCTCATGCATTACACGAATCAATGATTCGATTAGAGGAACAAGTGCTGCTAATTTTACTATTTCATCGTTTATGGAGTTTTAATCTCGCGTTTCATATTTCCTGCATCTCCTAGCTGTTTCCTTATTTCATTTGAAATCGAGTTAATTGCATAAATTATTGTTGCTGGTGAGCTCTTATTTAATTGTCTATACTGTCAGATTGTTTATAATGCCGATTGTAAAAAAAACGATCAGCTGATGTATTAGTTGTAGCTATATTAAAAAAAATTTTTTGTGCATAAACTAACTACAACCTGAAATCTCTGATGATTACTTTAATGTGAAGAGTAATACACACTAACGGAGCACCTATCAGCTGTCCTTAGGAGTTTCGCTGCTACGTCGATTTATGTGAACCATTTTAATGTTAACTATCTACCAGTTATTTTATTTTATTTTACTGAACATCACGTTCTCTCTGTGATGGAGAACTAAGAATGTTATTGATTACCTGACCCCTTATAGTCATAACAATATGCATGCACACACAAGCACAGATACATACCAACTATATAGCTTGAAACCTAAGCAGCATCATTAACTGTCACAATATGCATACTCACGCACGCACTTATCAACTACATAGCTGACATTCGACACACGAATGTCCTTTGAGGATAATTTTGTTGCAGTTAATGACAACAAAGGTGTACGGAGCGTTATCGCGTATCGTGGCAAATCTAGGCGGACCACATGCGTTAGACGAAAGTTACTAGCAACGGTTATAACTTCTATCTATGCAGCCTCGATCTGGTTAGAAGCTATACCGGGACGTATAAGTCTGGCATTCGGCGACATATCGCCTGAGTGCATTACAAGTGGCTAGCGGTTTCCGTACAGTATCTAATGATGCGATACTAGTTATCACAAGTATGCCACCAATACATGTTATAGCGCGCGAACTACAGCGGATAAACACAACGGGTCCGGGGGCATCGAAACGAGATGAGAAACAGCGCAGTATTCATGCATGGCAAAAAATATAGGAAAAATCTGAGAACGGTAGATGGACGTATGCCCTGATTCCTTACGTTGATAAATAGAACAACCGTAAACACGGAGAACATGACTTCTACCTGACACAGCTGCTAAGTGGAAACGAATGCTTTAAGCAATACCTCCACCACTTTAAATACGGGGACAACTCGGTATGTTCAAATTGCCTCACCAAGGTCAGAGGACCATTATTACTGTAGCCTTCGGCGAAGCCGCCACAATGGCGAATATAGTGCCCTACATGTGCGACTTGCCTCAAAAATGGCAAATTGTACAAGCAGCGGCGGTAAAAATTATGATAATACACCGTTGGATTGAGCGTCAAAGAGTGACGAATCGTGAACGCGGAAACCATGGTAACAGTGGCCCGACCTAACACCAGATGGTTACGAACTAGACAGACCATAACAGACGATTGAGTAGCAGTGCTTCACGTGGCCTCCCGACGAAATAATTTGCGGTTGTTCCGGGAGGAGCTTACTGTCTGACGTGAGGAGATTTTTAGCGGGTTAAAGTCTCACACATATATCTCACTCCTTATAGCTATAACCATATGCTTGCACACACAAGCACATGTACATACCAACCACATAGCTGATAAGCTAGACCTTAGAAACAGCATTAGCTGTCACCATATGCATACACACACGCGCACATATATCAACCGCATAGCTGATAAGCTAGGCCCAGCCAACAGCATTAGCTATCACTGGGCCTAAGCAGCATCTTTATCTTTCACCATATGGATATACACACGCCCATATGCATATCAACCACATAGTTTATAAGCTAGCCCTACAGCTTCCTACGATTATACTCTCCGGTTGCCTCAACTCACATCACCAGCATTATCGCCTTCTCTCATTCGACCGATTCTCCATCGAGTCACACCCTCTCACCCTCTCACACACATGCATGGAGATAGCTTCATACCATCTAAGCCACGTCCCCATAACCTCTCACTCTCACTCGCACACAGATAACTTCATAGATAGCACGCTATCTCTTTCGCATTCACACTATCCTCCCTCATGCTGTCCAACTCTTACATACACACCTAGATAGCTGATCCAGAATCCCCATATTTATACTACTAATTGCTATCATAAACACAAATGACAGAACATTTAGTAGCTGATGTAGATCAGATACTAAAAACAATAGGCTCTCTTCGCACACATCTTAGACACGCGCGCAGCATTAACATTTTTGGAACCGCGTAAAAGTACAATGTAAAGCAGGCACAGTAGATGATGATGCTCTACGAACTTAGTTAAACACACTACAAGTTATATAAATGCTAAATATAGTACTTGTATACAACTTCACGGCTTTCTTATTTTAAATTACAATATAAATATTATAAAATAAATTGTGAATTAACGCAAATTAAATAGCGCCGAATGGCATAATCAAGCGAACGATCGAACGAATCGATAGATCGAACGAAAGTCGTTGATAGTTGGACGAGAGATGAAACGAGTAATGGGTTTCCGTATGGTAACTATGAAATAGGGTAAAGGTAAATAGGAAAGTATACGAAGGTATTAAATATAAAAATGCATTACTCCAATATCTATTCATTTCACCTTTCATTAAATGTTTTTGTTAATAAACTTTTCGCTGCTAATCACGCAACCAGGCTACAAAAACACACCAATACAGAAGCTTCAACACTTTGGTATGAAGCAATATATACGAGGAGATTAAAAAGAACGTAGCCACAAGATCTTATGGCTACTACTCAATAAATGAAAATAATGAACATAAAAATATTACTTGTTATTTTATTTCCAAGTCTAATGGGCAATGGTGCAGGTCAGTAAGATTAAGTATTAACGCTACTACGATAACAATTGTTCCATTCAGACTCATGTCGATTCTCTCGAAATCTGGCTAGCAAAATGGCGTATAAAAGTCAATGAATCAAAGAGCGTACATGTAACCTTCACGCTAAGGCTAGATACATGTCCCCCACTTAAAATTAATGGCCAATCAGTTCCACAATGTTCCTCAACAAAGTATTTGGGTATTCACCTCGACAGAAGGCTGACATGGAAAAATCACATAGAGGCAAAGAAAACTCAGATCAAGCTTAAAATGAATCAGTTATGGTGGCTGTTACACAAAAGATCAAAGTTGAATCTTGAATACAAAGTGCTATTATATAAAGCAATCCTGAAACCAATCTGGACTTATGGTATTCAGTTTTGGGGCACCGCATCTCCCTCTAATATCGAAAAATTGCAGCGAATACAATCCAAGTGTCTGCGAATTATTGTAAACGCGCCTTGGTATATGAGGAACGTTAACATCCATCGAGATTTAAATGTATCCACAATTTCTGAGGAAGTTGCAATGTCCTGCAGAAGCTACATTCAAAAATTACACAATCATCCGAATCCCCTTGCTAGACAATTGTTGCTGAGCAAGGGGCATCGTCGATTAAAAAGAAAAGACACACTGAATATGCTGTAAAATTGCTACATCTCGCGACTCACCAAATTGTGATGGAACGTAGGGGATATCACATAGTTTTATTTAGTTTGTAAGATTTGAATACATATTGTTAGTTTCTTGTATTTAAGAAAGATTCAATAAAAAAAAAAAATAAGCTAACAAAAAAAAAAAAAAAAAATTGTTCCATTCACAAGGAAAAGGACTCTTCCAAGATGAAAGACATACAACTGTTAGCGGAGACCATAACATCCAGAACAGAGGTAAAATATCTAGGGCTAATTCTAGGAAATAAAATGGCATGGAAATCCCTTGTAATATTAATTGCAGAAAAAACTAAGCGTGCTCTAATGATATGCAAAATATTGGCAAGAAAGTCTTTTGATTGTAGGCCCAACATCTCACATTGGATGATGGTTCGCACAATCGCGACTTATGGAGCTATAGCTTGGCATAGCAGAATAGAGCTTAACTGGGGGGCATAACTGGGGCAATTAGAACCTGTACAATAGAAGCTTCTTCTTCTTCTTCTTTGTCCTAGCCTTTTCCTATTTGGGGTCGGCTCTCCTTGTACTATATCTCCATGTCGTTCGATCCTGTGTCGTCCATGCACTGCCTTCGTTGCAAAACATATAAAGATGGCGATATAGCTCTTGTATGGCACCTTGCCACGGATACGTAGGTACGTGTTAACTGAACCACAAAAGTCCACACCGCATCTTGAGAATGGTCTCGATGGCGTTAGTCGCTCGACAGGTAGGAGGCCTATTATTTATCTTTCCAGTTTGGGTCGATAACAGACACAGTGTACACACGAACGAAGGACGCGGCGTGTTAATACTCGTGCATTGACAATCCGGAATCGTAGACGGATTAGACCAAATTGTGGCTTTGGGCCCGCCTGGTAGATCTGACGGTGAAGAAACTGTATATACTGCCAAACAAAAGTATCTTTGGCTGGGAGTAAAATCAAATGTTTCTGGGTGTATTGAACGTTTGACAACTCCAGGCGACTTCCAACCTTGAGTAGCGTTTAACCATCAGTCACCTGCAAGAAAGCGTTTAAAAATTTTAAATGGCTGCTGACCTCTCTTCCCTTCCTAAGTGCTTGGATGTCATCGGAGAAATGTTTGGTCTGCAAGTTCCAAATGATACAATGCATAGCACGTAATAATTCTTGTATCGATGGAGAATATGTGTCGAAAGAACACAATTTTCTGCTTATGCTGGTAAAGCGAAGCATCCAGGCTACGATTAGCAAACAACGGCTGTGCGAACAGTGGACAGAACAGTGTGGCAGAATGATGCTGAATCCAGTATAACACGATTTGTGAGTCGCTCCGCAAAAACGTGGAATACTTGCTGTTAGTAAAGTTCACCTTAATTTTGTCAAAAAGCTGTGCTAGCAAATGGGCACCACACAATTCTGACTTTGGAAGCGAAAGTTTTCAAGTTGGTGCAACCCTTGATTTCGATTTAATTAGGTTCACCTTGATCTGGCCATCAGCACTAACCGTACATGCGTAAATGCAACACCAATAGGCTCTGATGGATGCATCGCAGAAACCGTGCAACTGAAAGCTTCCAGCATTTGGTTGTAGGCACAAACGAGGTATCTTGAGCAACCCCAACGACGAAAGCGATGACAGAAATAAAGTCCATGCAGTGTGGATATTATTCGGAACTGACTCATCCCACTGTAATCTTAGTAGCCACAGTTCTTGCAGAATAATTTTTGCTACTATGATGATAGGTGACACCAACCCCAATGGATCGAACAGCGAAGAAGCTACTGACAGTATAGAACGTTTAAAGACAACGTTAGATGTCTGCTTCGGCACAAGTGAAAACATAAAATCGTCTTCTTTTGATCCCATCTCAAGCCCAGAGTGCTGGTTATAGTGTTGTCGTCCAGATTTAGCTCTTTGATGGTGCAATCATCGACAAACTCGCTGTGGTTTGAATGCCATTTCGCAAGTTCAAATCTGCAACGAAGTTCTTCGGTAACTTCTGCTTTGATTTGACGAAGACTATCAATATTATTTGCTCCACAGATGAAGTCATCTACATAGAAAAACGATTTTATAACCTCGGCACCGATTTTAAACTTGTCCAAGTATTGATCATCAAATGTCATTCATCAAATTTGTACAGGCACATTTGAACCAAGTTTTACTTGCCCAACGGATAATATCTCGAAGAATGCTTCAGTGCCAAGTAGTAAATCAATGCGGCGCGACTTATTGAATGGTGTATTCCTGGATAGCTGCCTGTTGCATCCTTAACCTGTACTAACGCCGTAGCTAGTATAATTCGGTTCAAACAAATGTCCGTGTGTGTGTGGACAACTGCATTTGAACTTTACTGTACCATAGCTATAGGGAGCTGTAGCGGTTCCGTAAGTGACCGTATTGAATTCAAATGTGCAGAGTGGGTCATTGGGTGTATTTCTCCAGAGTATATACTGAAACTTACGATCTTGGTGATCAACAAGAACCTGCCTGAACATTTTAACAATGTCGGCAGTTATTGAGTTGCGATATAACCGGTTGTATGGTTGGCCCAACCATCAACAAGTCGTTTAGTGACTTCTGTGACGTAGTCTGGCAGGAGGCATCGAAGACAACTCGTAACTTCGTTGACGTACTGTTCGGTTTAAATACACAGTGGTGGGGTATATAAAAGTGTGGTAGATTCAATTTCGGCGTACTCACCAAGCTCATATGGCCCAAACGTTCGAACTCTAACATGAATTCTGTGTATTGTTGCTTAACATCTGGTGTGCAGCTCAAACGACCTTCAAGAGCTTCAAAACGTCTGCGGGCGGTTTCATATGAGCAAACTAGGATTATCTTTGAATGGAAGACGAAATACGATTCCACCATCAATTTCTCGGCGAACAGTCTTGTCGAACATGTCCTCACATTTGCGCTGCTTTGGAGTGAAGGTATCAGTTGGTTTGCTAACATCTTCAATACGCTACAGGCGTACGATGTTCTGGTTTATGGAATCGTCCAGGGATAACGCATAGCTGTGCGGTGTTGTAGAACTAGTAGAACGCAACGAACGGAAACCACTCAACCTGGGAGGAGGGTCTTCTGCAGTACAGGCAAATTTGAACCAAGTTTTACTTGCCCACGGATAATATCTCGAAGAATGCTTCAGTGTCAAGTAGTAAATCATTACGGCGCTACTTATTGAATGGTGTATTCCTGGATAGCTGCCTGTTGCATCCTTAACCTGTACTAACGCCGTAGCTAGTATAATTCGGTTCAAACAAGTGTCCGTGTGTGTGTGGACAGCTGCATTTGAACTTTGCTGTACCATAGCTATTGGTTGTGATACCACCTGTGGTATGGATGAAACTGATGAATCGCGATGTAACAGCGTGTGATGTGGACGAGATCACGTTCGACATCTGTGCGTTGATGGACACTTCGCAGCCTGATGACCTTTGCAGAGACAGTTAATACAAAGGCCCAACCGTTTTACAGCATCGTAACGTTGATTAAGCGTATTTCCGATAAGTTGAGGGCACCTAAATGTTCTGTGATGCTTGTTTATCAAGATCAAATGTTTTTATATGGTATAAACGGATGGAAAAGAGTCGCTGGAAGATGAAATAAAAGAAGGAAGGAAAATTTCAGTGCGGACGCCGGAAACGATCCAGAAAGTTCGTAATTTTATTACAGAAGACCGCAATGCTTCAGTGAAAATGATGGAAGAGGCCTTAAACATCAACAGAGAAACTATCGGGCTCATTCTTCACGAGAATTTGGGCAAAACAAAGGTCTGCGAGAGATTTGTTCCACACACATTAATTGAGGACCAAAAATTAATGAGAGTCAGTCATTCCAGAGACATGGTTACAGCTGCAGAAAATGATCTTCCTTCCTGAAACTTACTGAAAACAATTGTTACGGGTGATGAAACATGGTGTTTTCAATACGATCCAGAAACCAAGCGTCATAGTGCGGAATGGAAATCAAAAAACTCACCACAAGCCAAAAAAACACGAAAAGTTCCATCAAAAATCAAAACAATGCTCATTACATTCTTCGATAGCAAAGGAATTATCCACAAAGAATTTGTTCCAACTGGTCAAACAGATACTTCCGCATGTTACCTCGAAGTTTTGAAGCGTTTGATGTCCAGAATCCGTCGTGTTCGACCAGAATACCGCGATCCAAAAATTTGGTCTCTGTTGCACGATGATGCATCGAGTCACACAGCACTCACTGTTCGTTAATTTTTGGGTCGGAATCAGGTCTGTGTGTTGAATCAACCGCCGTATTCACCTGATTTGGCTCCCTGCGACTTCTTTTTGTTCCCAAAACTGAAATTGAAGTTGAAAGGATGTTTTTTTGATGACATTCAGACAACGGACTTGCAAATAACACTGAAATTTGACCAATTACGTTACTGTAAAATGTCAATAGAAAGGGTTGTCAAATGGCTTGGAGTTTTACTCTCATTTGACCAGACATCTTCTCGAAAAATGACCACCAACACACCAGTAAATCCCTTAAAAACTTCTCGTCAATTGACTAGTAAAATACCGAGTATTTATGAAATGAATGAGCAGTGTTACTATATACATTTTGTTATGCCCATAAGCCATGAGTAAGAGCGGTATGTGTACCGTCACACAAATAGGTACGAAATGAAATAAAATGATTAAAAAAGTTCCCAACGCTCTTTAGGATTTTACTGAAAGAGTTACGAAACGTCTCCGTCATAGCTCCAAGTAAATTTACTAGTCATTTGATCAGTATATTTCTTGGAAGGCATACATATATGTATGTATGTGTACGTGTTTATATGAGTTCGTGAAGAATAAATCTGCATGGATAAGTGTATAACATTATCGAATCATAAATCGTAGACGGATTAGACCAACTAGTGCCTTTGGGCACGCGTGGTAGTTCTGACGGTGACGAAACTGTATATACAAAAGTATCTTTGGCTGGGAGTAAAATCAGATGTTTCTGGGTGTATTGAAGGTTTGACAACTCCAAGCGACCTCCAACCTTGAGTAGCGTTTAACCATCAGTCACCTGCAAGAAAGCATTTAAAAATTTTAAATGGCTGCTGACCTCTCTTCCCTTCCTAAGTGCTTGGATATCATCGGAGAAATGTTTGGTCTGCAAGTTCCAAATGATACAATGCATAGCACGTAGTAATTCTTGTGGCGATGGAGAAGATGTGTCGAAAGAACACAATTTTCTGCTTATGCTGGTAAAGCGAAGCATCTAGGCTACGATTAGCAAACAACGGCTGTGCGAACTGATATTGTAGATAGCTTCGAGTAGATGGTTGGTAACATTAGTAACAGCAAAGGCCGATTTGCGTTTTTCCGAATCCACAATATTCTGATTGATATCACCTCGCTTGTGGGTTGGCCACTCGTTTTGTTGTTGTAGCAAATATGCAGGACCGTCGAGCCATGTGGAGCGCTTCAACTCACCTACCGAACATCGGCGAACATAGATCGGCGGGGTTACAGCACGTTGAAACATATTTCCAATGACAATTGGAAGTTACCGTCGAATGTGGACAGTGTGGCAGAATGTTGCTGAATCCAGTATATCACGATTTGTGAGTCGCTTCACAAAAACGTGGAATACTTGCTGTCAGTAAAGTTCACCTTAATTTTGTTAAAAATCTGTGCTAGCAAATGGGCACCACAATGGGCGAAAGTTTTCAAGTTGGTGCAACCCTGGCCATCAGCACTAACCGTACATGCGTAAATGCAACACCAATAGGCTCTGATGGATGCATCGCAGAAACCGTGCAACTGAAAGCTTCCAGCATTTGGTTGTAGGCACAAACGAGGTATCTTTAGCAACTCCAACGACGAAAGCGATGACAGAAATAAAGTCCATGCAGTGTGGATATTATGCGGAACTGACTCATCCCACTGTAATCTTAGTAGCCACAGTTCTTGCAGAATAATTTTTGCTACTATAATGATAGGTGACACCAACTCCAATGGATCGAACAGCGAAGAAGCTGCTGACAGTATAGAACGTTTAGAGACAACGTTAGATGTCTGCTTCGGCACAAGTGAAAACATAAAATCGTCTTCTTGTTGATCCCATCTCAAGCCCAGAGTGCTGGTTATAGTGTTGTCGTCCAGATTGAGCTCTTTGATGGTGCAATCATCGACAAACTCGCTGTAGTTTGAATGCCAATTCGCAAGTTCAAAACTGCCACAACGAAGTTCTTCGGTATCTTCTGCTTTGATTTGACGAAGACTATCAATATTATTTGCTCCACAGATGAAGTCATCTACATAGAAAGACGATTTTATGGCCTCGGCACCGATTTTAAACTTGTCCAAGTATTGAGCAGACAAATATGTCATACTACGTATGGCAAGATATGGAGCTGTAGCGGTTCCGTAAGTGACCGTATTGAGTTCAAATGTGCAGAGTGGATCATTGGAGGTATTTCTCCATAATGTATACTGAAACTTACGATCCTGGTGATCAACAAAAACCTACCTGAACATTTTAACAACAAAAAAAAAAATAAATATGTGGCACTTAAAGCCCCAAAGGGCTCATTGGCCGAGCTTCTCTCCCATTACTGTTGTGCGTCTTAAATTTTGGGCAGTATTAGAATGGACCTACTTATTTTAGCCGGTTCCGAACGGCAGAACACTTGTGACATCACTTTTTCTGAGCTTTGTCACAGAGTTCTTTTTTAGAAGCTTTTTCATGGCAAGTTGTTACTGTCGGAAGAATTGCCAATTGCTTGCCGACAAGTGGGTACCGTTCGAAAGAAAAATCTTTTCGATATTAAATTTGTTATGCATCAGCCGGGTATTGAACCACGACCTACAGATCAGAAGGCGAACACACTAACCACTGAGCTACGGCACCCACATTTTAACAATGTCGGCAGTAATTGAGTAGCGATATAACCGGTTGTATGGTTGGCCAACCATCAACAAGTCGTTTAGTGACTTCTATGACGAAGTCTGGCAGGAGGCATCGAAGACAACTCGTAACTTCGTTGACGTACTGTTCGGTTTAAATACACAGTGGTGGGGTATATAAAAGTGTGGTAGATTCAATTTCGGCGTAATCGCCAAGTTCATATGGCCCAAACGTTCGAACACTAACATGAATTCTGTGTATTGTTGCTTGTCATCTGGTGTGCGGCTCAAACGACGTTCAAGAGCTTCAAAACGTCTGCGGGCGGTTTCATATGAGCAAACTAGGATTATCTTTGAATGGAAGACGAACTACGATTCGACCATCAATTTCTCGGCGAACAGTCTTGTCGAACATTTCCTCACATTTGTGTTGCTCTGGAGTGTAGGTATCAGCTGGTTTGCTAACATCTTGAATACGCCACAGGCGTTCGATGTTCTAAGAATACTTCAGTGCCAAGTGATAAATCAATGCGGCGCAACTTATTGAATTTTTCATCAGCTAATGGTGTATTCCTGAGTAGATTCCATGATGTGATATCGATTTCTGATTCAGGATGATAGGCAATGTGCGATGTGACACAGAAATCGAGTGACAATTCCAATTCCGCAAAACGTGATTTGATTGTGGTAGACGTAACTTGAGTTTGCGACCCTTCAATGCTGCGAATTTCCAAGTTGCTTTTTCTATGGTGCAAGCGAAGCGTTTGTGCGAACTCATCAAATACAAAATTTATCTGTGAGCAGGAGTCTAGTAAAGCGCGGCCAATTCTGTAACTGCCTGTTGCATCTTTAACCAGTACTAACGCCGTAGCTAGTATAATTCGGTTCAAACAAGTGTCCGTGTGTGTGTGGGCAGCTGCATCTGAACTTTGTGTTCTGTGTCCAGTATTTGAGCAAACGTGACATGCTTGCGGTGAACAGTTAAAGGTCAACCCTTGTCGTTGTGGTTTTTGGTTGCGTGGTTTATTCATCGGTTGTTGACTTGCATTAGTATCCATACCGGAACTACTAACAGATTCCAAGTATTGGCAACGTCGTTCGACAACGCCAATGCAAGATGTCCATGTCGGAAGATCTCTAAAGTCTAAAAACTCATTCCATTTTTTCTTAGTGTCCTGATCGACGTTGCTCATTACGATCGAGATGAGCATGGCCTGAGCGATTTGTGACTCAGAACCCAGTGACAACAACGAGTTGTAAAAGGCTGATGCATTGTCAATGAGACTGCGCAGATGTTGCGCATTCGATTTGGAAACATTCGGCATATTAAAAAGCGAGTTTATGTTGTCCAAAAATACGAGCGTAGGGTTGCCATAGCGAGCGTTAAGACGTTCGAGCGACTTTGGATAATTTTCAGAAGAGAGTTGAAATGCCTTAACTGTTTCTAAGGCCGCACCCTTGAAACAATTAATCAATTGGTTGAACTTCTCAACATACGACAAGTTAGGTTGATTGTCAATAACTTGCCTAAATGATATTATGAAGTTTTTGTACTTGCCATCAAATGTTGGAAGTGACAGTCGTGGTAGCTTAATAGATGTTGAATGAGAAGCGTAAAGCGAGGCATCGGCCATGGTTGAATTCTGGGCGTCATCACCCAATTTTTCCTTAATGCAAACTTTGATAGAGACGTATGCATCTTCGATTACGCCTCTGGTGTCCCTCTGCGCTTCATCTGGATCCACCTCCTCAATTTCGGTCTGCACTTTCATTACTTGCTTAAAGTAGGCCTCTAGAATAGCCAGACGACAACTTAATTCACCTGACGAGATATCAACCTTTCCACCAACTTTACTACGAATGCGGGTTATGTTCCGACGGATATTAGTACGTTGCTGCTTAAGAGTATCTAAGTCGGCCATTGTTGTTAATGAAAAATTAATTCTCGCCTTATGTTATCAAATACGTTCAAATAAAAGGTTCAAATAATAAGTCGAGTGTATTACTTCTTTTATAGAAGTATGAACTGTATGAACACCCTTAATGTATGTATTATATTATATTGTGCCTTTGTACAAAGAAGTAATGCAATGATAAGCGATGACCAAATTAAAAGAAAAGAGACAAATGATGCGGCGATGACAGCGTCGACAGAGTCAGCAGCGACGGCAACGTCAGCTAAGCCAGCAGACACGGCAGCGTCAGTACAGTCAGCAGCAACGTCCGCAGATATAGCCGCAACGGCAACGTCGGTAGAGGCAGCAGCGTACGTAAGAACACCAAAAACGAATACTTATCAAAATTGTGATGCTAATGTTCCTTTAACAACAACGCTCCTATAGCATAGTGAGTTTCAACAACAACAACGCTCTTCTAGCAAAGATTGACAAACGGTAGAGAATAGCGGTACTAGCAGTGTATGTACATATACAAACGAATTTGACGTACTACGTTATATGTATATGTACACGTTTCTACTTGAGCGATGAACGGTCGCCAAGTGTTTTAATATACAAACACTTGTTTCAAAATGCCGAGCTACAATTTTGTAAATGTAGCTGACGATGTATGGAGACAAAGAACTGGCCTCCGTATTCAACGTTAATTTTAATTAGTTTGATTAATTAAATTAAATTGCTTCTCGAATACAATTTCCAAAGAAGCGCGAAATTTACGATATTTTTATATTATCACTGCCCCACGTTGGGCGCCAAAATGTTTGATCAAGAGCGTTTTCTTGAAGTTAATATGATATAAGTTAACGTAAGAAAAGTTTATCAAATAAACATAGAACTGCTGACTCCAAGTCTCATCAATTTCCTCCCTAAAAGTGCATAATCGGCACGAGTATTGAACGGAAATTTGGTAATTCGATCCACGCCAGCCAACGTGACTCGCAGCAACGGCACAGGTAGCTTAAGAATATTATAATTATTATTAGTTTAGTTGTAAAACTCGGATTATGTGAATAAGTTCATACGGATTGATAAAGTACGAAAAAGGCAGCACAAACACAAAAACTTTCTTTTTTTGAAATTGCGATCTGTCAAACGTCAGCTTTAAAAATTTCACCCAAATTCATCGATTAGTTTATTTGTTGTAGGCGTTTGAAGTAACCAACTTTTGTGTTTCTTGAAAAATGGAAAAAAGCGAATTTCGTGCAGTGATTAAACACTATTATTTGAAAGGGAAAACGGCGAAAGAGACAAAAGAAAAGCTCGATAAATATTACGGTGAGTCTGCTCCGTCAGATTACATAGTAAAATATTGGATTGCTGAATTTAAACGCGGCCGAACAAGCACTGCAACAATACCATCAACACGAAGGCCAAAAGAGGTGGTTACTGAAGAAAATATCAAGAAAATCCTCGATATCGTTATGAATGATCGCCGAGTCAAGTTGCGTGAGATTGTTGAAATGGTAAACATCTCATATGACGTGTGTTCAACATTTTGCATGAACATTTGCATATGAAAAAGCTATCGGCAAGATGGGTGCCGCGTTTGCTCAGTGTCGAACAAAAACGAGTTCGAGAGACCACTTCACAGCGGTGTTTGGACATGATAAAGCGTAATCCTGTTGATTTTTAGCGTCGATTAATAACTGTTGATGAAACGTGGGTCCACCACTACATACCTGAAATCAAAAATCAATCGAAACAATGGGTGGAAGCTGGTGGAAGTGCTCCGAAGAAGGCGAAGTCAGTGAAATCGGCTGGCAAGGTTATGGAAACTGTATTTTAGGATGCACTCGAAATATTGCTTATCGATTATCTTGAAAAAGGATCCACAATCACAGCAAAGTATTATCGTGCATTATTGGATCAGTTGAATGATGCAATCAAGAAAAAACGACCACATTTAGAGAAAAGTGCTCTTTCTTCAAGACAACGCACCGGTTCACACAGCATTAGATACGATGCTAAAATTACGTGAAATATACTTCGAATTGGTTGATTATCCACCTTATAGTCCAGATTTAGCTCCTAGTGACTTTTTCTTGTTTCCAAACTTGAAAAAATGGCTCGCAGGTAAAAGATTCAGCTGAAACGAAGAAGTGATTACCGAAACTAACCCGTATTTTGAGGGGTTCCCGAAATCGTATTATTCAGATGGTATAAAAAAGTTGGAATATCGTCTTACTAAGTGTGTCGAAGTAAAAGGAGACTATGTTGAGAAATAAATGGTTTTTGAAAAAAAGAAATGTTTTTTTCCTACTTAGGTAGCTTCATTATCAATCCGCCCTCGTATATTGTGTTGTTAATTTAAAATAAAGAATGTTTTTTTTATGAAAATTCAACACGCAAATAATTAACTGGCGCCCGAGCAGAAGTCTCGTATGTAATATTTCCGATTTCAACACTGTACAACCAGGAAATAAGGACCTTAAGCAGCTCTAAGAAGCAAGGATCTCAAATAGCTCCATTACAGAGAGATTGAAAAAACCTATACAAAATAGCAAGATCAGCATCTTTCAGTCGGCGTTTGAAACGATCGTGCTAACTACAGACAACGATGCTGCTGCGGAAAAATTAAGATCACATAGTGAAAGTGAATTAAAGCAAAATTAAAAAGTTAGTAAAATATAAAAGAAAATCAATTTAAGTACATTTAAATTCACATAGTGGAGATGTACCCAATAGAAATCTAATTATAAAATAATTTATGAAAAGCAATCATAATTAAGAAATTAAAATTGAAATAATTAAATTAAAGTACATTTAGATTCACATAGTGAAGGTGTACCCAATAAGAAGCTAATCCTGAATCTAAGAAATTAGTATCAAAATTACAATATATATAACCAAATTACATCAAGCGGCTGCGATCCTTACGAGGACCTCCTGCCCTTGATTAATTATAACAAAAAATTATAATACAATATAAAAATACGGAAATAACAAATTCATAAATTACGACAAGCGACTGCGATCCTTACGAGGCCCTCCAGCCCTTGCGTAATTACATAAAGAAATAAAAAATAATAATAATAAACGGAAAAAGCGAATAATTAAATTAGTAAATTGAGTAATAAAGAAAAAAAGGGGAAAAGAAAATCAATTATAAATGTAACAGTCTTAAAATAAGCCTGTTACAACCTTTTACATATGTACCTACAAAAATACGTATATAACAAATTATACGTATCATACGAAATTCATTTGATTCTTCCTCTTCTCCTTGCTGTCGTCATATAATAATATCAGCAGATGTAAACTCACATACATATACTCGTGTAGTCACTCACTATGACGACAGAAACGAAGAAAGAATCAAATGAATTTTCACTAAACGTCAAATGTAGCATCATAAGAAAGCTGTAATTCTTAAGTGCTTTATATAAGAAAACATACTAAAGGTGAATGACTGGCCAACATAAGCATGACAAGAAAGGGTGAAAAACCCTAAACAGACGCATGGTCAAGTAGGTCGTGATACGACATACCGTGGAAACGATCATTGCCTATTTTGAAAACGGCCAGTTCGAAATAGCTTGCTATTCGAACGAGTGCTCTTATAGTCGGCTTGGCAGTAATCGCTAGACGACTATAAGCAGTTCTTGCTATAAGCGAGGCGGTCAGTATCGAACGCTCGCTTATAGCAGCCGCCTGCGAGCCATCAGCTCTGCCCGGGGTCATTTTGACCAACCATAAATACCAGGAGCAGCCATCCGCCACCCCGTTGGTTGTTCCTATATATATTACTAACAGGTCTCCCTCTTCTAGGTGTGAGGCCAGGGTACTGAATACAGGAGACCCCTGTATCAGGCTACCTTACACAAGTATCAGTCGCTTGGAGATTTCTGCTAAGGCGGATCTGCCAGACGACATTATCATTGTCTATAAAGTAAGGTTAGGTATTCCAGATTAGGTATAGAATAAGGATTTGTAATTGAATTGTATTAAAAATTGAAAATAAAAGAAAATAAATCAAAGTAGTAGTTCCATTCGAACCGAGTCGAACACTCTTCTAGTGTCGGTGAATTAATTGTCAATAGACAATCGTGTGGAATTCGGTCCTCCTCCTACAACAAGAGTTTTTACGCTGCTCTCTTGTTTAACCCTGGCAGACTGAGTAATACCTCAGCTGGAAACAAAAGGCACGCGTTACATAAATAAAAGAAAACATTACTATCAATAACAATAATAAGAAAAAAATATAGCTAGAATAGAACGTCGAATCCTAATAATCTAAACGCCCCCCGATATAAATTTAAACGTTCCAAATCCTGCAGTCAGGGAAAATCAAAATCAGCCCAACCAATCGCAACAACTGAATATGGAAGAATTAAGAAGACAGATAGCGCAGGTAGTAGAAGGAATCATTTCAGAAAGAATACCGAACGTACAGGCTAGAGAGAAAATTTTAGTAGACCAGGAGATAACCGGCGAGGTAGACTTAAATCAACTGGATAAAATACAGTCATCGTTAGATGCCTCCGCGACTTTTCTGGACAGCCAGAAGGCTTCAGTTAATGGAAAAAGAGTGTGGAGAGAATACTCCAAATGTATAGCTCAACTCAAGGCACATCAAAATATTCCGGAATATTAAGCGTAATAAGAAACAAAATTATAGGAAACGCAGACGCGGTATTAGAATCATATTATACCCCCCTAAATTGACAAGCAATATCCAAATTTTTAACCGCACACTATCCAGATAGGCGCGATTTAGGTACTCTTGAGTACCAAATGACATCGCTAATACAGGGAAATGAATCAGTATCGGAATTCTATCAAAAAGTCTATTCCCATCTCTCATTGATTTTAAATATTATAAAAAAACGGTGAACCTCGTAACAAAGAACTACAGGGACAAGGCCCTTGATACGTTCATTAGAATATTAAATGGAGACCTTCCCAGGTTGCTTGGTATTAGAGAATGAGCAGATCTTCCACAAGCACTACAACTTTGCATGAAATTAGAAAACCAAACCTACATAACTAACTATGCTATGAACACACAAATTGTTCAAAGGAAACCACATATGATCAATATAGCACCACCACCACTTCCACCGTGCAAAAATAATGTATTCCAGACAACACGTCAAATAAACCAACAACCGTTTTATCCTAATCTAGCATACATACCCCAACAACGGAGACCACCCATCCAAAGCAATTGACAACGAAAAAATAATAAGTACTCCCAACCCCCGTCAAGATCACCCAGACCACAACCGCCAGTAGAGCCTATGAA
Source organism: Megamerina dolium (assembly GCA_963854835.1). Taxonomy (NCBI): domain Eukaryota; kingdom Metazoa; phylum Arthropoda; class Insecta; order Diptera; family Megamerinidae; genus Megamerina; species Megamerina dolium. The sequence goes on from OY978530.1 coordinate 34,849,267, forward strand.
TGTGGATCCAACTATTCACACACGAATGGTAAATTAAATAGAGCGCCACCCCCTCAGTATGCAGTGAAACGCCCTGCACCAAACCCTTCATCTCAAAGAGCCGCAATTCCACACAAATATCAAAGAAACAATCATATAATGCCGTCATCCTACAGACCCATAAGCTTGCTACCATGTCTCTCAAAATTATTTGATAAACTGCTGTTAGCCAAACTCAGACCTCATCTTGAAGAACGTGACATAATTCCTCAGCACCAATTTGGATTTCGCGGAAAACATGGGACGATCGAGCAGGTCAACAGAATTACCAATGAGATACGAAAGCATTTGAATACAAAGAGTATTGTTCAGCTATATTCCTCGATGTTGCTCAGGCATTTGATAGAGTGTGGCATGAAGGGCTAAAGTATAAAATAAGAAAACTTCTACAAGAAAGCTCCCACCAAATACTGGAATCATACCTAGATAACCGTCGTTTTGTTGTAAAATATAAAGACTTTTCCACAGAAGAATTCAATATCAAAGCCGGAGTTCCACAGGGTAGCGTTCTTGGCCCCATTCTATATGTACTATATACTTCCGATCTACCAACAGATGCACGGTTGTTGACATCTACATTTGCTGACGATACTGCTATTCTAAGCCGTGATCGAAACCCAATTAAGGCATCCGCAGGTTTAGGGGAGCATTTAGTACTTGTTGAAAAATGGTTATCTAACTGGCGCATAAAAGTTAATGAGTCCAAATGTAAACATGTAACGTTCACACTTAAAAAAAGCGCATGCACGACAGTTACACTAAATAATATCGCCATAACTCATACAAATGAAGTCACCTACCTAGAGATACACTTAGATAGACGGCTTACATGGCGCAAGCACATCGAAGCAAAAAGAACTCAGATGAAATTAAAAGCTTCTTGTCTGCACTGGCTCATCAATTTCAGATCACCATTAAACTTGAAATACAAGGTCCTACTGTACAACAGCATAATAAAGCCAATTTGGAGTTACGGAATTCAATTATGGGGGAACACTAGTAAAAGCAATATTGAAATCATACAGAGATCTCAGTCTAAAATGTTAAGGATGATAACTGGTGCACCATGGCATATTAGAAATGAATGTATACACAATGACTTAAATATCCCAATGGTAGAAATTGAAGTTAAAAACACTAGACAAAAATATACTAGAAGATTACAAAGACATCCAATCACACTAGCAAGAACCTTGCTCAATACCTGCTATACTTCGCTCCTTCGAAGAAAGGACTTGCCAGCCTTCCAATAAAAAGAAGAGCATCGTACAAAAAATATTGCTCTAGATAATAAGGAGCTACTTATTGTTATATTCTTTAGGAATAGATTCAATAAATAAAGAAAATGTATAATAAAAAAAAAAATATAAAATATAATATAAAATAAAAAAATATATATACTATCAACAATATAACAAAACAACAATACAATTACGAACAATACCCTACTGAAGAACAAGAAATCTCCCAATATCAAGATAGGGTCTCTTCAAATCTAGGTGAACTAGAAAAAAAACCCTTTGGAAAACGATGGTTTCACTACCATAGATTGTGGCGATATCAATTTTTTAGAATAAATCCTTCGTCGCTACCGTATTTCGAAGTAAAAACCAAAAGCGGCGAAGTACTACAAATATTAATAGACACTGGATCAAGTAAAAATTACATACAACCAAAATTAGTTAGTAAACCCATACCCAATAATAAAACCTTCTTTGCAAGTTCCATAGCTGGAATCGTCAAGATCACTCACCATACCATAGCGAACCTCTTTAACAACCTCCATAACAATTTAAAATTCTTTCTGTTACCTACACTTAAAAACCTTCACGGAATACTAGGTAACGACAGCCTAAAAGAATTATCCGAAAAATTTTTTTAGAACATAATTACATGGAATTAAATGACAAATTTCGCGTAAAGATAAAACAACAGCCCACACAATCAATTAACAATATCAATATCCGAGATAAACATATGACTGAAGAGCAAAAACAAGCAATAAACGCACTCATTACCAAACACAAAAAACTTTTCGCCGAACCAGATGAAAAACTAACGTATACCACCAGAATCCAAGCCGAAATCCGAAACCCCATGTCACTAAAAGAGGAAATAGAAAAACAAATAACACAACTACTAAAGGATGGAATTATCCGCAAATCTCGATCACCATACAACTCACCGGTTTGGATCGTAAAAAAGCCGAAAAAAAATACAGAATGGTTATTGATTATCGGAAAATCAACGAAGCAACCATTTCAGATAGATATCCATTACTCGAAATAAATGATGTCCTAGCTCAACTCGGCCAGAATGATTGGTTCTCCGTACTTGACTTGAAAAGCGGTTTTCACCAAATACCTTTAAAAGAAAGCGATATAGAGAAGACAGCATTTTCAGTAAACAACGGCAAATATGAATTCTCGCGATTAGCCTTCGGACTCAAAAACGCCCCAGCAATATTTCAAAGAACAGTGGACGACATACTTCGGGAACACATCGGGAAAATATGCTACGTATACATAGACGGTATCATAATTTTTGGCAAAGGTCTACAAACACATCTTGAAAATATAGGAAAAGTATTCACAACGCTAGAAGAAGCAAATATCAAATGCCAATTAGACAAATGCGATTTCTTGAAAGGAGAAGTACAATTTCTAGGATTCGTAATCACAAACAAAGGAATAAAAACCAACCCAGATAAAGTTGACACAATCGTAAAATATCCTATCCCAAAAACACTAAAAGAACTCCGATCCTTTTTGGGACTATCAGGGTACTACAGGCGATTCATAAAAGATTACGCCAAAGTGGCTAAACCGCTAACGTCACTTCTAAGAGGGGAAGAGGGACAACTGTCCAAACGATATTCAAGCAAAAAGCTTATAGAACTCAGTGACGACGCAGTCAAATCCTTCAATAGTCTTCACTTGTTTCACAAGATATAATATTAGCTTTTCCAGATTTTTCAAAAGAATTCACCTCACAACAGACGCATCGAGCCATGTTATTGGCGCCGTCTTATCGCAAGATGACAGACCAATAACATTTTTATCAAGAACATTGGCGAAAGCAGAAAAGAATTATGCAACCAATGAACGCGAAATGCTTGCCATAATCTGGGCAATGAAATCATTAAGAAATTACTTATACGGGACATCTAAGGAAAAAATCTTTACAGACCATCAACCGTTAACATACGCGCTCAGCAATAGAAACAGCAACACGAAAATAAAAAGATGGAGCATTAGAAGAATATAATATACCCTCATATACAAAACCGGAAAATCAAACGTTGTAGCAGACGCACTATCGAGAATCACTTAACAAATCAATTCAATAACAGCAACACAACACAGCGATGAAAGTTCGTCGCACAACCTTATACCAAGCGGAGAAACGCCAATAAATGCCTTCAAAAATCAGATTATATTATCAGTAGGCAACGACTCTTACAGGTTCGAAATACCATTCCCCTCCTTTCATAGACATCTCATCTCAAAACCAGACTTCAACCCTCAAAACCTTATAACCATTTTAAAAGAAAAACTTAACCCATCTGTTATCAATGCAATCTAAGCCGCAGAACACACGCTAGGAAAGATACAAGAATTATACCCATTACATTTTAAAAATTACAAAGTCAGGTTTACCCAGAAACAAGTCGAAAATCTAACGGAAGAAAACAGGCAGGAAGCTGACATACATAATAGAGCACATAGAAACAGTCAAGAAAATAAGGCACAAATAATCAAAAAAATCTTTTTTCCCCGTATGAATGCAAAAGTTGATAAATTGGTAGAACAATGTCAAATCTGTAAGGAGGATGTCTGTACGACAGACATCTTACTCATTTGGAATTAAAGCCAACACCTATACCTAAATACCCAGGCAAAACACTGCACTTAAAAATATACATGACCGAAAAACAACTTGTACTGACAGCATTAGACAAATTTTCGAAGTATGCTCAAGCCAAATGTATCCAATCTAAAGCAATAGAACATATTAGACAACCTCTGCACGACGTACTTTTTCAATTTGGAGTCCCAAAAGGTATAGTTATAGATAATGAAAAGTCATTGAATTCGGCATCAATAAAATTTATGGTAGAGGATCAGTTAGGGATAGAAATATTTGTCGCACCCCTATACAAAAGCTCCGTTAATGGACAGGTCGAACGTTTCCATTCAAAACTATCCGAAATCATGAGATGTTTAAAAATGGAGAATAATGATAGAAGTTTCACAGAGCTACTCGATCGATCTGTTTACGAATATAATTGTTCCATACATTCAGTAACAGGGGAAAGACCATTAGACATATTCTTTGGAGGAACCTAACAACCGACCCAGAACAATTCGAAAAAGCTAGACAGACGAATATAGAAAGACTTAAGACGAAGCAGGGCAAGGACATATCATATCACAACAAGAAAAGGGAACCACCTAAAACATACGAACTAGGCGACATAATTTACGTCAAAATAAACAAAAGACTAGGGTCAAAGCTAACGCCGAAATATAGACAGGAAATAATAAAAACGAACAATCTATCAACAGTAATAACAGAAACAGTAAAAAAGATACACAAAAGCAATATCAGGAACTAAAAAACGGAATTTTTTTTAGTATTTTCAGCACTATATTGACAACATGTACAGCAGACACACATATAGTGGTCTGTACAAACGGACCAATAGCAACTATAGAAACGGGAAAACCAAAAATCCAAATAGGCAATTTTAAAGTAATACATTCTATAGAACTAGAACAGTATGAGAAGATCATTGCAGAAATTATATCAACTACGGACAGATACTTGAAGAAATCAGACGACGACTACAAATTCTTGCAAAACGAAATAGAAACAATAGAGAATCTAATGACTGAAATAACACCCAAAAGAGAACGTAGAGCTATAAATGAGTTAGGAACAGCCTGGAAGTGGTTGGCTGGCTCACCCGATCACTCAGATTACGGAATAATTAAGGATAAGATAAACTGCGTATTAGAAAACAATAATAAACAAGTAATTATTAATAAAGAAATATTTAAGAAAATTAACGAAATAACAGATATGACTAATACAATAACCAATCAAGTAAAATATAGCGAGATGCTCAAAAATATTTTAGTTAAGAGTATAGAAAGGAAAATAAATATACTAAAAGAAAATATAATAAATACAGCCTATTCCATACAATGGGCAAAAGTAGGTATCATAAATACATTCCTGTTAGCAAGTAAGGAAATAGAAATAACCAAAAACGTAATGGAAGAACAAAAAATTCCATATTTGGATATAATTGAAGCTATAGAGTTTGCAAATGTTAAAGTCGCTTCAAACAAAACATCAATTCTGGCGTTTCTACGCTTGGTATAAGGTTGTGCGACGAACTTTCATCGCTGTGTTGTGTTGCTGTTATTGAATTGATTTGTTAAGGGATTCTCGATAGTGCGTCTGCTACAACGTTTGATTTTCTGGTTTTGCATATGAGGGTATAATTATATTCTTCTAATGCTCCATATTTTTATTTTCGTGTTGCTGTTTCTATTGCTGAGCGCGTATGTCAACGGTTGATGGTCTGTAAAGATTTTTACCTTAGATATCCCATATAAGTAATTTCTTAATGATTTCAGTGCCCAGATTATGGCAAGAATTTTAGTTAAAAGTATAAAAAGGAAAATAAATATACTAAAAGAAAATATAATAAATACAGCCTACTCCATTCAATGGGCAAAAGTAGGTATCATAAATACATTCCTGTTAGCAAGTAAGGAAAAAGAAATAACCAAAAACTTAATGGAAGAACAAAGAATTCCATATTTGGATATAATTGAAGCTATAGAGTTTGCAAATGTTAAAGTCGCTTCAAACAAAACATCAATTCTTTAGAAACCAATAAAAAAAGGAAAAGACATTATAAAAATATAAAATGAAAATTATGTAATTAGCGAAAACTCTATACTAGAAGTTAAGAATGATTTTAAGCAATTAAATAGTATAAGCATGTGCCGTCAAGAAAATATTAAAAATATTGCAACTAGCTGCAACTGCAACCTTCCAACTGCACAATGGGTAATAATCACCATATTCCGATGATAGAAGAGGTAAAACCAGGACTATTGCTTTTAAACGACTTCAACAATTCTGCAATCATAGAAGGCAAACTCATGAACTTGAAGGGATCCCTCATAACAAAATACCACAATGCCACTTTTGAAGTCAACAATAAAACTTACTCCTCCAATGAAGTAGTAATATCCAACCCATTACCAGCAATGATACAGGCAGCAAACCTCGCAACATCATACGAGGAAGTATTATCATAGAAGCTACTGAAAAATTTACAAATATCAAATTCAGATAAGATTAAGATCCTGTCGGAAAAACATAAAACCACCCTAATAACAAGCATCAGTATACCAAGCATCATTGCAATAGCAGCAATTTTCACAATTATAATTTACAAATTTAAAAAACGAGCGGTGGTAATCCAGATTGCAACAGAAGAAAAAAGAGAAAACAAATGTCATTCAACTCAAAACGAAAAATCCAACGAGGACGTCTGATATTTAAGACGGGAAGAGTTAACGTAAGAAAAGTTTATCAAATAAACATAGAACTACTGACTCCAAGCCTCAGCAATTTCCTCCCTAAATGTGCATAATCGGCACGAGTATTGAACAAGCATGAGAACAGAAATTTGGTAATTCGATCCACGCCAGACAACGTGACTCGCAGCAACGGCACAGGTAGCTTAAGAATATTATAATTATTATTAGTTTAGTTGTGGAATTCGGATTATGTGAATAAGTTCATATATTGTGTTGATTGTGTTTTTAATTTAAAATAAAGAATGTTTTTTTTATGAAAATTCAACACGCAAATAATTAAATTATATATATATATATATATATATATATATATATATATATATATATATATATGTATATATATATATATATATATATATATATATACATATATAAAATGTTTAATTCTTAAACATATATACATATGTAGTATGTATCTAGTCTGTAAGAAATTATGAAATATATGTGTATATTGCACATTCATTATATTGTATTGCATATTTGTAACATTGACAGCATATGACCCCGAGTAAACTCCATATACAGTTTATAAAATCATAAATGCAGTGTCATCATTACATGACCGCTAAAGAACTAAAAAACAACAGCGTTTGTTACGTATAATGGTCAATATGCTTTGCCTAAATATGCTGTCAAGGCATTAATTGTATTGTGTTATATTTTAAATCAATTATATGTATATGCAATATTCAAGGCAAATTATGTAAAAATGCCTATTAACACATATTTGCATTAATTGTAATTTTTTATTTTAAATAAATATATGTATAGGCAATATTTTGTAATAAATAGAAAAATCGACTACAGGTCGATATTCAATTGATCACGAATAATTAGTTCGTCTACTTAGTTTAATTATACACGCAATCCAGGTTCAAGTGCCTGTGTTTGCATTCTCCTTTTTTTTGTTGTCATAAGTATTCCAGGTTCAAGTGCCTGTGTTTACTTTGTGTCATAGTTACGAAGTCTAGAACATTCCAGGCGAATCGCTGGTGTTTGCATCGCTAGACGTAACATATATATATATATATATATATATATATATATATACATATATATATATATATATATATATATATATATATACATATATATATATATATATATATATATATATATATATACATATATATATATATATATATATATATATACATATATATATATATATACATATATACATATATATATATATATATATATATATATATATATATATATATATATATATATATATAAAGTTCACTATTCCATGGTTTTTTACCTTCAGTTCTTTAGAGGATGCTATATCCTCCGTTAGGTTGTCAACCTCTTTGTCTAAGTGTTCCTCGGTTCGAATACATTAGTTTCATGTTCTAATATTCCAAAGAATTCGTATATTAAAAATGCGTTATATATTTATTTGGTATAACATAATGAACAATTCCCTTGATCCCACAAGACACACAGCATTACCTTGCCTTGTCCACATTATTGTCGTACGTGATCAACTTTTCATCACCCGTAATCATTCGCTTCAGAAGTGGTTCGATTTCGCTCCGTTTTAGCAATGAATTGCAAATGGAAATTTGGTCCATTAAATTTTTCACTGTCAATTCACGTGGCACCCAAATATGGAGCTTCTTTGTGTATCCAGTGTTCTTCAAACCAGAGCGGGCTACATCTTTGATATCAAAATTATCAGATCGAAAACGACCACACCAGTTCGCTGATGTTTTTCTAGTTACAGCATCGCCCCTGTAAACCTCACCAATTTTTTTCAGCAGCCTGCGACGCATTCTTACCTTTGCTATAATAGAAAATCAAAATATGACGATAATGCTGCGAATTTTCACTCATTTTTAAACGTAGATATCTTTTCACAGAATGAAGTGATTTTAATTATGGCTTCTAAGAAAATGAAGCTTAAAACGTCAAACAACAAGCTCTAGTATAGTCAGATGCAATTAATATTACCAGCATCTCTGGTATCTACATACGCTTTTTAGCACTTTGTTTTGTATATACATATAGACCAGTAATAGGCGCAATTGTGCAAGTTCACTTCACACGTTTTTTTACGATCTTTCATTTAGTGTTTGGCGAGACAGCACCGAATTAACATCGCGCATGGTTGTTCAGCGTAGTTTCTTTAAAAGCGAATATGTCTTGCAAGAAATAGTTCATGCATGAAAATGCTTTTGGTGACATGCAAGCCTTTTGTATTGCAAATCATTAAAAAAAAAAAGAAATTATATTATTGAAAGACGTTTGAATCTTTTCAAGGGGATATTAATTTTTATTTGAATTTCTAATATTTGACGTCGATAAATCCAAATGAATTTTAAGATTTTTTACTTTACTCTTTTACTGGGTGCCGTAGCTCAATGGTTAGAGTGTTGGCCTTCTGATCTGTACATCGTGGGTTTAATCCCCAGCTGAAGAATAACAAAATTCAATATCGAAAAGATTTTTCTTTCGAACGATACCCATCTGTATGGAAGTAATAGGCAATTTTTCCAGTAGTAACAATTTGCCAAAAATGATTCTTAAAATACCTCTGTAACAAAGCTAAGTTAAAGTTAATTTAAGTAGGTCCCTTTTAATGCTGCCCAAATTTAACACGCAAAACAGTATTGAAAGAGAAGCTCGGCGATATCACAATTGGCCTTTTTGGTCTAAGTGCGTCCTCTCAGAGAGAGGGCAGCCACAATAACCTAACCTAACCCTCTTTATTTAAGGTTTTTTAGGCTTTTTGGTCAAATATAAGTTGATGCGAATAAAAAACTATTCCATCTTTTTTTTACACGCGACGTTTCCCTGCTCTTCGTCGGCTTCTTCAGGGGCGTCTGTTTATTTAAAAAAAGCACAAAATATTATTTTTTATTAAACATTTTTGCATACGAAGTACACAGTTTAGCTTAGAAAATTCATAAACATATATTAGTGTTGCACACTAAACCAATTTAAAAACATTATGGCACAAAAAATATTTTAAATTTTAACATTTTACATTTAATTTAACATTTAACATTATTTTGTATTACTTAAGCATAAGATGTAAGCAATTATATCGTCTGTGTCCTCTTTTTTGTACATCGCGATTTGTCTTTTTTATTGGATGCGTATACTTTCTAATGTGTATCGTGCTCTTTCTCGTCTTTCTATATCCAATATTCTTACATTCTCTATGTCTGGTTCGTGCTGAGTCGTTGTCATATATTGTGTCAGTGCCGTCGCCATATTTTTCTTCCTAATGTCTGCTTCATGTTCTCCTATTCTCGCTCCTAAAGCTCTTTTCCATGTGCCGATGTAAACCTTATTACAAGATTCCCTAACATTTCCTTTGCACGAGACTTTGTATACCACATCTTTTTGTTGTAGTTTTTCTATAGGAGTTTTTATTTTGTGAATATCGTTGAAAGAGTAATGTGAGGTTTATATGCCAGTGTTATGATTTCATTTTTTGGAATCATTTCTTTGTCAAATTTATTAGTTAGTTTGGGTATATAAGTTACACTAACGTATCGGTTGTTATCTACTTTCGGTTGGTTTGTGAATGTCGTAGGTAGGTTTTAATTGTCGTATTTTTTGTTTTATTAATTGTTTGATTAGTTTTTCCGGATAGTTGTTGTCTTGTAGAATTTTCTTAATTTTATCCTTGTTTGTTCTGTGAAATTATATAGGATAGATAGATAGGAAATTTTTTAATCTGCCAGATGATATTGGCTTTGGGAACTAATTTAAAATTATATATTTATTTTTTTTGTGCATTTCAACATCTGTTGTATTTTTCTCTTTCCATGGTAAATTGGAGTTTGTTGTGATATTTGGTAAGTGTAATTAAAACCAGTACATCATCTTCCTCCAAGTTGATATTCTTAAGTTTTTCTTTTAGTTTCAAACTGAGACATTGTAACATGTTGCTAATATATTTGGATAATTTGTAACATGCAACAGAATTTGACGATGAGATTGGACGTAGTGGGATATCTGGTTTGTGAATTTTAGGCAGCCCGTAATCCTCTTTTGATTGGAATTTCCAATATTTGATGTGGATGGATCCAAATGAATTTTTGAATTTTCATATTACATGTACATGTACTCGTATATTTAAACCCGCAATTTCCTACTGGTTTGACATGCTCACCAACATTTTCTGAATTCGCTGAGCATAAACATTTAAGTGCATGCATATGTGTATGCGTACATTCTATGTTGCTCCTACATAAACGTCAGTTTAATTTATTTAATTTCTCTTTTGGTTTTTAAAAACATGTTTTTAAATTTTTATATATTTTTATCTAAGTTAAAAAAAATCAACAAAATTGGTTGAAAATTACGAGCGGCAGAGGGAAACATACATTTTCTATCACTTTGTTTTATATATATAGATGTAAGTAAATGTTACTCTCTGAAGGGATATCTAAAAATTAATCGTTATTTAAATGCATGCTTATTTCTTTCTATAAATTATAAGTATCTATGTTATAGGGTTTTCTATAAAATAACAAGAATGTGTATATGTGCGTATAAAAAAATATATGTGCGTATATATTTAAATTTTAATAATTGAATTAATTTAAATTTATTTTATCTATAAATCTTTCACTATTTCGCATTTGTGAAAATTGTGATTTTTACATACATACGTACGTAAAGTACGTAATTTCTTTGAGTAAAAAAACGGACAAAACAAAACGTCAAATAATACATTCGAATGATTCGAATGATTTTTGGTATTTTGTGTTGTTACTATTGGCTCTCTTATGATTCGAAAGGCAATGAAAATAAAAACAAGACAGGCAGTGCATGCTTAAAAGATAAGAGCATACTTCATTGTTTGCCTATGTTGCAAACATTTGTTGTTGAGTGAATGTTATCGTACGCTAGATCGAATCAAAAGTAATCTCTTCTGATACAACGAATCACACTGTGTGCAAAGAATATTAAATCAGCTTACGCAGATGCCTATACAATATATTAAGGTGGATCGCTCCCTATACAGAAAAAATAAATTTCAAAATTTCACCTCTAGTTTGACAGATTATGTTGAAAGATCTTCGGAACTAGTTGAAAACGTGTCATGCAGTGTTACATTTGCCTATATAGCATTTTCAAGTTGAATAAGCCAATAAAAATTATATTCTGCTCCCCACATTCTACCGCCTAAAGTGATTCTAAATATGCAATTAAATATACAGCTACTCACACTCAAAGTGGGACACAAGAAAAATTTTATAAGTTTCGATTTCAAAGCGATAAATAAAAAAATCTATTACAAAAACACATCGGTATGTTATATTGTTTATCTTTTTATTCAATTATAAAGTAAAAAAAACCAAAACAAATTTCATTTCAAACAAAACAAAAATTATTTTTAAAATTGTTTACTTTCTTTTCAATAAAAACAGCTCACATATAAAGTGGGACAGTAAAACAAACCGTTAAATTGCTTTAAAAAAATCTCCTTACAGTCGGCTGGGGCCGACCAAATTATACCCTGCATATGTAGAGCTATATATAAAAAGTTTGCTCGTATATCCATCCTTTTCTTCCACTACTTTGTATAGGACCTACATTAAGAAGCAGGCGTACCTCACCAATTTTGGAGGATCAATTTCTGCCTATAATACTAAACTACCTAGGTTGCAATGGGTTGACCTAGGTGTATTATTTAGTAAGTTATGGGTGTTTTAATGTTTAAGATAAATCCGAGATTTTGTACGGAAGCTATATAAAAAGTGGGCGTGACGTATCTCTTTCTTGTATATCTATTTAATTTTTCAATATCAATCCACACCTTAAATTCGGTTGTCCTACGCTAAATGGTTTGTAAGTTATGGAGCTTAAAAGTTTTGGTTTAATTCCCTTGACTTTGTATGGGAGACTCATGAAGGAGTGGGCGTGGCACACTGATTTTCTGCCATATTATTTCCGACTACCATGTTAATCTAAGTGTCAATTATGGTTATTCTGGACAGAAGATTGTAGAAGTTACAGCTGTTTCAATTATAAAGAAGTACAGACACTTTGTATGAGAGCTACGCTAAAAAGTAGGCGTGGCTCAACCACTTTTGGCGGGGTTATATGGTAGTATAATAGAAGTCTATGTGCCATATATTGTTGTCCCAAGTGGTATATTATGTGAGTTATAGCAAGTTAAAGATTTTGAAAATTTCGAGGTTAGTCGCTTTGAATGATTGGTGTGGGCGTGGTTATTGACCGATCATGCCCAATATCAATCCCCTCCGTACCCTTGGATCGTAGATTACTTATGCCAAATTTCATCGAAATAGCTCAATATTTACTCAAGTTATCGTGCGAACCAGCCAGGTGACAGACAGACGGACGGACGGACGGACGGACGGACGGACATCGTTAAATCGAAAATTTAATCGACGCTGATCACGAATATATATCCATGTCTATATCTCCGGAGATTCCTTCAAGTTGACACAAACATCTGACCGAAATGAATATACCATGCATATTGCATTATGCAGGGTATAAAAAAACATTCAAAAGCGCATTTTTCAATATTTTGTTGATTTACCGTTGCTGGAAATCACAGTTTGAATGCGTCGAGGTACACTTTCAACTAATTTTTTACAAAAAGACGGTTCAATACCTTCCCACTCCTCTTTAACCACCTATTTCAGCTCTGCAATATTCTTCGGACGGCTGGTGTTTCTAATACTTTTGGGCAGTGATAAAGAAGCCAGTTCCGAGCAATCCATGATTTGTGTTTAGGATCGTTATCCTGGTAGAACACAAAATCTTCTTTTATGCCGAGCTTTTCTGCACTGGACACAACGTTCGCTTTTAAAAGCTCAACATAAGATTTTGCATTCATTGTGCCCTCTATGAAATGAATGTTTCCTACACCAGACTCCGCCATGCAGCCCCACAGCATTAGGCTCATACCACCAAACTTCACAGTTTTCTTTATAGCTTTATCTCGAAGCTCTGCGAGTGGTTTTCTCCAGACCGTATGTCTGCCATCGGGGCCAAAAAAATTAATTTTACCTATTATTGTCAAAATAAATTACTAATAATGTGTGAAATTGGTATAGTTTCGCTCACCTTTGCCCAATATGCAGCGGGTTTGTTTTCGTGCTCTTTAGCATAGTCATATCTTGCCTGCCGCTTTTTTTCTGATATAAGAGGCTTTCGACGACACGATCTTCCATGCAAGTCATTACTTCTAAGGACCCGGCGAACAGTTTCAGCACATACATCAATATTTTTAATGTCCTTTAACTTCCTTTTTAAGTCAACAGCAGATAAATTTTACGAATTATCTCTATCAGACAACTTCGAACGATTTGAACAATTTTTTTCTTTATTCAATATAGTGCCTCGAGCTTTATACCTTTTTATTATGTTAAACACTGTCGACTTCTTTCTGTTAACAATTTTCGCGATATCTCGTATTGAAAGGTCCTTTTTATAATTATCAATAATTATTTGCCTCACTTCAGGTGTAGTTTGACCACTCGTTGACATAATGCAATTTTTAATCTTCTTAAGACAAAGAAAACCAATAACACACTGAATATTTTTGTCAAATTAAAGTCTAAAGACGGAATTTTAACGGAACTTTAACAAAAACTACAACTGTCCCGTTTTGAGTGTGAGCTTGCATTTGCACAGTAGGCTTATAATATTTCAAATATCTTATAAGGGAATAAGGACAGGGAGAAATTGGTTATCAATTTTGAATAATTTTTGACAAACTTACAAATTGTTAATAATTGTTCCCCTAAAAAGTAATGTCAGTTACCATATTGGCAATTCAAATTTGCGATTGAGGTTTTTATGGCAGTGTCCCATTTTGAGTGTGAGTAGCTGTACATGTGTTGTATTCAACCTTGACGAGGTTGAACTTATTTGTAACACTCTCGGCTTTCTGGTTTGGCAAATTATATATCAGAGTCGTTTTTCATTTTTAACAACGCGGTCTGAGTCACTCACAAATGGCACATCGTTCAATATTTTGTTAATGACATAGAAATTCTAAAAACATTATAAAACATACAATATTACATGCAATAATATCTTTTGCATATTATTTACTTGGGATGATATAATTGTATTCGTTGTGTATTGATATTATCTCGTCATTCGTGTAGAACTGTATGCAAGGCGGCTCCGCCTTCATACAGTTAAAATTTCATTAAATTAAATTTAAAATTTCATTAAATTTTAAATTTAATGAAATTCGTGAAGTTTTGCTGGTAGATTAGCTTACGAAGCTCTAATAATGTCATAACGGACATATTCGATACAAGCTATTGGAATTGGCTTGAATTTTGATAATACCTAATATCAGTAGTAACATAATTTGTAGTACTTATAGTTGTAAAGGACAACCTAAGTCTACTGGATATTTCTCAGAAGCAATGTGTTGCTGAGCCGATGCTCCAGGTACCGTAGAAACAGAAATTGATTCTAAAATTTGTACATATAAGGGTAGATATTAACCCTTAACGAAAACTTCATTTCGTTATTAGTCCTTTAATTTTAGAGCTAGTTTCACACTTCGAAAAGGAAAGATTTATGGATTTGAAAGAGCTTTTATTTTAAGATGGAAAAAGTTTTGATTAGGGGATTAGGAGAACTGAATATAATTTTTAGATGCACGTTCAATTTTAAAGTTAAATAGAGAAAAAGTATAGCCCTCCCTGAGGCATTTTCAATAAGCTATAAACTTTGCAAATTAACATCCCAGCTGCGATAACAAAATCCATTTTGGCGGATCTCAAAGATTGAGGGAAAAATTGGTTTTTTGTTCCGAGAACCTTTCAAGATAATCTTTCAAACTAGGTTTGAAATATTGTAACTTTTTTTCGTGATGCCTAATGTATATTCGACAAAGTTGTTCTTCAGAATAAATAATATTTCAAATCAAAATGAAAATTTTTAATTTTAAAATATTTTGTTTGTAAAGATAAGTTAAATGTGTAAGGCTGATGACAGAGTGAGCGCTACAGGCGTTGCTATGCTTGAAGCTACAACCACTATTGCTATATCAATCTTTGACGTGTCAGAGTAAGCGCTATATGGTGTGGTTTTTGAGAGAGAGAGAAATAAAAAGCAATGCGAAAAACCGTTTAAAAATCAACGCACGCATGCACCCACACATTGTCCATAACAAATTTTTTATTTGAACTCTCTCTCTGTTTTTACTCTCTCTCACTTCAATATGTCGCTGCTATAAATCACTTCACTACTAGCTTTATAGCGGCCAAGCACTGAAACTATCTTGTAGCTCTGCTCTCACTCTGACAACATTTGAGCGAGCACATAAGTAAACACAAGCAGAGTTTTGTAGCAAGTTGTAGCGACATATCATAGCAACGCTTGTAGCGCTCACTCTGTCATCAGCCTAATAGTGTAACAAAAAGAAATATAGATAAATTTGACTTAGTATCACATATAAAACAACTTAGAACTTAAGAACTTTTTTTAACTATGTTTCGTAGTTAATTTAACTGAATAAACTTAGATAAAACTAAGTTTAGGTTTTAATTAGTTTAATTCAACTCATTTCTTATATAGGATAGGTTAGGTTATGGGGCTGTCCTCTCTCTGAGAGGACACACTTAGGCCAGAAAGGCCCATTGTGATACCACCGAGCTTCTTTTCCAATACTGTTGTGCGTGTTAAATTTGGACAGCATTAGAAGGGTCCTACTTATATTAGCCGGTTCCGAACGGCAGAACCCTTGTGACATCACTTTACCTTAGTTTTGCCACAGAGGTCTTTTAAGAAATATTTTTGGCAAATTGTTACTGCAGGAAAAATTGCCAATTCTTGCCGGCAGGTGGGTACCGTTTGAAAGAAAAATCTTTTCGATATTAAATTTTGTTATGCTTTAGCTTTATGCTTTTCTAACTCATTTATTAGTTAAGTTATATAGGAAATGTGGGTGCCGTGGCTCAGTGGTTAGTGTGTTGGGCTTCTGATCTGTAGGTCGTGGTTCAATCCCCGGCTCATGCATAACAAATTTAATATCGAAAATATTTTTCTTTCGAACGGTACCCACCTGTCGGCAAGCAATTGGCAATTCTTTTGACAGTAACAACTTGCCATGAAAAAGCTTCTAAAAGAACTCTGTGACTAAGCTCAGAAAAAGTGATGTCGCAAGTGTTCTGCCGTTCGGAACAGGCTAAAATAAGTAGGTCCCTTCTAATACTGTCCAAAATTTAAGACGCACAACAGTAATTGAAGAGAAGCTCGGCCAATGAGCCCTTCGGGGCTTTAAGTGCAACATATTTATTTTTTATTTTTATGCTTTAGCCGGGGATTGAACCCACGACCTACAGATCAGAAGGCAAACGCACTAACCACTGAGCTACGGTACCCACATTTCCTATATAACTTAACTAATAAATGAGTTAGAAATTTGCCTAAGCGCTTAAACAGTTTATCAAAGTGTCCTAGTAAAATTAAACTTAATTTACCTTTTGACTAAATATTTTGTAAATTCTACTAAGTATGTTAGTCATGGCTGTCATGTAGTTTGTTTTGAGCGCTATATGATTACACCTTTATTTGTTAATGAGGGGTAGTCATGTAGCTTGCTCTGCTTACTATGTGATGGCGCCTTCATTAATAATAGGGGTCCTTCACGTGGCGACCACCGGGCAACGTCATCCTGGCACCCGCTGGGAGGCTGTTGAAGTAAGTGACGAAAACCTCCTCGATTAGAAGTTGTGCGCTGGGTTTGGGACCCGCCACATAAAAAATCCCCACAGTGATTAATATATAATGGCATCCTGTAATATATACTACAGATGCCATAATGAAAGGCATTAATTAGGATGTGGATTTTTGGTCAGCAAGAGACTACGACATCTTGTCTCACAGTTCACGCCTGTGAACGAACGGCTGGCCACAATCCGCATCAAGGCAAAGTTCTTCAACATCGCCTTATATGTGCCCACGCGCCGACGGATGAGAAGGACAATGTGACCAAGGAGAGCTTCTTTCAGCTCCTCAGAGAAGCTTACGACCGCCACGATATCAAAACCGTGCTTGGCGGCTTTAATGCCAGGGTGGGCAAAAAAGGTACTTTTGGTCCAACTGTCGGAAAATTCAGCCTCCACCAGAACACTTCCGATAACTGAGCACGAAGCATGGTAATTGGAGGTACCAGATTCCAACCAGATTCCAACATGGCTGTCTCCAGATCAACGAACAAGAAACCAAATTGATCATGTGGTGATTGACGGAAGGCAAGCTTCCAGTGTGATGGACGTGAAATCGATTCGTGGTGCCAACATCGACTCGGATTACTACCTTGTTGCAGCTAAGGTGCGCAGACGTTTATGTGTCGCAAATAACAAGAGAAGTCCCACACAGAGAAAACTCGACGTCAATAAGCTGCGATCACCAGAGACACCAGATGCATTTGCCACTCGACTATTGGATCTGCTATTGCAGAACACTCCCCCACTTGATGATACATGCGCACGGTGGACACATGACAACTGCTGCCGAGGAGGTACAGAACAACCCTGTGTGCAGGCGCAACGCGAGCTGGTAAGAAGCGGTACAGAGAGAAAAGGAGTGCAGAGAGACGTCTTTTCAGGCTCAAGAAGAGGGAGTTGGAAAAACGCGAGTGTGAGGATATAGAGATGTGTACGGACAAGAATGAGACTCGAAAATGATTCGAAAATCAAGCGCCTGAGTGGCTGTTTAAATCCCGGAGCCTCTTCTTGTCGTGAGGGAAATGGGAGTCTGTTCACAGATGTCCAGAGTGTACTGAGCCTATGGAGGGAACACTTCTTTACGTTACTGAATGGCGATGCTACGAACAATTCCGCCAGTGGACGAGATTCCCCAATAGCCCGAATTACAGATGATGGTGTTGATGTCCCACTACCCGACTACGGCGAGGTTAAAACGGCCATTTTAAGGCTGAAGAACAACAAAGCTGCAGGTGCTGATGGCCTGCCTGCCGAGTTGTTTAAGACCGGAGGCGATGAGCTGCTCGCCTGCATGCATCAGCTCATCAGCAGAATAATGTCGGATAAAAGAATGTCTGATGATTGGAGGAAACCCCACAATTTGCGCCAACAACCCCACAATTTGAAGCCCAAGCTCAACAATCTTATTGTACCTAATCAGTTTGGCTTCAGACCGGGTAAATCAACCATACATCATATTTTCACAAAGGAGAAGACCCAAGAAAACTGATCTACACACACAACCTTTTTGTTGATTATAAAGCCGCTTTCGACAGTCCGGTAAGGGATTACTTCTACGTAGCATTGTTCGGTATTCCTGCAAGGCTCATTCGACTTTGTAGAATGACACTGCATAACTCCCGTTGTGCAGTGAAAATTGGGAAGGACCTCTCCGCACCATTTAATAACGAACAGGGTTTCAGACAAGGTTATTCGTTATCGTGCGACTACTTCAATCTTATGATGGAGAAAATAATACGAGCTTCTGATCTACGACATAATGGAACTATCTTCAACAAAAGCGTCATGCTGTTGGCGTATGCCGACGATATTGACATAATCGGCATGAACACGCGAGCAGTCAGTGCAGCATTCTCAGAGCTGTAAAGAGAGTTGCGTCAAATTGGTATTACGGTGAACGAGGGCAAGACAAAATACCTAGTGTCAACAAACAAAGAGTCTTGGAGAGCACGTCACTGTTGACAACTACGCTTTTGAAGTAGTAAGGGACTTTGTCTATCTTGGAACCAGCATTAACAGCAGTAATGACGTCAGCCTGGAGATATTGCGAAGGATCACTCTTGCAAAAAGGTGCTACTTTGAGCTAAGTAAGCAATTGATAAGTCGAGCCCTCTCTCGAAGAACGAAAACTACACTCTACAAGTCTCTCATCATGCCTGTCCTAACATATGACGCTGAAGCCTAGACAATTTCCACCTTGGATGATCGAATGCTTGGAGTTTTCGAGAAAAAAGTCCTACGCGAGATCTTTGGACCTATTTGAGTTTGTGGCGAGTACCGAATAAAGTAAAACCATGAGCTGTACAAGCTGCATACCGATATTGACAAATTAAAGCGCATTAAAATCCAGCGGCTGCGATGGATAGGTTATGTAGAGCGAATGGAAGAACACGCTCTAGCTAAGAAGGTGTAATATTCGGAACCAGCTGGAGGACGATGCAGACGAGGAAGACCTAACCTCCGGTGGAAAGACCAAGTAGTGGAGAACCTGTACTTGGTTAATTTTGTGTAATACAAATACATTTACTAGTGCTCTGCCAAAGCTTGCAGAGAAGTGGGCTACTGCGTGAGATGGTGCGGATTTTCGCATTTCGGCCTTTCTTTCCATTTACGTGGGTCAATTAGTGCTGAGGCTTCGCTATTGATATTGTATTTTCATGTGAGATTTAGCGTTTCTGTTGATCGAAGTGACAACTGGTTCGATCCCAAGGTCACGTTCGATATCAGTGTTGCGGACGTACCAAGTTGCATTAACAGCGCATAGTAATACCTAAATTTGGAATACTTGTATTAAATTTATATTCCTGGAGTTTGGACCCATAGGTCAAAATTGGTTTAAGTACCTACTTATACAAAAAATTTTGTTGTATACGGATAAGGCTGATTGATTACCCATAAGCGTGGGTGCCGTAGCTCAGTGGTTAGTGTGTTGGCCTTCTGATCTGTAGGTCGTGGGTTTAATACCATTTTGTTGGTTAGAGGATCTCAAATAGATTCAATCGAAATACTACAAATTTATTTAAATAAAATCACCAACTGGCGCATAAAATTAAATGAAACAAAATCGGTTCATATAGACCTCACACAAAAAAGATCAAACATCTGCCAATACGTATCACAACACCGCCAACTATCATACTTAAAGAAAAAAGAAGAGTTAGCAATGAAATTCAGAAATAAGCTTATGGGTAAGGTTAAGTTAGGTTAGGTTATGTGACTGTCCTCTCTCTGAGAGGAGACACTCAGGCCAGAAAGGCCCATTGTGATACCACCGAGATCCCTTCCAATACTGTTGTGCGTATTAAATTTGGATAGCATTAGAACGGACCTACTTATATTAGCCGGATCCGAATGGCAGAACCCTTGTGACATCACTTTAACTTAGTTTTGTCACAGAGGTCTTTGATGAAACATTTTTGGCAAATTGTTACTGTCGGAAACTGTTCGAAAGAAAGTCTTCATGGGTTATAAATGTTATATATCACTGTAAAGGTTTTAAAAAGACCTTTTGTATACGATGAAATTTTTTTTTCCTTCAAGTGGGCTATTCTGCACTTGTTCCTTCAGTGCTGCGTTCGTTTGATAAGCCCTTTAGATAAGTGATTAGGGATCTATTTTTAAAATCTTTTATGTTTTTGGTAAGCTCATTTGTAATTTTGTTTAGCCGTTTTTTGTCAGATGGAGATCTTGTTTTCTGCCATGGTCTACGTGCTTTGCATTTTTCTGCAACCATTTCTTTAATATCTTTGTTGTATTTATGACCTGAAGTGACAGACTTTTTTCTGAGTACTACTCCAGGCTGCCTGTTGTATGAGATTATATTACTTCAATATTTCATCATCTAAATCGGAAGTGTTGATATTTCTGCGTAGTATATGCTGATATAATTAGCTGATAGTTTTCTAGCTAAGAAGGTGTTATATTCGGAACCCGCTGGAGGACGACGCAGAAGAGGAAGACCTAACCTCCGGTGGAAAGACCAAGTACTGGAGAACCTGACGGCGCTTGGCATTTCCAACTGGCGCCAGCTAGCGAAAAACAGAGATTGCTGGCGAAGCCTAAATCGATATTCGGTTGTTATAGCCACATAAGTAAGTAAGTTGTATTTTTCTAGCAATAAAAAATTGATTAGATCGGGTGCTTTTTGTGAATCTGTGGACCAGTATGTTGGTGTTCAAGTAAAAAATGTGCTACATCCAGTCTGTTAAAGTGCTTTGTATAATTCTCTACCTTTAGTGGTGATTAATCGCGAAGTCTCCACCCATTAAAAATCGGTTGTCGTGACTATTTATTATCTCTATGTATTGGTCGCATTTGATCTGATGTTTTGGGGGACTATTAAGTACAGTGACTAATAAATTCTTATCTCATTCCACTGATATGGTTATTACTTGAAATTCGGGTATAGAAATGCTGCCTTCTTCGCAGTACTTTATATTTCTCCTGTTGCGCAGTTATTTGGATGGATTGAGTGGTATGTGTTAAAGTTTTTGGGCTTGATGTATGACTGGTTGGTAAAATACGTCTCAGATATTAGACAGATGACAATTTTTTCAGTTTCTAAAATAATTTCTAGCTCGCTTTGATGTTTTAACAAGCCGTTTGCATTCCATAGCATTATTTTTAAAAATTTTGTCATTTTTGTTCAACTTGATGTAGAACTTTTTCAAGTTCTTGCTTTGTTTCGTCATTTTTTCCAATATTTGTTGTGAGTAACGCTAACGCTAACATGTTTTCCGAGTGATTGTTTTCTTTTACTACCTGTGAGAATTTGGGTCTTATAAGTGATGTAGTATTGTTTTGAGTAATTTGTTTACGGGTAAGGATATTTGGACGGCTATCTATAGGCATCGTATTTGTATTTTTCTCTTGAGTATTATTTCTTTTTGAGTCAGTTCGTTGATAACGTATCTTCTTTGGCAACAACGTATCATTTGTAGCTTGCAGGATGGGCCGCGCCACAATTGCAGCATTTTGGTTGTTGTTGTTTAAGCTTTCTGCATTCTATCGTTTTGTGCTTCCCTGCATATTTGACACACCTTGGTTGTTTGCCGCAGTAGTTTTGCGTGTGTCCATACGCCTGGCATGAGTTGCATTGAGGTATGAGTTTTGATTGCCTCATGGCTTCAATAGTGACAACAGAGTGTAAAATTGTTTTTATTTTGTTTATTTCTTGCTGTTTTCACTGGAGTCAAACGTAAGGAGAAACATATCTAGAGATTCTTTCGTTTTCCATTTCAAATTGTAGACTGCGCTGACTGCTTTAAACCCTTGTTTTTGAAGATATGATATTATTTCTCATGGATCACTCGTATGATTCAAATTCTTTCCATTACTTTAATCGGGATTGCTTGTTTTAGTTGTAACGCGTGCCTTTTGTTTCCAGCTGAGGTATTACTTAGTCAGCCAGGGTTTAAACAAGAGGGCAGCGTAAAAACTCTTGTTGTAGGAGGAGGACCGAATTCCACACGATTGTCTACTGACAATCCATTCACCGACACTAGAAGAGTGTTCGGCTCGGTTTGAGTGGGACTACTACTATTGTGTTTTTTATTTTACTTTTTATTATTTATTCTTTTCAATACAATTCAATAACAATTTCTTTATTCTATACCTAATCTAACCTTACTTTATGATTGACAATTGGTGGGTTTGACCAGTGCCACCTGGTCGCACCTAACGAGTCAGTCGTCTGGCAGATCCGCCTTAGCTGGAATCTCCAAGCGACTGATACTTGTGTAGGGTAGCCTGATACAGGGGTCTCCTGTATTTAGTACCCCGGCCTCACACCTAGAAGAGGGAGACCTGTTAATAATATATATAGGAACAACCAACGGGACGGCGGATGGCTGCTCCTGGTATATTTGGTTGGTCAAAAATGACCCCGGGCAGAGCTGATGGCTCGCAGGCGGCTGCTATAAGCGATCGTTCGATTACTGACCGCCCCGCTTATAGCAAGAACTGCTTATAGTCGTCTAGCGATTACTGCCAACCTGACTATAAGAGCACTCGTTCGAAATAGCAAGCTATTTCGAACTGGCCGTTCCAAAAATATGCAATGATCGTTTCCACGGTATGTCGTAACAAGACTTACACGACCATGCGTCTGTTTAGGGTTTTTCACCCTTTTTCGTCATGCCTTATGTTGGCCAGTCATACACCTTTAGTATGAATTCCTGTATAAAGCACATGAGAATTATTGCTTTCTCATGATGCTATATTTTACGTTTGGTGATAATTCATTTGGTTCTTTTCTTTGCCTCTGTCGTCATAGTGAGTGATTACATGAGTATGTATGCGTATGTGTGTATTCATCTGCCGATATTGTGTGACGATAAAAAAGAGAAGAATAATTCAAACTATTGTTGTCATGGTAACTGACTATACGAGTATGTGTATGTATATATTGATATTTTATCATATGACGACAGCAAGGAGAAGAGCAAGAATCAGATGAACTTCGTATGATACGTATATTGTGTTATGTATGTATATCTTGTTATTTATATTTGTTTTTATTATTTATAATAATTTGGGTTTTTGTTGGTGCATAAGTAAAAGGTTGTAACAGGCTTATTTTAAGTCTGTTACATCGTATGTATACCAAGATATGTTTTTACTGGTTAGCATTAGTCATCAGACTCTTATTTTGTAAATATTATTACTTAAAAGCTTGATAAAGAACTCTTTTTTATTTCCTTTTTCGCAATATTAAAGATTTGCTGATAATCGCATTCTCCAGATATCATTATTGATGAAGGTCGTGGGATTTTCTTCTCTTTTTGCTCGGAGGATGCCTTTGATGTAATCTTTTAATTAGAAGCTTCCTACATTTCAAGTAATAATTTAGCTTTTCTTTTCTTACTGGGTCTTTTTTTCAGGATTCAATCCGTTTCTCCGGCGAGTTATTTTTCATCCGTTTCGTATTCTACGTTTGTATTATTTTTTGGAGAAGTTATATTAATCGTTTTAAGATTTCGAGTAAAGCTATCTCATTTTTTAATTCCAGGCATATTTTGTCTATATTTTTTTACTGATTAGCATGTCACCACTCTCACTCACACAAAAACTCCACTTCAAAATACTAGGCAAAGATTAAACACTATTTTGAGCGTTCTTATCGCTGTTATTTGGAATTATTACACTGCTAAATCGATTTATTCAAAGTGTGCACAAAACTTGTGTTTTTGGTTTCAGTGTTTTATTGACGTAAATTTTACCATAATTTTTTTTTTTTTTTTTTTTTTTTTGTTAGCTTATTTTTTATTTATTGAATCTTTCTTAAATACAAGAAACTAACAATAAGTATTCAAATCTTACAAACTAAATAAAACTATGTGATATCCCCTACGTTCCATCACAATTTGGTGAGTCGCGAGATGTAGCAATTTTACAGCATATTCAGTGTGGCTTTTCTTTTTAATCGACGATGCCCCTTGCTCAGCAACAATTGCCTAGCAAGGGAATTCGGATGATTGTGTAATTTTTGAATGTAGCTTCTGCAGGACATTGCAACTTCCTCAGAAATTGTGGATACATTTAAATCTCGATGGATGTTAACGTTCCTCATATACCAAGGCGCGTTTACAATAATTCGCAGACACTTGGATTGTATTCGCTGCAATTTTTCGATATTAGAGGGAGATGCGGTGCCCCAAAACTGAATACCATAAGTCCAGATTGGTTTCAGGATTGCTTTATATAATAGCACTTTGTATTCAAGATTCAACTTTGATCTTTTGTGTAACAGCCACCATAACTGATTCATTTTAAGCTTGATCTGAGTTTTCTTTGCCTCTATGTGATTTTTCCATGTCAGCCTTCTGTCGAGGTGAATACCCAAATACTTTGTTGAGGAACATTGTGGAACTGATTGGCCATTAATTTTAAGTGGGGGACATGTATCTAGCCTTAGCGTGAAGGTTACATGTACGCTCTTTGATTCATTGACTTTTATACGCCATTTTGCTAGCCAGATTTCGAGAGAATCGACATGAGTCTGCAGGAGTTTAGTAGCTTCTATGGGGTTAGAGCGAGAGCACAATATTGCCGTATCATCAGCAAAGGTCGATATGAATGTATAGTTATTGTTGGGCATATCTGAAGTGTATAAGAGATACAGTAAGGGACCCAAAACGCTTCCTTGAGGAACGCCAGCGTGAATATCCAATGGATTTGTTGTGTAATCCTTGTGATGTACGAGAAATTGTCTTTTCGTGAGATAGCTACTAAGCAATGAGGAGACATTTGCAGGCAGTAATAGTTTAAGTTTGTAAATAAGGCCATCGTGCCATACTTTATCGAAAGCTTGAGTGATATCAAGAAAGACAGCTGAGCAATACTTTTTTTCTTCAAAAGTGTTCCTTATCAGAGTTACAATGCGGTGGACTTGTTCTATTGTGCCGTGCTGTTTTCTAAATCCAAACTGATGTTGAGGAATCAGTTGGTTGAGATTAATAAATGGAGTTATATTCATGACAAGTAGCTTTTCGAATACTTTAGAAAGTAGAGGCAGGAGGCTGATAGGTCTGTACGATGCAACTTTTGTAGGGTCTTTTCCTGGTTTTGCTATCATAATAATTTTTGAAGTTTTCCAGCATTTGGGATAGTGTTTAATACGAAGGATAGCATTGAAAATGTGCATCAGATGAATTACTGAAGCCGGAGGTAGCTCTTTTATCATTTTACCGGTAATTTTATCTGGACCAGGTGATTTTTTTGGGTTTAAATCTTTATAAATTGCTTTGAATATGTCCTTTTTTTTAATTTTGAGCGTTATTGAGCAAGGTTGAGAAGTTAATATTGGTAATGAGGACTGTGAAGAGGGTGGATTGGGTGTAAACACACTTTTTAGGTGGTTTGCAAAAGCCAAACCCTTCTCACAGTTGCTTCTAGCCCAATTACCGTCACTCAAACGGATGGGGGAATCAGTGAGAATTGGCCGATTTGAATTTTTTGCTGATTTCCACAAAGAGTAGTCTGACGCTTCACCAGGTGTTAATTTCGCTATGTGCTCTTCTAACTCTTTGTTGTTTTTATTTTTTAAGACTTGCTTTAACTTTCGAGTGCAGTGCTGTAGCTGTGTTTTCAGATTCGGTGATCTGAATTCTTGCCATTGTCTTCGGAGTCTTTTTTTCTGTCTTACTAGCAATTCAATATCGGCTAGTGTGTATGGGCTATAGTTTGATTGCTTGCATACCTTTGTGCAGGTGGCTGAGCTGAGAGCTAATGAGAGCAGCTGGTTGAATTTTTCGAGTGCTGAGTCTACATCGTGTCCATTTCTTAATACAGTACTTAGAGGAAGATGGGAATTTATATATTTCTTGAATTTCAACCAGTCTATTTTCTTTCTAACGCAATTGCCTTGGGGGCTTGGTGATTTTATAGATATTACCGTGGGTGAGTGGTTAGATGATAGATCATAATTACAATCTGTGGAGATATTTTCCATCTGCAAACCTTTGGCGACTCCAAAGTCTATGAGATCGGGTATCTTCCTCTTGTCCGTCGGCCAATATGTCGGCTGACCATTTGAAATAACATCGTAGCCGTGGTTAGTGATGATTGAACATAGTCTTCTGCCTTTTGGAGTTATTAAGCGGGAGCCCCAGTGAGTGTGTTTGGCGTTGAAATCGCCAGCAACCAAGAATTTGCTACCAAGAGTTGAGAAAAATTCTTTATATTGCTGTTCGGTAATACTGTATCTTGGGGGACAGTATATCGCAGATATTACTAGCTTAGAGATGTATTCTTCCAGACATATAGATGTTGCTTGCAAGTAGACGCTACTAAAATCTTCAAGAACATGATGTTTTATTCTGCTTTTTATCAATATGGCAGTTCCTCCGCGTGCCTTACCATGCGGATGATTTGTGGTGTACAGTTTGTAATATGGTATTTGGTAGCAATTTTTGTCAGTGAAATGGGTCTCAGATATCATCATTATGTCGATTTGGCTGGATTCAAGGAATTGAATTAGCTCCAAACGGTGCTGGCTTAAGCCGTTGGCGTTCCAGTGGCATATCTTGAGACAACTCATGGTCTGGATAGCAATGTTTGGAGTAACATCGATTGATTTTTCATCATTTCTTGCATCATTGTTTGCATTGAGTTCATGAATTGGTTCATATTCTGAATTAATGTTTGAAGCAAATGTTCAAGAGTACTTGCCTGTTGGGTGTGCAGTGAGTGTTTCTGCTCATTATTTACATTGCTTTGTTGGTGTGGGTTTTGTTTTAACACGCTAGCGTATGAATTGGTTTGATTCTTGTTTGGGATTGCAGAGAAGAATTGTGTTGCATCAATATTTTGTCTCTTACTTGAGTTGGCTATCTGAGTTTGCTCAACTGGTTTTAGAGGTTGATTGCTAGCGGAGAAATTTAGCTTTAGGGTTGTATATACTGGGCAACCTCTATAATTTGCGGTGTGATTACCTCCACAATTGCTGCATTTTTTCATGCTAGCATCGCCTTTAGATTTTGGGCATATGTTTGATTTATGGAGATCTCCACAAATCACACAAACAGCTGGCAGGGTACAATATGTCTTAGTATGTCCATATTCTTGGCAGTTGCTGCACTGAGGAGGTCCAGTTCTCTTATGGGGTTCTTCGATTGTGATTTTGCGATGCAATAAATATCGAATTTTATATATGGGGTGTACTTCACCTTTTTTTAGGGGTTTTGTTTCAGGCTGAAGCTCAATACGATATAACGGTTGAGGTATATTGCTCTTGTTGAGGATGTTGAATACTGTTTTGGCTTGAAACCCTTCTTCCTGGAGGGCAAGTTTGATTTCGTTAATATCAACGTTGGGTTCGACGCCTTTGAGTACAACGATTAAGCCCTTACTTCTTTTTAGCTGATATGTGTAGTAATTCTTTTTTACAGCATCAAATTCCGCTATTACTTTGCGATAATGAGTTTCGATATAGATTTGCACTTTTGTTTCCTCAATTTGGCCTTTGCGAATAGGAACAACATGGAAATTCTTTGGTCCTATAAGACTTGTAATTCTAGAAATCAACTTATCTGAGTTGCGTTCTCTCAAGAAAATGGGTGGGGGTTTGAAATTTTTTTTGGAGATAATATTTTCGTCACTTTCATCACCTGAAAGCAGAGCGTATCTATTTTCCGAACTAATAGGGACAGTGTTCTGTTTTTGAATTTTAGTTGAATTCATTTGTTTTGAATTTTGCGGACTTCTCTTTCGCTTTACTACAGTAATGTAGCGATCAATACCAGTTTGAACAGCAACTGGTTCTTTATTAGTCATCGCACTAGTTGCTTTAACTACTGGGTCATGCACTTCAGTAGAAGTGCCGTTATTTGATTGCTTTGATGTTGTAGCTGTTGGTGTTACAGCAGGAGAAGCACATTGTACACTCCACGGTATAGAGGGAGATAGTATATCACGATAGAACAAATTATTTTTTTTGTCTGTATTTATTGTTGTTGCAAAATTTGATGAATTTTTAATATGTGCAGGCAAAAGATTTGCACTGTTACTTTCACTTGTGCAGTGTGTATCAACTGTTTTATTTGATAATGCTCTTATCGGAGGGGTTTGCGCGGGTGATTATTGTTTACACACACGTTAACAGGCGATTGCCGTTGCCGGAGAGGAGAGCGCTGAACACTCATACTATAAACAAAATGTATGCAAATTATATTATTATTTTATTTGTTTTTTTTTTTTTTCTAAAAATCAAATGAAAGACGTCCACTCTTATTGGTGACTTTCGCGAAATTAATGTTAAAATAACATTTCACTGTAGACAAAACTACATACTGCCATTTTGAAGTACATACTTCTTGCTACTTTAATTCGACTAGATTGTAAGAAGTACAATTTTCTATACAAATATTCAGGACAACGTGTGTGAATAATATTTTGCAACAATATAAGGTTACGAATCATAAAATGTTTAGCGAGACTATGACCAGGATCTTCGACGAATAACGCGATCATATTTTCTTCCCCAAAAGCATACCCAGCTAAGTTATTAATTACTTACTGTAATTTATTTTTCGATGTTGCCTCAATGTTGCCATAAATTCATTCCACGTACGACATTAGAGGAATTACCAATGATTTTACCAGTTTCAATTTCGTGTCTTCTCTAACGCTTAATGTGGAGTACCATAGCTTCCTAACAACAGCATATATTTTGCTTATTGTTAAGTTTATATGATAACAACAACTTAAATTATATACATATATCCTCAATCAGTCTACATATCAAGACTTCACAGAGACCAACAGGCCTGGACAAATAAATTTGTGCATCATCCGCTACAAGTGGTTAGAGAAATTTTTGCATCAATGTATTGGGTGTTAGAAAAAGTTCGGTAACAAATTGTCGGTAGATGGCTCTAAAATGTAACATCTCTGGTAGTATTAATTGCATCTGGCTATGCTATAACTTGTTGTTTGACATTTTAAGCTTCATTTTCTTAGAAGCCATTATTAATATCGCATTAATCTGTGAAAAGTAATCTACGTTTAACATCATATTTTGCTTTGATTACGGACGATGAAAAGTGAATCACATACGACAATAATGTGCGAAACAGATCATGGACGTTCTGTTCTGTGTGTCTTGTGCGATTGGAAGGAAATTGTCCATTGTGAGCTTCTACAACATGATCAAACTATTGATTCTGATCTCTACTATCAACAATTAACGAGATTGAAGCAAGCAATTCAATTAAAATGGCCAGAATTGATCAACATAAAAGGTGTTGTGTTCCAGACCACGCTTGGTTGGGAAGTTTTGATGCATCCACCATATAGCCCGGATTATACACCTTCAGATTATCATTTGTTTCGATCTCTGCAGAACTCTATTAGTAGTGTAAATTTAAATTCCGTAGAGACCTTAAAAACGCACTTCGGTCAGTTTTTTGCTCAGAAAACCCATAAGTTCTACACAAACGTAATAATGGCTTGGCCCAAAAATGCAAAAGGTTATCGATCATAAAGGCACATATTTGGTTTAATAAAACTCGTTTTAAATATTAGAACAAGTGTTTAATTTTTGGTATAATTTGTAACCGAAGACCCAATATTACGTCGTTGATGAAAATACTGAAGAGAATCGGGCCCAGGATTGATCCTTGAGGTACACCAGAAAAAGTGTTTTCCAACTGAGATGATGATGTTTTCATAATCACCCCCTGTGAACGCTAAGATAAATATGCTTTTAGGAGTTTCAGTGCAAGCCTATTAAATCCGAAAATGTACTCAGGTTTATGAGACAAAACCCCATGGTTAAGAGTGTCAAGGGCCTTTGAGAAGTCCAGAAGCACCAATATTGTTAACTAATTTCTGTCATATGCAAGACGAATATCTTCCATAATCCACGTAAGTGGTACAGTTGTGCCCGTGTTTACAACATGACTAATGTTGTGTACTATTTTTTCACAACACTTACTAAGTACCTAGCTCACAAGATTAACACCTAGACCTAAGCTCTTAAATATCCCTCGAGTCTAACACACTCGTTGGCTGAAATAAAACAATTATATTTTATTAAGGATACTTGCGATTTCTACTTTATTGCTATATTGTTTTTCACTTTTACACTAATACT
This sequence comes from Megamerina dolium, assembly GCA_963854835.1. Classification (NCBI taxonomy): domain Eukaryota; kingdom Metazoa; phylum Arthropoda; class Insecta; order Diptera; family Megamerinidae; genus Megamerina; species Megamerina dolium. The sequence goes on from OY978530.1 coordinate 34,880,223, forward strand.
GGAGGGCCTCATAAGGATCGCAGTATTTACACTTTTACTTAAACTTTACACTAATACTGGAGGGCCTCGTAAGGATCGCAGTATTTACACTTTTCTTAAAGCTAACACTTCGGTGTACGACTCACAACTCAACAGCCACTGCCTTCAGTAAGCTGGCAGCTTATATCCATTTTTCTAACACTAGCCGCATATCAATCTACCCACATACCAACATATAACATACCATAATATATTCACACCACTTGTGTGTTTGTATGTACTATATGTGTTTATGTACACGATCGATGCACTCTCCATGTGTATATATTCTACATGAGAAAGTAACTTTTTGATATTCTCACATATGAGTAGACCGCGTGATTTTAGTTGTCATGTATGCTTACACAGGTATGCTTACGTAAGTGCAGAACTACGAATTGTGCGGGAAAGTGCTTTGTCAGCATTTTCACACCCAGCTGCAACTCAGTTGGCGCAATGTTCTGACATTCCGCAATTATAAGTAATATTAGTATGGATTGAGTATATCACAACTTCGAGCAATGTTGGTATGTGTATTGACAAATATGTAGTTCCCAATTTCGGGAAATATGTCGCGAGGCAAAATATGCATATGTGCATATTTCATATATTGGCTCGCAACATCGCTCCCTTCTCTCAGGAAGAAAAAATTATCATTATGAAATAATAATAATTTTTTCTTATAAGGAAAAAGTTAAGGTTATGCTTATTTTGTAAATTCAAGAACAATTCAAAACCTATGAAACTTATATAGAATAAAATTCGACGTGTTATATACGTATATAGTTACTGGTAATTCGATGATTATGTTGCCCGTGATGACGATGTTCTTCTTGCTGGTTGTTGTCTGCTGTACTTAGCTTTTTTAATAGTTTTGTTGCAGCTTTTGTTGTTGAAAACAGTAACTTCCTCTTTTATCAAAGTTCGGTTTTTGTTTCGGCAATTAGAGCGAGATTATTTACATTGGGTTGATCTTCTGGACGTTTTGTTATGGAATCGTTATCTGGATTATTATTGTGGAAAGTTGGTGTGGTGTGCTTGTGGGTTGACGCTGGTGTCTAATGCGTCCAATGCTTTGATTCGACAGAATTTTTTTTGTATAGGAATGGTCTGAACAATAGCTTGCAAAGTGGGTTTTATGTGTACCGCACTGCTAAGCAATATGGTCGATATGAAACTCTGTACTCCTGGTGTAAGTGTTCAAAAATTGGAGCAATAATGAATATGTAATTTTGGTTCTATTGTTTATCATTTTCTTCTGATGTGGATCAAAATCCATTGTCACTGATAAATACAGTAGCTGAAATATTTCATTCGGTTTTGTTTGCATAGTTGTTATTGTTGATGTCTCAATATTAGCTATTAGCTATTGTTGATATCTCATAGCTATTATTGTCACGCTGTCTAGGTACGCCAAAGTTATTTGTTGTAAATTTTATTGTTTTGTAAGTTTTTTATGGGTACTCGCTGTACTGGGCCTGCTTTGTTTTCTGCTATGGATTTATTTGTTCTTTACTGCCTCAAGGATAGTTTTGTGTCATCCTTCTCTTGGTTGTTACTGTTGTTAAAGCTGTTAATGTTATTGCTTTTGCATCTCTCGCAATTTCACATTCTCGTGGACATACTGCTGCTCTCTTGTGTTTGTAGGGGAATTACCAGATTCTTTTTCAATAATAGATCATTTGCATCTACTATATATATTATAACTACTATATCTACTATAACACTCATTTAGTTAGTTTTTCTTATAAGATATACATATATTCTTAATTAATTAACTTCTTTCCTCGCAATATTCATTTATAATCTATACTTAATTCTTTAAAATGTATTAAAAGTATATTGTTGTTTGATACAAAAATATAGGACCACATTGCATTTTCTCTTCATAGTTGCAATGACCAACTTTTCGTACTTGTAGCTGGTACGATTTTCAATATTATCCGTTGAAAACGGAACGTGTTTTGTTACATATATTTCATCTTACTTTTACGGGTATATATATTTGTTTTTTTTTTCGTGATATTTTTTGTTTTTGTTTTGTTTTTTATTCAACCTAGCTAACCTATTGCTTATTTATCATATTTCGTCATATAAATCCTAACGTGTTCTTACTATACTGTATTTACTGTATATTTCTAACCCTATAGTTGTCATTTCCTTAAAATATTGTACTATTTTTGGATGCATCCTCTATACTTAGCCTCGCCCAGTGCACATGAGTATCAACACACCGAATTACAATTCAACGCGATGAATTGCAACTGATGTCTTTATACGCATGAACACTGCGCCTACTTCTTTCTAATATGCAAAATATTCTAAATTTTTACATTAATTCCATAACTTTTTGTGTTTCATATCTAAATATTTTAGTTCTTCTTTTCTATGACCCTTATTGTCTCTTTCTATTTTGTATATATATATATATATATATATATATATATATATATATATATATATATATATATATATATATATATATATATATATATATATATATATATATATATATATATATATATATATATATATATATATATATATATATATATATATATATATATATATATATATATATATATATATATATATATTCTTTTGTTTTGTGTTCCAGCGTTGATGCTGCACTTTATCCACAGTTTAGTACTTTCCAATTTCGACTTCAGCCATCACTTTAGTGTAGCTATATTTCTTGAGGGACCCTGTATTCTTGTACGATAATAATGGAGAAAATTTTAGTATTTTAATGTATCTTTTGTATATATTCATATTTTATTTTATTGTTGTCATAAATGATGTATTAAAGGGAAGGAAAGGAGAAAGAAAAAAAGAATAAATAAATGTAATTCTAATACAATTCCCATAATTGTCAGTTGATTAAATTTATTTCCCTACATATATGGTCAGCATATTATAAAACGACATTTGATTCATGGTGTATTATGATTATTCTTTCTTGCATTTTTCATAGTTGTGCATTTGTTTGAAATTTGATTCTTGTATATCTAATGCATTGTCATGCATTTTGCTTAATATGGTCAACGTGCTATTAATTAATTTTTTTTGTACGGAATTTTGTTAGTTTTTTTTTTTTTTTGCATTTTTGTAGTATTATGTATTTTGCTTGGTCTGAAAATTTAATTCTCTTGTATCTTTGTTTTGTACATTTCGTTCTCATGATTTTATGCATACTCGGTATTATGTTATTGTAGGGTGTTATTTGTAGAGGTTTGGATCATCGAATTTAATATTAATCTAAGTTTGGGTGGAAGGGTTTTATTAAATTATTGCGTGAAGCTTAACTAATAGTTCTTACTTCACACTATTGTATTTTATATCATAACTGATTTTTTTTTTTCTTCTACCACAAATACTATTACTTCGTTAAATTACTACTACTTATTGATAAAAATGTTTTAGTAAGTTGTTATGGTACTTTTTACCATTTTGTCCGATTTTAATAGTCGTCGTTACTGGACTGTCCACATGTATCACTTCGTATGGTCCAGTCCAGATGGGACTAAATTTATTTTTTCTAGTCTGTTTTCTCAGTAATACATACTTTATCACCTATTTTAAAAATTATAGAGTGGATCCCTTTGTCGTATTGAATTTTAGCTGATTTCTTTGCTTTTTCTTGATTTTCCCTTACTAACTCGTGTGACCTTTGTAGTTGGTATTTTAATACTTTATTTTTATCATCTGTATTGTACAGAGTTGATCTTTTTGTTTTTAGGTTTGTCGGCATATCGATATTGAAACCGCACTGAATGGTGTACGTTTCGTCGAAGTATGTACATATGGTGTTATTGTGTACGTGCATCGCTGATGCTAACCATTGGTCCCAATTTGACACATCTTCTTTAACAAAACTCCTAAGATATTCTGCCAAAAGTCTGTGGCTTCTTTCTAAAGAACCATTTGCTTGTGGATGGTACGTTGTTATATGTAGTTTTTTAACACCCAGCATCTTGCATGTATCAGAAAACAGTTTCGAAGTGAAATTTGTACCATTATTGTCACTAAAATTTTTGGTATGTTATATCGCGCAATAACTTCGTTGTAAAACGCTTTTGCTACCGTGCTAGCTTCAGCATCTGGTATAGCTACACAAATAAAAAATTTGGAAAAATCATCTTGAAATGTAAGTATGTATTTGTTTACAGATGTCGTTTCTGGAAGTATTCCTACCATGTCCACATATACCTTTTCAAATGGCTTAGATGGTGTATCAGTTAATATCATTTGCATTTTCGTGAGCCTTGAGCTCTTGTTAGTTTGACATTTTTTACAATTTTTAACATATTCTTTAATCTGGCTTCGCATACCTTTCCACCTGTACTGTCTTCTAATCCTGAAATAAGTTTTCAAAGCACCCTGATGCCCTCCTAAAGGTGAATCATGGAAGTTGCGAAGTATTGTCGATATATCCTTCTCATCAGTGAGAAGTACCGCATTCTTGTTCTCCTGATTTTCTGCATTTTCATCTAGTTCTAACTCGTCACCAGAGCTTTCTTCAGGCTTTTCTTGGCTGTCGGTCTTGTCGACTTTATTTCTCGCCATAGAACGAGTCACAACCATTGTTGATTTGGTTGTGGAACTCTGCTGAGCGCATCCTCGTTCAAGTTCCTTTTGCCTGGTTTATAAATTATTTCAAAATCAAATTCACATAGTTTATGTCTAAAACGCGCCAAGCGAGATGTCTGGTCTTTCAGATTGGCAATTCCACGTAAGGGCTGATGGTCAGTGTAGACTTTGAATGGTCTACCGAGTAGATAAGCTCTATAATTCTTTACAGCCCACACGATAGCCAAGAATTCCTTTTCAATGGTGGAATATCTTTTCTCAGTATCACTGAGTGCTCTGCTCGCAAAGGCTATTGGTCGATATTTTCCAATTTCACCTTGCGATAGAACTGCACCTACAGCCTCGTTGCTGGCATCTGTTGTTAACACAAAAGGGTAGGCTAAAATTGGCGGAGAGCAAATTGCTTGCTTCAAATCTTCAAAAGCTTTCTGACATTTTTCTCTCTCTCATATTCTCAACAAATTTTCGGTAATAATTTACTAAACCTAGAAATGCCTGAACATCTTTCTTATTTTTGGCACAGGAATATTTTTAACACATTCCACCTTACCAGGGTCTGGTAACGCTCCTTCCTCAGTGCACTTATGACCTAGGTAAATTATCTCTTTTCGTAGAAAGTGGCACTTTTCTGTATTTAACTTCAAGTTATGTTTACGTAAAAGTCCAAATACTCTTCGTAAACGCGACTCATGTTGTGCCAAGTTCCGACCATAGACGACGATGTCATCCAAGTAGACAAAACAATCTATACCTTGAAGTCCTGTTAGTACATGGTTCATTAGTCTTTGGAAGGTGGCAGGGGCTCCTGTTAAGCCGAAAGGCATTCTGTTAAATTCATAGTGTCCAACACCTGTACTAAACGCTGTTTTTTCTCTGTCTGATTCTTTCAATAACACTTGATGATACCCACTGGCCAAATCAAGTGTAGTGAAATATCTACAATGACCTAACTGGTCTAATATTTCATCGATGCGGGGAATGGAAAAAACTTGTTTAATAGTGGCGTCATTTAATTTCCTGAAATCTACTACTAGCCTCCATTTTCTTTTACCATCTTCTCCCGCTTTCTTTGGCACCAAAATTATGGGGGAATTCCAAGGCGATGAGCTGGGAATAACTATGTCGTCTTCCAGCATTTTGTTTACTTGCTTATTGATTTCTTCCTTATGCGCTTCTGGTAGCCTGTACTGTCTTTGGTTGATTGGCACCTGGTCTGCTTTTATTGGTATTGTGTGTTTTATACCTGTGGTGTGAGACAGTTTGTCAACTTCCAAGAAAAATAAATCGTGGAATGACTTAAGTATCCATCTATGGAACTCTTTTCCTCAATGTTTAAGTTTTCGTCTAGTTTAATTTTTTCTAATATTTTGGTAACCCTTTTTTGGCTATTAGTTTCCTTGATGTTATTTATTTTATGAGCTATGTCGTATTCTTCGTGTTCTGAATGATTAAATTTAATTATATTAATTTTAAGCTTATTATTTACAATATATGAATCTATATTCGTGTTGAGGATTGGGACATAAACTGTGTTGTCCGTCACACTGCCCAATGTCTCCCCTAAATATATTCCAGGAGATACTTCCTGTTTCTCTACTATAATTGTTTCAAAATTCGTATTTACTTTAATAGGGACTACCTTCATAGTTCTCCCAGGTACTACAACCTCACTGGTGTGTTGTATTCTATTACCCTCGTTCAACGGTTTGAGGGGTAAAGTTATCAAACACTGTTTTCGTTCACCGAAGAAAATCAGCTTCTTTTTCATAGTATTGATAACCGATCGGTTCTATAAATTGTCTATACCTAGGATACCATCAGCAGGTATCCCTCTCTCTTCAGAGATTAAGTGTAGTTCTAAAATCAAATCTTTCGTCCTCTCATGTTGGACTGCTACTGACCCTAATGTGGTGACAAATCCTCCGAATGCACCACTAATATTTTTCCTTAAATGTCGCTTCTTGCTAACAGATTCATTAATTACTGATGAATTTATTAAACTGGTATCTGCCCCAGTGGCTACAAGAAAAATGAGTTTTCCATTTTTTGCTTCCTCACACGGAAACTCAATGAACACATCATCTACATCAGAGACTCCCAAACAGTAGCCATGTTTGTTATTACTGGATGGAAAATATGGTTCAACAATCCCCCTGGACGCTTGGCCACCAACTTCCGCCATATTGCTATCTAACTTGGAGGGTGTGTCAACAATCTCTAAGGACGCATAACTGGCACCTTCCATTTCAACTGGCCTACTTTTAGCAAAATTTTGGGGTTCCTGGTTTATTGGCCGTACCTGGGCCCCCCGTAGTTTCCCTGGGTTTTTTCCAATTCTTTGAGTTTATAACAGTCGGCGATCCTGTGTCCCAGGTTCTTACAAAAAAAACATTTGCTTTCTTGACCTCCCTTAGTAGGTGCAGGTGTTTGATTGCCTTTTCCTTGTGACCTGTTGTTGCTAAAAGGTGTGCATGACAAATTGAAGTCATGTCCGTATTTTTTACACTTTATGCAATAGGGCATGTTTTTTCTCTTAAAACAGTCGTCTCTAGTATGCCCTTTTTTGTCGCAGAAGGAGCAGGTAGGAACTTTCCTTTGGCTATTTTGGAGTCTTACGTTATTATGTTGGTATTTGTTCACTCCGAGTGGCATCTGGTCATTTCTGTTCTGCTTTCGAGCAGAATACCCGTATTTACGGCCTCCTCTGCTAATTCTTCCAACGTGCCCGTCTTACCTAGCATATGAGTTTTTAACAATGGATCTTGAAGGATTGATATAAAAGATGTCCTCGCATACCCCTCTAGCTCTTTTAACAACACTTGGTCTCCGACCCCATTATATCAATTCTTAATACATTGTATAGCTGAGGATTTTAAATCACCTAATCTCCTTGCAAAAACACGTATATCTTCCTGAGGTAGTTGGCGTGCGACTTGTATTTGGTGCGTGAGCGGTTCCAGGCGAACGGTCTTCAAATATGTGTTTCGCAGAAGTGTATACAATTCTTCTATATTAGCGAATTTCTTACTTAGCACCAAGTTGTAAGCATCCCCATATAGTCGCTGTTTTATACAAGCTACGAAATCTTCCAATTCGTCGGGTTTTATGGCTTTTCTTGCTAATTGGCACCCAGAAATGAACTGGTGTACTTCGGTCCTCAAATCTTTGGACACCGCTCCAGTGAGTACTGGGACCAGCCTACTGACAGTCTGTGCAATTTCGTCAATACGCTTTTTTAGCCTCACTTCATGTTGTACTTCTAGTTGTGTTTTTCGTACTGGTGTACGGCGACGAAGAGGTGTCTACTGTGCTATGCACCGCTGCTCAGAGTCAACCGAGGTTCTGCGCCTTTTCTCTATAAATTCTTCTGAAATGCCCTTTTCTTTTAGTAAATCTTCTAATTCCTTATTTCTATCAAGAGTCTTAGTAATCTCTACTTCTAATTCCTGTATTGGAGTTAGTACCTTTCCGTGATGCACCTTTCATTTTATGAGCTGGAATTGCTCGTATGTGCTGGGTTGCTTAATCAAGCTCCACACGAAGTCGATTGCCTCGGTTATTGCCACGTCTAGCTCCGTTGCTAATGATTCGTAGGATTTCTTGTCCATTAGACCTCAAAAGGCAAACACACACTAGAATCAGGTCCTGTACTGCGTTAAACGTTCAACGTAAAACACCTTGTATATACAAGATATTTCGCAGTATCCTACCGGCTGCGCCAAAATGTTGTGTACTATTTTTCCACAACACTTACTAAGTACCTAGCTCACAAGATTAACACCTAGACCTAAGCTCTTAAATATCCCTCGAGTCTAACACACTCGTTGGCTGAAATAAAACAATTATATTTTATTAAGGATACTTGCGGTTTCTACTTTATTGCTTTATTGTTTTTCACTTTTACACTAATACTGGAGGGCCTCATAAGGATCGCAGTATTTACACTTTTACTTAAACTTTACACTAATACTGGAGGGCCTCGTAAGGATCGCAGTATTTACACTTTTCTTAAAGCTAACACTTCGGTGTACGACTCACAACTCAACAGCCACTGCCTTCAGTAAGCTGGCAGCTTATATCCATTTTTCTAACACTAGCCGCATATCAATCTACCCACATACCAACATATAACATACCATAATATATTCACACCACTTGTGTGTTTGTATGTACTATATGTGTTTATGTACACGATCGATGCACTCTCCATGTGTATATATTCTACATGAGAAAGTAACTTTTTGATATTCTCACATATGAGTAGACCGCGTGATTTTAGTTGTCATGTATGCTTACACAGGTATGCTTATGTAAGTGCAGAACTACGAATTGTGCGGGAAAGTGCTTTGTTAGCATTTTCACACCCAGCTGCAACTCAGTTGGCGCAATGTTCTGACATTCCACAATTATAAGTAATATTAGTATGGATTGAGTATATCACAACTTCGAGCAATGTTGGTATGTGTATTGACAAATATGTAGTTCCCAATTTCGGGAAATATGTCGCGAGGTAAAATATGCATATGGGCATATTTCATATTTTGGCTCGCAACACTGACATTCCGGCATAAATTTATTAGCAGAAAAAGTCATCAACTTGTACCGGTAATAACTTCTTAAATACCATCGACAATGCTGATAAAATACTTATTGGTCGAAAATCCACAGGCAAGATTGGATTATTTAGTATCTCTTTTGCTAAAAATTTGTATACGAAGGTTTATTTTCCTGAGCTTGTTGAAGATTAATATCGGAAACATGCTCTTGGAAACTAGTTGAGAAAATGAGTACTATATATCATCTAGGTATACGACAGAGCTTTTATTTCTGTATTTTGTTAAAATGGAATTACAAAATTCCGGATTGGAAACTTATCGTAAATTGTAATTTTATTTAGCCCTCTAAATCAATTACGATTCTACATATCTAGCCTCCTGCATTATCCAATTTTTTGGGCGCTATCAACAATGGGCTATTATATGATGAAACGGTGCCTCTTATACTCCATTCTTTTAGCATAGCATTGATCTGAAAATCTCATGTTCATGTACTTTTAGATATCGATACGATTTGGTATAAATTGGTCTATATGTAGTTATTTCCAGCTGGTAAATTAACAAATTCATTGTGCATATGCGTTATAGCTTTCATTAGTATTAAAATATTTTGACCGATTGTAGCGTCACGTAATTACGTGACGCTACATTTGAAAAGGTCATAAAACCAGGGTTTTCGATTTTCATCAGTGCGCATCGTCGAAAATAAGAAGACTGAAACTTTTCAATGATGTACAAATCATATAATGATAAAAAATAAATATTAAAAATGACCTTAGAGTAGGCTGGTGCCGACCAAATTACACCCTGCACATGTATATATATATATATATATATATATATATACATATACACACATATATATATATATATATATATATATATATATATATATATATATACATATATATATAAATTTTGCTCGAATTCCATCTTTTTCTTTTATTTCCACTATTTTGTATGGAAGCTACATTAAGAAGTAGAAGTAGGCTCGTCAGTATTTTGAGAAACAATTTTTGCATATAATGCTAATCTACACCCGAAATATGGTTGACTTTGACGAAGTAGTTTCCGAGGCTTAGTATCGGAGCTGTATAAAAAGTGGGCGTGGCATACCTCTTTCTTGTAAATCTAATTAATTTTGCAATATTAATCCATACTTTCCGCAACTTTGTATGGGAGCCCCAATAAGAACTGGGCGTGGTACTCTGAATTTTTGCAGGATTATTTCCGACTACCATATTAATCTAAGCGTCAATTATAGTTATTCTTGACAGAAGATTGAAGAAGTTGCAGTTGTTTAATTTAAAAGAAATTCTGTCATTTTGTATGGGGGCTACTATAAACAGTGGGCGTGGCGCGTCCATTTCCTGTGAGTCTAGTTGTTCTTAGTATACTAATCCATACCTTAGATCTTGTTCTTCTACGCTAAGTATTTTATAAATTATGGCGCTTAAAAGCTTTTGTTTAATTTCCTCAATTTTGTATCGGAGCCCCAATAACAAGTGGGTGTGGCACGGTGATTTTTTGTCAGATTATTTCCGTGTACCTTATTAATCTAAATGTCAATTATGGTTATTCTAGACAGAAGATTGTAGAAGTTACAGCTGTTTCAATTTAAAAGAAGTACAGACATTTTTTATGTGAGCCCATTTCTGGCAAGCTTATGTAGCAGTATAATGAAACGCTATGTGCTAAATATTGTTGTCTCATATGGTACATTAAGTTATAGCAAGTTAAAAATTTTGAAAATTCCGGGGTTAGTCGCTTTGAATGTTTGGTGTGGGCGTGGCTATTGACCGATCATGTCCAATATCAATCCCGTGCGTACTCTTGGATCATAGATTACTTATGCTAAATTTCGTCAAAATTGCTCAAAATTTGCTCAAGTTATCGTGCGAACCAGCCAGGTTACGGACAGACGGACGGACATCGTTAAATCGACAATCTAAGCGACGCTGATCACGAGTATATATACTTTTCTATATCTACGTAGATTCCTTCAAGTGGTTACAAACATCTGACCGAAATGAATATACCTTGCATATTACATTATGCAGGGTATAAATATTAGTCACTTTGTACAAAATTCAAATTCAAAAGCTGTATTTTTTGAAAATAAGAGTCAAAAATCCGTAAAAGTCAGTATATATGGGTATTTGTTGAACAAGTTTGATATGAACGACATATTTGTGACAAAACAGTTATTTTAACGACAAATGATTCTAGGGCAAAATACGTTCGTACTTTAAGTGCTACACATAGGTACAACAATATTGCAAAATTATCATCTGACACACTTGGAGTATTTTGCCCCATGTACATATATACAAATATCAATACGAATCTGTTGAAAAAAGTCCGAATAAATCAACAACCATCCAATGTAAAGAGAGTCAGAGAGCGACTATAAACCATCCTACTACATAACGTAGAAACCACGAGATGAAAATACGGCTATCTTCTACTTTTACATATATACTTATGATATCCACTTAAGAGGTTAAGATATTCTAATATATCATACAGCACTTACTATATTTACTGCCTCACATAGCTTTTCTCCATCTCCATGTTTTAATTCCTCTCTCTTTTTTACGATGTTATTATTCGTTTGAAAAAACTGGATTGAATTGAATTGATAGATAAATGAATGAATGAATAGATGGGAGAATGTGACACACTGTTATGGAAGAAAGATAATGGCAAAGGCAACATAAGAAGGAAGAAATAAAATAAATTCAAATAAAGAAGTGAATAAGAAACCAATAAACAATACACCAACTAATGATGACGATAATGATGATGATAATTATGAGGATGTTGCCGAATAAAAGAAGGACATTGTTATTGTTGCATACAATTGTTACCGAACGTTATTGTTTATTTATATTGTTTTCTGGCTGACCCTCTCCCAAAAACACTATCCTAACACAACATAATTCAAATATTCATTCATTCATAATCACAGTATGTATTGAATTCAAATTAGACAAGCTATTGTGTCTACCGTCACTATGTATGCAGTAGATTGTGATGGTAATCGCTGGCAGTAGTGCCATCATCAGCATCATCATAGCTACCACCACCATTTAACCAAGCTATTCTATTCTACATTAAAGCAATAACAAAAGCAACAATAATTCATCATCATTCATATCTGCGACATCAATCTTTATCCATTACAATGGCAACAATGATAACAATAACCGTAATAATAATAATAAACGTCGAATGAAATTTTATCGGGTTACTATTGGGGCACTCTTCCCGGGCAACCTGGTTTAACATGGTAAGTGATTACAATTTGTTTTTGTTGTTCTTGTTGTTGTTGCTATAAGTGTTTGCTGTCTGCTGGTAATACTGCTGCTATCATTGTCAAAACAAAGTTAAAAGATTTAACGGTGAATTGAAAAGGTGTTCTAGTTGGCGTTGCCCTTCCGAGTCAATAATTAATGATACATAAAAATAAAGGGAAAGTAAATTGAAGACACACAATAATACTGGAAGATAAGCTCGGTCGATCGGACCTTGGGGTCTACAAGTACACGGAGGAATGGGATCGATGTCATAGAAAATTGGTTGATTTATTTTGTCTGTTGCGGCAAGACAAAATCTAAAATACCTGTAAGGCACTATATAAACGTAAACACATAAATGTATTCGCACCTTTGATGCAATTAGGTAGTAAGCCGAGTCGATGTTGGCAACACGGATCGGTTTCACGTCCATCACACTAGAAGCATGTTGCCGTCGATCAACTTGGTTTTTCTTTCATTGATTTGGAGACAGTAAAGTCGCTGTGTGGATGTCGAGATGTTGAATTCTGGCACTACTAATTACCATTTTTCGTACTGCGGTAAAGTCGGTCAGCCTCAATGCATTATCGGAAGTGTTCTGGTCTAGGAAGACAGTTGGAGCAAAGGTACCTTCCTTGCTCACCCTGGCATTAAAGTCGCTATACAGGATTTTGATATCGTGGCGGGGTAGCGAGCATAAACTTTTAGGCTGATGTTGAAAACTTTTGCCTTTATGCGGATTGTTGCCAGTGTACATTAATAGGTTATAGTTTGATATTATTTGTTTTGGCATTAGCGGATTTTTGTACATGTTGTAAATAAATGTTGCTTTTGTTGCTTGTATAGTGAGTTCTGAGGTTGTTGATATTGTTTTTGCAGATAGCAAATTTATTTGTAATTCCTGTATTACAGGAGATTGTACCTCTGAATATGTTTGCAAGAGATCAGATATTTATTTTGATGCTGGTCGTGTTTTCTTAGTGGAATATATATTGTTGCAGCGAATATAGTTCGCATATTCGTAACGGATACTATTTGTTCTCGTGGCGGAGAACGCATCACCAACATATTACTGTTACTTTTTATGGTTTTTACTTATTGTTTTGTGTAATATTAGCCGCGGTTTATTCGACAACTCGCTATATTTCCAAAAATAAAACGACATAAATTCTAAGCTTTCTCAACAGAATTGATATATGATTTTTATTAGCTTGCTACAAAGTTGAAATTTATATCAAATGAAAGAGCTTTATGAGTACATTCGCCCAAAATTGTTATATTACACTGTTCTAGTGTTTGGCATGAACTTTTCTTATCAATGTTCCAGTAAATTTTATCGGTTAGGGGCAAACCTACTGAGTTTTGAAGTAGTATTTTTTCTCAACAGCTACGAATTTTCTCTTTCGTTTGATACCCATATTATTAGGCTGTGTGAAGTATAAAATTATTATCAATTTTTTTTGTGGAACAACATCAGCAACAACACCAGCAACATCAACAACAACAACAAAAGCAAAACAATAACACAATTAACATTAAAAAAGTAGCTCTCGTGCAAACAAGTATTGAAAGATATACACAAATAATTAAAGGTAAATTAAGCCCTCAAAAAAATATCAATAGTCCATACAAAATGCAAAAAGTTCAAACGAACGTAATCAACAATAATAGATTTCATGCTTTGCAAGATAAAAGTGATAATGCTGAAGAATGTAAAGAAAAAATCATAAAGCCCCTACCTGTGTATCTATGAGAAAAAAATTCTAGCGCTTTAATAAATTCTCTTTCAAATATAATAGGGAAAAATAATTTTTTCGTAGTACCTCTAAGAAAGGGTAACATTGATGAAACCAAAGTACAAGTTACTAATGCAGACCAATATCGCAAAGTTGTAGATTTCGTGAAAAAAAAACACCAAACAATTTTACACTTACCAACTGAAAAGTTCTAAAGGCCTAACAGTCGTTATTAAAGGTATTGAAGCAGGTATAGACCCCAAAGAAATTATAGAAGCGTTAAAAGTACACAATTTTGAAACTAAAAGTGTGTATAATATTTTAAACAGAGATCGCAAGCTGCTACCGATGTACAAGGTTGAATTATGCCATTATAAGACTAAGCTGAAAAGGGATGAAGTGCGTCCTATTTATCTGCTTCGATACCTGCTCAACAGAAGAATTAAAGTAGAATAACCACACAAACGCAGAGATCCAGTACAGTGCCTTAATTGTCAAGAATATGGACACACAAAGTACTACTGTAAGCTTGTCAATATATGCGTTATATGTGCAAAAATCCACAGTACAGACAAATGTCCTGAAAATAAAGAAAATCCAGCTGCCAGAAAATGCTCTAACTGCGGTGAGAGTCACAGAGCAAACTATAGAGGTTGCCCAGTATACGCTGCCATAAAACAGAAAATGAATGCCGCCGCTCAATCACAGCGCGCACGCTACTCTGAAGTGCCAAATCTTGCAATGAATCAATTCCCGCATCTATCAACAAATGCATGCTCCAACCCGCAGCCTATACTGTCTCAACCCTCTCAATAAACTTATGCGAATATCGCCAAGTAAATTCCTGCTTCTGCTTTGCCATTGGAATGCCAACGGCCTAAGCCAACATACTCTAGAAGTTACCAGCTTTTTGGAAAGAAATAACTTTGATATTATGCTTATTTCTGAAACACATTTGATGCAGAAAAATTGTTTTAAAATTTTATTCTACCAATTTTATCAGTCGATGCATCATGACGGTGCGGTGAGACAGGCGTGCTTGTTAGAAATACCATAATGCATTACGAACTCAATAAACATTGCGAAAAGTATCTTCAATCTACAGCTATTTGCGTAAATAGCATAAATACTAAAACAGTATTTTGTGCTATCTACTGTCATCCTAGATTCACAATAAGCACATAACAGTTGCCTAACTTTTTTAATGGCCTCGGTCCTCATTTTCTTGTCGCTGGCGATTTCAATGCAAAACACACATACTGGGGGTCTAGGTTGATAAATTCTAAAGGTCATCAACTATACAATGCTGAAGTAGATACCACAGTTTAGCCTGTACGATGTCAGGCGGTATCTAGCTAAGATAAGGGTAAGTTGGTGAGTGTTTGTTACTCTTCAATAGTACAGCATTCGGCAACGTACCCTTATCATGGTCGGAGGTGAGGGGCTGGATAAAGGTGTTAAGCGATCCGTGCCGAAAATCAGCCTGGCTGGGGGCCCCTTTTTCAAATAGCCCAGTCGCTAAAGTGAGCTTACGGATACCTGGCGCCCTCCGTAATAAGTAGCCTTACCTGCGTACTGCGAAGCTCTGCGCAGGCGGACATTTATTTCTTCGCAACTCGTGGGAACAAGATTAATTCAAAAAAACCCAAAAACTGGATCTCGATCCAAAAATCTGGGGGTTCCGGGGGTGTTAACGGGAGGAACGGCGGACAATAAGGCTTCACCAGAGGCCGAGCTGTTAGCTGCACCACTTGTTTCCACCTCTGGAACTCAGAACGAAATTCCTGCAATGGCGGACAGCACTGCCTCATACGAAGTAGTGCTGATAGCCTCGGCGGGAAAAGTAGTGGAGGGGGTGGCGGAAAATGAGGCTTCCATAGAAGCCGAGCTTTTAGCCAGCCCAAAATCAATGGCAGCATCTGTAGCGACGGACGGAACGGGTCTCGGAAGACCTAAGCCGGCGGCTGCGATGGTGTTGAATGAAGAGGACGGTGTCACCAGGTCGGCAGGGAAGCCGGTTTGGAGGCAGCGTAAAATATCTGGCCGAACATCTGATGGTTTGGACGAAGACGCTCCTAGTGGAGCGAAATCGTTAACTTTATCAGGTGTAAGCGAAGAGGACGGAGTCTCCAGAGCAGAGCGAATCCTGTTGAAGAAACGGGAGAAGCAGAAGCGAAAGAGACAATGTAAAAAGGCCATGAAGTCGTCGGAGAAGACCATTGAGCAGCTCTCGGGCCAACTCAGTAGACTTCTGCATGATGAGTCGACCTTGGAGGTGGAGAACTCGAGGAAGAGGTTCAGGGGCGATAGCTCCGGAACCACTTCGAAAAGTTCAACGCCTGAGGAGCCTCATCCGAAGACGACGGAGGGGCCAATTGAGGTGGATGTTGGGAAGGATGGACAATCGTCCCTTGAGAAGGTTGATAATTCTTCCACGCAGAGACGAAAAGGGGCAAGTGCTCGGAGAGATGGACGGCCAATTATAAAGGCCGTCTGTCGCTCCGAAAGGGGCTCGAGGCCCAAGCCTAACACGGGTAGAGTAGCTCTGGGAACGACGGGGCAGGGAAATCCGTCATCGGGGAGTGATGAGCGGGGTGGAAAATCTGTAAAGATTGTTAACCCAGCGAACTCACAGTCTTCGCATGCGGCACCTGGACCGAGCGGTCTTGGCAGAGCGCCTAAACATCGGGCTGAACAGGCAAAGGGCGAGCCCACCAGGGCGAGGAGGACTTACGCTCAAGTAGCAGAAGCTGACCTCGTTATGGGAGTCATGGACTTGTCACAAGAGGTGCGTCTGGAGGATACTCTACCTTCAGTATCTTCAACATCCAACAAAGATACCTTCAAAGTATCTTTGTTGGATGCCATGGAGACCCTTGAAGATGATGTCAATGACATTGGATTTGTCGGCAGGGCAAGGGTGGAGAGCGGATTGATTGTACTAAGGTGCAAAAATCAGCTATCCAAGCAATGACTGTGCAAGACAGTGGAGCACCTAACCGGTTTGTGGGAGGGTGTGAAGCTCAAATGTGACGGCCTAACTGCCTTGTCGACAAAGAGGAAGATGGTGATTGTTGCTCATGGCAATGCTGTGGCCAGCGACATCATCCTCAGAAGGCTGCAGCGCCAGAACGCCTGTGAAGGACACTTCCAAATGGAGTGTTATCCACACAGAAGGGTTTGGCGAGGCAGAAAGAGCAGGTGTCGTACTCACCGTGCTGTGTCCTAAGGAGGATGCGGAGGCCGTCAGGATCGCAGGGGGGAGACTCAACTGCGGTCTTGAACAGACCGTCGTTAAATTCCAGAAAGATGCAGTATGAGGGGTGCGACGCGGCTCCTGGCGTGGGACTAGTGGCAGATTCTGCAAGGAAGAAGCCATTAGGGCGGGAGGTGGTCCCGCGCAAGGATCCACTAAATGTGTGTCAACTCAATATTCACCAGAGCAAAGCAGCATCAGCAATGATGGTGCGGAGCTTCGATGAGGATGAGCTTAACATTGCTAGTTGAGGAGCCCTGGATCCTTCATGGAAGAATCAAAGGCCTATCTGCACAAAAGACCACTTTGTTTTATCCACAAACAGAGGGGAAGTTGAGGACATGCATTTTAGTTAGACATGGGATACTTGCGATTCTAATGTCTAACTTGTGCTCACCGGATCTCACAGTAGTGAGAATAGGTGACGGTGCGGGATCATTCATGATCGCATCAGCATACCTTCCATACGATTCTCCAGTCGAACCACCTTCGAGAGAGGTGGAAGCTCTAGTGAGATTCTGTGATGGTAAGGGGGTTGGTCTGATCTTAGGCTGCGATGCCAATGCGCACAGTTCTGTGTGGGGCAGCAGCAATGAAAACTATAGAGGAGAGTGTCTACTCGAATTTATAGAAAGATTTGGTCTACAAGTTGCCAATAGGGGAACAGAACCGAAGTTTGTCGACGCACGTCGTTGCGGGGTCATTGATGTTACTCTGACGAATGTCAAAATGTTGGATAGGATTTTGGATTGGAGGGTTGTGGATAGACTAACCATGTCGGACCACAGGGCCATTCAGTTTGGGGTTACCTCCGATAAAAGACATAGGAACGATTGTAGAATGGTAAGGATGCCGAAACGAACGGATTGTACAAGGTACTGCGAAGTTCTTGAGGAATTATTGCCAAGGAGGTTTAAGAGACCTAGAACAACCGCAGATGTTGGGTATCAGGTGAGGGCTATCAGCTCAGCCATGATCAAAGCATTTGAAGCTTCATGTCCTCTGACGGTAGTGGACGAAGGAGATCCCGCTCCATGGTGGAATGGGGAAGTGTAATCAACTCAAGGGACGACTACAAGTCAAAGAAAAGGGAGCTGAAGAAGACTCTACGTAACCGTAAAAGGCAAACGTGGAGGGAATTCTGCTCAAATATGCAAGATATGACCGGGGAGGACCCGGTGTCAAAGTTGGGATTAATTCGCGAAACGAATGGATCCTATACAGAGACAAACGGTGAGTCACTGAAATACCTGATGGAAGTGCATTTTCCAGGAAGCTTTAGATCCGAAGATCCTTGGGAAGCCACCCGCAAGGGTGCAAACAGGAATGAAAGATTGGAAGCTGAAAGGATAGTCACCAGAGATGGAGTGATAAACGAAATTAAGCGTTTCTCTCCATTCAAAACAGCGGGTACAGACGGGATATTTCCAGCCCTACTTCAGTGGGGTACAGAAGCTCTGGTAGACAGGCTTCTGGGAATATTTACTACTTGCCTAGCTACAGGATATATCCCGGCTCAATGGAGAGAGACTAAGGTTGTCTTTCTTATAAAGCCGGGAAAAAGGGACTACACAGAGGCTAAATCTTTCCGGAAGGTTAGCTTGACCTCATTTCTGCTTAGATGTATGGAGGGAGTACTGGCGGACTACATGGAAGGGACAACGCTTCTGACAAAACCACTGAGCAGGTGTCAGCACGCGTACAGAGCTGGCAAATCCACTGAAACGGCCCTGCACGAACTCGTTCGCGTAGCGGAGAGGGAACTGTCTTGTGGAGGGATATCTATGTCTCCTTTTGTGGATATAGAAGGTTCCTTCGATAAGATTGGTTTCGATAAGCTAAGGATGGCGTTTTGCTACTCGTGAAGTCAACCCAACCATTATGAGGTGGGTGGACATCATGCTGAGGAAAAGGGCAATAAACTTTCAAAATGGGAGTTACAGACTCAGAGGTAGGGTAGTCAAAGGGTGTCCACAGGGGGGGAGTATTATCGCCCATCCTTTGGAACATCACGGTCGATTCCCTACTTCAGCTTCTGGACTCAAAAGGCATACACACCGTCGGGTATGCAGATGACATATCGGTAACGGTGAGCGGTAAGTTCCTGGACACTATTTATGATACCATGAGAGGTGCACTCAAAATGGTTGAAGGATGGTGCACGGAACAAGGTCTCTCTGTAAATGCTAGTAAGTCGGAAACATTACTCTTTACTAAAAGGAGGACTGGACTAACAATAGACCTCTTAGGCTTTTTGGATCGGACATCAACGTCTCCAAGGAAGTAAAGTATCTAGGTGTCATCCTGGATAACAAGCTGACTTGGAATAGTCACGTCGATAGCAAGATCCAGAAGGGCAAGCGGGTATTGCATCAGTGTAAGAGAGTGTTCGATCTCATGTGGGGAATTACTCCCAGAGCAGCGCACTGGATCTACACAACGATGGTCAGACCCTTAATAACATATGCTGCTGTGGTCTGGTGGCCTAAGGTCACCTAAAAGACCGCGAAAAGCAAGCTAGATAGGGTACAAAGAATGGCTTGTATTGGGATTACCGGAGCTAACCGGACGACCCCAGTAGAAGCATTGGAAGTCTCTCTCAGGCAGCTGCCGTTGGACTTGCATATTATGAAGTCAGCGGCATTAACAGCATTACGTCTGAAGACAACCAATAATTGGTATGGATTCGGCACAGAGAGGGGGCACAGGGGCATCCTGTCACTGCTATATAGCAGTGTAAAGGAGGCGCAAATGCCAATGGAGGGAATGGGTAGGCTGAAGATGACTGAAAAGTCACACAGAACACTCATTGAAGACGGCCTCACACATGATGTATGTGAGGAAAATGACATCAGTATTTTTACAGATGGTTCATTAATGGATGGCAGAGCGGGTGCTGGAATCTTCTCTAAAGAGTTGGGACTGGCATGCACTCTGAATCTGGGAAGATACGTATCGGTCTATCAAGCAGAAATGCTTGGTCTAATTCATGCGCTAGACCATCTACTGGATGGAAAGGTGCAAGGTAAGAAAATCTTGCTAGCACTCGATAACCAGGCGGTGGTCAGGCGGCTGCAACAACCTACGGTATCTTCTAAGTTGGCGCTCGAATGTGTTCAGAAACTTAATGGGTGTGCTCGTAGTAATGCGATTACTCTTATGTGGGTGAAGGGACACATTGGTATAGAACAAAATGCAGCTGCAGACTCCTTGGCTAGACAAGGATCTGAAGCTGAATTTTATGGACCGGAACCAGTAGTTGCTCTCAGCAGCGGGACGGTAAGGCAAAGGTCGAAGAGTGGATAAAGAAACTTCATCTCACGAGATGGGAGAACTTATCTACTTGTAGACAGGCAAAGGCTTCGTTGAGGCTATCAAAGGGCAGTGAATCGGGGAGGTTTCTCAGTCTAGGAAGAATTACTCTAAGCTGGTTGACTGCATTAATAACTGGGCATGGCAATTTCAGGTACCACCTCAGCAAGATGGGTCTTGTTGATGGGGAGGATGTTGATATTTGCAGATTATGCATGGAAGAGGCAGAGACAGCGGCGCACATAGTGTGCCAGTGTCCTGCATTGGCAAGCAGGAGGATGTCCACTCTGGGTCGCCAATTTATTGATGAACTCGAAATGTGGAACATACCCCACAAAGAGATGCTTGAAATAACGCGTGATGTTATTATGAGGAAGGAAGTAGAAGAATTCTGCAACCGAACAAATAATTAACTCACGATTTGAGGGACGAAAAGGGACCCATATAAGTGGTCTGATTCGGCTAATCCCTAAAATATATATATATATATATATATATATATATATATATATATATATATATATATAATGCTCTTGGAAGAGATCTAGACGTTATCTCTTCGGGTCATCCAACCTACTGGCTGACAGACAACAAAAATATACCGGACTTGATTGATTTTGGAATCATTAAAGGTATGAAACGCGAAGACATGGCAGTAAAACCGTATTTTGATTTATCATCGGATCATTCTCCAGTTTTGATAACATTAACGAAACTCAATATTATTCCTGATATCCAAAGCAAGCAGTTCATAAATTGGAAGACATTGAGAAATAAAGTAAGTGAAAAAATAAACACCGATTTATCTCTTAGTTCGCCACTAGAAATAGATAATGCAGTAGATCGTTTAAGTAAAACATTAACTGATGCAGTGATCTAGGCCACTCAGAACAAAAGCCACTCAGCTAATTCTATTATCACTTTTCAATTCGATATCGATAGTCTCATAGCAACCAAAAGGCAAGCTAGGCGAGAATGGCAAAGAACCAGATCTCCAAACGCGAAACAGAAACTAAACAAAGCTACAAAGCTCTTAAAAAAGCACTGGATGAGGACCGAAATCGAGCAGTTAATGAGCCTAGAAAGGCTTGACCCTCAAAAAGGAGATCATTTTTCTTTATGGAGAGCTGCGAAAAAATTTAAGTCTCCCATAGATAACCAACCGCTACTTAGAAAAGCTGATGGATCCTGGGTGCGCACTGATGAAAAAAAGGCTGTATTCTAACCAAACACTTGAAAAGTGTATTTCAACCAAACCCACAAATGACAAATTTCCAACCAACTATCACTATTCCGCATATAATTAAAACTCCTATTATTTTACGTTATAACGACGTCAAAGAAACAGTTCGTGTGAATTCAAACCATAAAAAAGCTCCTGGCCACGATAATATATCTGGTAAAATGATTCAACAACTACCTGACATAGCTATTTTGTTTCTTACGGTGATTTTTATTGGTATTCTTCGTTATGGCTACTTCCCAAAACAATGGAAGATCTCAAAAATAATAATGATTTCTAAGCCTGGAAAAGACCCAAATTTGCCGTCATCATATAGACCTATCGGTCTTCTACCTCATTTTTCAAAAATTTTTGAGAAAATGCTGCTGCAGAATATCATGCTAATTGTTACACAAAATAAAGTTATACCGAATCACCAATTTGGCTTTAGGAAAGGTCATGGTACTATTGAACAAGTGCATAGGATCGCCAAAGAGATTAACACTGCATTTCAGAACAAAAAATACTGCTCTGCAATATTCTTGGATGTAGCCCAAGCTTTTGATAAAGTGTGGCACGAGGGCCTAATATATAAGATAACGCAATATCTCCCAGAAAATACTCACAAGCTCTTCAGTTATTATTTACTTTGCCGGAAATTTAAATTAAATTTCAATTCTTTTACATCAAGAGGAGTTGATATAATGGCTGGCGTTCCTCAAGGGAGTGTTCTAGGACCATTCCTATATTTGATATATACTGCTGATCTTCCACTGCATTCGAATCATGTAGTTTCTACTTTCGTAGATGATACTGCAATCCTCTGCTCACATAATGATCATATAAGCGCATCCAGGTAAATGAAGCAAACAGCGTCCACCTCACTTTCACGTTGCGAAAAGAGACGTATCCCCCTGTGAAGTTGAATAATATCATCGTACCTCAAGCAAATGATGTTAAATACCTTGAAATCCATCTTGATAGAAGACTAACATGGACTAAACACATAGAGAGCAACAAACTACAAATAAAATTAAAGTCTCAGCAACTATTTTGGCTAATTAATAAAAACTCTAAGCTCAGTTTACCTAACAAAGTCCTGATATATAACGTCATCATAAAACCTATTTGGTGCTATGATTTAGAGCTGTGGAGTTCAGCCTGTTCTACAAATGTAGAAAAAATTCAGAGAGTGCAAAATAAATTACTCAAACAAATCACTGGTACTCCATGGTATATCAAAAACATCCACATTCATCCACAATTCAATATTTGTTTGGGATGTTATTAAAATGTTCGTATTGACCGCAGGATTGCGCATGCAAAGTGAAAACCATTGCTTAAGCCGGAAGATGGAGAGATAAAGAATTACAAAACTGCAAATATGCATACATACACGTATATATGTAATTCTTATTTACTTCATTTTGCTCTTTTCTTCTAACGAGACAAATATATTCTATATTATAAACATTTTATTCTTTCTCCCTTTTCTATGATTTACGTATACGAAATTAAATTTGATTTATTTGATTGAGAGACTTGTCGAGCAAACTTCGCTTTATATTCCTCTATTTATAGAGCTTTAAATTATACAACAATTTAGCCCTATGTATAATTAAAATCTTCTATTATCAAAAAGTGTACTAAAATCTGATTTAAACAGTATTTTCCAGTTTTAAGTTATATTTTTTTTTTACCTATGCTTAGTCTGCAAGAATATTGTTCATAGACTGAAAAAATGAATTGAATTGAATTGAAAATAATTAAAACAAACTATTTAAATGATCGCTTATTACACATTGCCCTAGCATTTAACAATTGCACCAAAATCCATTTCCTAAACGCATTGCATCAGCAAGTCACAAGAAGAAAAAGTTGAGTTTTATAGCACGGTCCAACAAACGATGAATTCCATACCTCCAGGAGAGTGAATAGTAGTTCATGGAGACCTTTATGCACGAGTTGGAAGTTAAGTTGAAAGCGGGCATCTACTAACTCATCTTTGTCTCCAAAAAAGCCAGATTATTCGTTTCCAAAATAGCCACAACACAAATGTCAATTTTTGAATACAAGGGGACAGAAGTCTATCATAGACTATATAATTACAAATAGCAGTATCCATCCCCAAATAAAACACGATGTGAGAGTACTCAGTTCTGCTAATATAGGCACCGATCATAATCTGGCATATATGACAACAAAATAACTCATTAAGACTCTATTAATGAAGCCTGGAGAAAAATAAAGTCAAACATATTAAGGGCAGCAGCTGAATCCCTCGGAAAACGGGGTAAAAGAATTTTCGGAGGAAAAAAGCGGATCCTATCTGCAATATAAGAGAGGTGAAATCAACTACGATACCCAAAAAGCAGTGAGTAATCGAGTAAATGTTGAAATCGCTTCTATTAAAAGGCAGAATTGCGAACGTTTTGCTTCAGAAATGGAACACGACTTGTACGGTGCGCAAAAAAGGGGGTGTGGAACATGCTAAGAAGTATCATAAAATCCTTTAAATGAGTATGTTAACTTGACTAACATATCCATTATGGAATGAGAAAAATATTTCACCCAGCTTCATTAAAATGAGCATGTTAATGATCGTCGAGCAGCACAAGTGGATCCTTGCACAATTGTTCTTTGTCCTGGTGCATGATCACAATATTCAATTTTATTTCATGACGTTGAGACTAATATAGCGAAGCTCAAAAATAGGAAATCGCCAGGTAATTAAAATTAGGAAACTATCAATAAAATGCTGAAATATGGGGGTAATACACTATACGCTGAGCTCTCTGAATTCTTCATCAAAATATTTAAAAATTAAGAGATACCAGCAGCCTGGAAGCACAGAATTACAATACCCATTTTCAAAAAAGGCTACTGAAAGATTACGGACAACTGTGCTTAACAAGGAATCACCTTGAAGGACGTAGTTGTAATGGCCACATAAGTAATTAAGTAATTATTATATCCTATTCATATTTTTTTATATATATTATATTGAATTTATACGATTACGTATTTACAATTGTATAATACAGTTCAGTGCTATGCACAATAAAAGAATTGTAATTATAGTATTTTTTTTTGCTGCAAAAATTTTTCCAGCAGTTCATTTGAGAGCTATTTTCCCTCTTTAATAGTTTTAGTTCCCATTTCACTCATACATCTCTCCTGACTAAAAAAAGAGAGCTTCAAATTCTTTCTTTGCCTTCTCTAGCTTTTTTGCCTTCTTTGTCGTAAGTAACCCACTTTTCATTACCGATTCGATTTTGTTGCGATTCAGTAGCGATTACAGATGGAAATTCTTCCCATAAGGTTTTATGGCGATAACTCGTGTGGCACCCATCTAGCTTCTATTTGTATCCAGCCTTATTTAAATGGTTCGAACCGGTTTTTTGTGCAATGTTTAGTTCCTGGGCAATAGAAATAGTGCTTACATGATGGTCAGACTCGATGAGTTCCATTATTTTATCGATATTTTCGACAATTGTCCTTCACAAGCGTGGTGTATCTTTGACATCAAAATTACCGGAACGGAATCGACGAAACCAAAACTGCACGTGATTGGCTATTACAGTATCAGGACCATAAATACTTTTCACTGTTTCGGCCGTCTGACTTGCGTTTTTGCCTTTATCGAAGAAAAACTGTAAAATATGGCGTACTTTCTTTACTGGTACTCTTTACTGGTGTCCATTTTTGACGCGTGCTCAAACAATACTGAGTCAAGCAATTACAAAAAGTTTATTTAGTACGAAATAATATATTTCTAACGCCATCTAGCGCAACCCGATCGCACTTATACAACGCGAGATACAGATTACTAAAGCCATCTATTGGAAAAATACTACTTTTACTTTACTACACTTAATATATATATTTCTCTCTCTCTCTCTCTCTCTCTCTATATATATATATATATATATATATATATATATATATATATATATATATATATATATATATATATATATATATATATGTATGTATATATATATATATATATATATATATATATATATATCTATATCGGTTTATATATATATATATCTATGTCGGTGTATATGTCGATATAGGCCTATTGTAGCTCTATCTTTACTATATCTATATCTATATTCTAGTATATTGAAATATTGAATTTGCTTTATTTACTCAGACCATTGTATTTCGTACTATACCGTTCGAATCAAATCATGCTTTTCTCTCTGATGGGTGAAAGATTTGGTGAGAGATTGAAAAAGATTTTACAGTAAGTATTTGTCTGAGAGGATCGATATAAAACAAGAGATCAAGGAAAGGACAAATTATGTGTGGCAGTCGTCGACGAATAGTAAAGAGTGTCACTTCAGATTTTCAGATTAGCCGTTAAAACAGAGTACAAATATTGCATGATGGATTAATGTGACGATCACACGGGATTTAATCACACATCAGAAGTGGGATCTATTCCGCCCCAAGACGATTCAAGTGAAATTTGGCGTGCAATTTTGGAGTCGTAAAATCGTAACTTTAAAGAATTGATTAAAGCAGTGCAAGCTTCAAAACCAGTTTCACAAGAGGTGAAAGTGATTTCATTACCAAAATTCAATCCTGATCATGCAGGCGCAAATGCTTCTTCCTGGTGTTCGACTGTTGATATAATTGTGTCTGAAAATCCTCTAGAGGGCAGTGGACTCATCATAGCTCTTATCAAATCGTTGAAAGGAAGTGCTTCTCAGTGGCTATCACAGATTTGCTATGCCGGTATTACATGGCCACAGTTCGAAGAATTATTTATGCAGCGCTTTGAAGGTGTAGAGACGTAGGCAGCTACACTCATCAACATGTTGAACACAACATTTGGTCACATTCTTAACGTCTAGGTGGAAATCAATGAGTGCTGAATAAACATATCATCAGGGGTTCTTGCACATACGGCTCAATTTGACAACAGAATGCAGCGACTGATATTTACGACAAATATAAAAATGAGAAACGAATTGCAACAGGAACTAAAAGCATTCACGTTTGGCAGAAAAAGAGAATACCTCTCCCTAAAAAATTCTACTTGGCCAGATAGTAAAAAGATAAAACTACAAACGCATGTAAAATGTCATTTCTGCGGAAAACAAGGTCATAAGGTAGCGGTCTGCCGTTTGAAGAAAAAAGAGCTAAACTGCTGGAAAAACTAACCAGTACTCAAGTAGCGTAGCAGCTGCAAGAGACCGTTCATCGATCACTTGCTTTAAATATGGAGACGTGGGCCATATTGCGTTCATGTGACAAAAAAGCTGCAGTTTGCCGTCTGGTAGTAACAGAGGTAATACATATGAGAAGCGAGTGGATGTATGCGCTGTAGTCGAGCGGAAAGATGTGCTTTATCAGTCTGGTGAGTCGGTTACATTTTGTTTTGATTCCGGTGCCGAATATTCTTATACGGGAAACTGTAGCCGGAAAACTCATCGGAAAACCGCAAAACGTATCCACCGCAAACGCCTGCTCCGTACCAGAAAAAATGTTGACTTAATTTCTATAGACATTGATTTAATTTGGCGTGGCAAGTCTCAAAACAAAAGAAGAAGCGCTTGATAGACTATATACCATTCTGAATATTCCCACAAAGGCCGGGTTTTCTTTTAATATCATAAAATGCTCTTTTCATAAATCGAGTATTGAGTATCTTGCATTCGAAATTAAAGCGGGAGAAATTCGACCTAATCCACGTAAAATACATGCGGTAACTTGTCTGCCGCCACCCCCATCTGCCACGCAGCTCAGACAGTTTATTGGGCTAACTTTCGACTTCCGGCAATTTGTACCTGGATTTTTACAATTAATGAACCCTCTTCATTTTCTTACCTCTGAAAAAAATAAGTTCTTATGGAAACCCGAACATGGGCAGATACGCCAGACAATAATTTAAAAATTGACAAATAAGCCGGTGTTGATCATTTTTGACCCAGAATATCCAATAGAGCTGCACACGGATGGTAGCTCTGACGGTTATGGAGCAATATAAACAACAAGATAAACAACAAACCCCATGTGATAGAATACTACAGCAAGAGAACTTCACCTGCAGAGTCCAGGTATCATTCATACGAATTGGAGACATTGGCTGTTTTTAATTCAATAAAATATTTTCGTCATTACTGAAGGCCGTAGATTTGTGGTATTCACTGATTGCAATTCCCCAAAGGCCTCACGCATGAAAATCGATCTGACACTAAGAGTACACCGCTGGTGGGCGTATTTGTAATAATTTGATTTTAACGTCGTGTATAGGGACGAAAAGCGTATGGCACATGCTGATTTCTTTTCTCGTAAACCACTTCCACTAGAATCCAAACTAGTTATTAAAGTCCCTTAAATAAGTGTAAATTCGGCGGACATTTCGGATAACCGGCAAAAACGTAGCAAAAACATATGAATTGCGAGCGGGAACTCTTTATAGAAAAATTCAAAGAAATGTAAAAACAAAGTGCTTGCCCGTGAGCCCTAAATCCTTCAGATGTTCAGTAATAAATCATGTTCACGAGTCCATTATGCTCCTCGGCTGGGCGAAAACTCTCGATAAAGTGTAGGATTAGTATTGGTTCGAAAACATGTCCTAATACGTCCGTAAATTTGTAGATAATTGTATTACCTGCAAGTTATCTGAGCCACCTTCGGTTAAAGTTCAATCTGAACTTCATCCGATTCCCAACGTAAATATACCCTGGCATACTGTCCATATCGACATACCTGGAAAATTAGGTGGTAAGAACAATCTAAAGGAGTACGTAATATTTCAGATCGGTGCTTTTACAAAATTTGATTATTTGTATCACACTGTAAATATCGATGCTGAAAACTGTATCAAAGCCTTGAAGTCCTCAATTTCGTTGTTTGGTGTTCCATCGCGTATAATAGCTGGTCAGGGTAGATGTTTCGCTAATGAAACTTTCAGATTTCTGTTCTTCGCAAAAAGTAGATTTACACTTAATTGTCACTGGTGCAAGTCGTGCTAATAGGCAAGTTGAACAGGTGATGAGCACCTTAAAGATCTAATGACTGCTGTTGAAACTAGTCAACGTTCGTTGACTTGAATTCTACGGCCAATCGAGTAACTCAGGCCTGTCCCTTGGAGCCATTAATAGGTAAAGAAGCAGGGTCATTTGCTTTAATATCAATATACGAAGAAAGTAATGTTGATATTCGTAATTTAAGAGCGTAAGCTGTGGAAAACATTGAAAGAAATGCTTATTACGATAAGTCAAGATTTGATAAAAAGAAAGCTGAAATCGTTAGACATAAGATCGGTGATTATGTTTTACTTAAAAACGAGGAAAGACACCAAACAAAATTAGATCCCAAGTTCCAAGTCCGTTTTTGATAACGGAGGTTGTTTGTGTGAGGGATGGGGTGCCAGGTAAGCTCGTCCCAACGGAGGTAACTCCTTGTTTGTAGAAATGTGGCGGGAGAGCGATGTAGGTGTTGGTGAGGTGGTGATTATCGTGTTGGTTGTAGATTTGAAGTTGTTACTGATGTAGATCGCACATATAAAGTAATCTACACAGTAACTCACTCACTTTTTCGTTTTAATGTATAACAATTTGAATTTATTGTTGTATGTGTCTTAATTTAATTTACTTCAGTTTTTATTTTAGCTATTGTATAATGCTTTATTATAAGAGAGAGAACGGAGAGATAAAAAAAGTCGCGCACACGGTTCTGTCCACTGGTAGATATAACTTGAGAATCATAATAAAAAAACACGACGTTAACATGGCAACAAACAATTGGTAAAACCAATATTGTCAACACAATCAAAAAAAGAAAACCAAACTTTCAGAGCAGTGTGACAGTAATAAAAGCAAGACCTGCGTCCTAGAAATGCATCTCCGTAAACTTAACTGATAATTGTAATCACTAGCTGATAATATTTTATATAATACTCTATGCTATGACTGGGTGCCGTAACTCAGTGGTTAGTGTGTTGGCCTTCTGATCTGTAGGTTGTGGTTCAATCCCCGGCTGATGCATAACAAAGTTAATATCGAAATGATTTTTCTTTCGAACAGTACCCACCTGTCGGCAAGCAATTGGCAATTCTTAAGACAGTAACAACTTGCCATGAAAAAGCTTCTAAAAGAACTATGTGACAAAGCTCAGAAAAAGTGATGTCACAAGGGTTCTGCCGTTCAGAACAGGCTAAAATAAGTAGGTCCCTTCTAATACTGTCCAAAAATTCAAGACGCACAACACTAATGGAAGAGCAGCTCGACCAACGAGCCCTTCGGAGCTTTAAGTGACACATATTATATATATACATATATATATATATATATATATATATATATATATATATATATATGTATGTATATATATATATATATATATATATATATATATGTATATATATATATATATACTTACTTATTTACTTATGTGGACATAACAACCGAATATCGATATTTAGGCCGAATATAACATGCTTCGCCCGCAATCTCTATTCTTCGCTAGCTGGCGCCAGTTACAAATTCGAAGCCCCGTCAGGTTCTCCAGTACTTGGTCTTTCCAACGGAGGTTAGGTCTTCCTCTTCTGCGTCGTCATCCAGCGGGTTCCGAATATAACATCTTCTTAGCTGGAGCGTGTTCTTCCATTGCCAGCGCAGCCGCTGCATTTTGATGCACTTTACTATGTCAATATCGGCACTCAGCTCGTAGAGCTCATATTTGTACCTTATACGGTACTCGCCTCCAACGCAAATAGGTCCGAAGATCTTGCGTAGGACTTTTCTCTCGAAAACTCCAAGCATTCGCTCATCCGAGGTGGAAATTGTCCAGGCTTCAGCGCCATATGTTAGGACAGGCATGATGAGAGACTTGTAGAGTGTAGTTTTCGTTCTTTGATAGAGGGCTCGACTTCTCAATTGCTTACTCAGCCCAAAGTAACACCTGTTGGCAAGAGTTATCCTACGCATAATCTTCAGGCTGACGTCATTACAGTTGTTGATGCTGGTTCCAAGATAGACAAAGTCCCTTACTACTTCAAAAGCGTAGTTGTCAACAGTGACGTGCTGTCCAAAACGCCGGGACTCTTTGTTTGTTGACACTAGATACTTCGTCTTTCCCTCGTTCACCGTAAGACCCATCCGACGCGACTCTCTTTCCAACTCTGAGAATGCTGCACTGACAGGTCGCGTGTTCATGCCGATTATGTCAATATCGTAGGCATACGCCAACAGCATGACACTTTTGTTGAAGATAGTGCCATTCTGTCGTAGATCAGCAGCTCTTATTATTGTCTCCATAATAAGATTGAAGAAGTTGCGCGATAACGAATCACCTTGTCTGAAACTCTGTTTGTATCGTATGGTCCAAGCTATTCATGCACGAGAGTGCGATGATAGATTAGCCAGCGAGAAACTCGGTGCAATTAGCACAGCGCGCTGGCTAACCACAGCGTCTCGGAATCTCCGCTATTACGTAACGTGCACGCAACCCTCGATGATATTGAAAAAACTGGCTCAGTTTTTGTGAAAGTTTATGCAAACACCTTCATTTAACAGTTTTATTTGCTCAACTTAGACAGAGTTGTTGTTAGGTATACCCTACCTAACAAAGAAAACACAAAAAATTTGGGAAAATTTTTCTTTATTTCTCAACATAATCTCCTTTTAGCTCTATACACTTTTCCCAGCGATATTCTATAGCTTCGATAGACTTTTTACAGTATGAACTGTCTAGCTCATTAAAATAGCCATCTACCGCAGACTCCACCTCTTCATTGTTTGCAAATCTTCTACCACCAAGCCATTTTTTCAAATTTGGAAATAGAAAATAATCCGAAGGAGCTAAATCTGGCAAATAAGGTGTGTGCTGAGGCAATTCGAGCTTTAACTCATTGATTTTGGCCATCGCAATAGCGGATGTGTGAACTGGTGCATTGTCTTGATCTCCATATGCGGACTTTTTTCTTAAATTTCATCACTTAAACGCTGCAACAAATTAGCATAATACTCGCCGTTGATTGTTTTTCCTTTTTGAAGTTAATCAATAAAAATTATCTCTCGTGCAACCCAAAAAACCGACTTCAGGTGGAACTGTCTTCGCTTTCTTTGGACACAATTATCTCCTTTCAGTCCACTGTTTTGACTGCTCCTTTGTCTCACGTGTGAAGTGGTGGACCCATGTATCATCCACGATTACGAATCGACGCAAAAACTCGGCTCTATTACTGTGAAACATCGCCAAACACTCTATTGAAACATCTACACAACATTGTTTTTGTTCTATTGTGAGCAAATGCGGCCCCATCTTGCACACAGCTTTTTCATCTCCAAATTTTCGGTCAATATATGATGTATAGCACTTTTTGAAATGCTTGTAATTTCATCTAGCTCACGCACATTAAGCCGGCGATCATCCAATACCATTTTGTGGATTTTTTTAAACGTTTCTGGCGTGGCCACCTCAATTGGTTGACAACTAAGGTGTTCGTCTTGGCAGCTCGTTCGACCTCGTTTTAACTCTGCCTCCCAATATTTTTTGGTCGTAAAAGAAGGAGCAGACTCCCCCAGAGTAGGATCTAGTTCGGCTTTAATATTCGTTGGACTGAGACCTTTCAAATGAAAGTATTGAATTACATACCGGTAACCAATTTTTTCCATGTTTAAAAAATTCACTGTATTCGTTAACTTTCGATGGCTCCAAAAAAATGCTAAACAACGCGGCGACTTGAAACTTAAAACATATGTTTTATAAGGTTGCCACTTAAAGTAGTTCCTTAAACTACTTCCGCCATCTATATGTCAGGTCGGGTAGTTCTGGGACCGCGCTCGTAATTTACACCTCAGCTTATTTCTGAAATATGGTTGACATAGTCGAATTATTCTGTTAGGTATGGTAGTATTAAAGTTTAAGATAATTCCGAGGCTTTAGATGGAGCTATATAGGAAGTGGTCGTGGCGTGCCTCTTTCTTTAAAATTTAATTATCTAAATAGTTCATAAGTATAGCGGTTTAAGATTTTAAATTTTCGTTACTTTGTAGTAACGAAAACTGTAACAATTTGCCGTTCAACTGTAAATTGTGTTTGCTCTATGCAAAAAACTGCCATAATTTACAACAGTTTAAATTTAAAAGGAACTCAGTAATTTTGTATGAGAGCTATCATAAATAGTGGGCGTGACTTGTCCATTTCTTATAGATCTAGTTATTCTTA
Organism: Megamerina dolium; assembly: GCA_963854835.1. Taxonomy (NCBI): domain Eukaryota; kingdom Metazoa; phylum Arthropoda; class Insecta; order Diptera; family Megamerinidae; genus Megamerina; species Megamerina dolium. Next base: position 34,913,405 of record OY978530.1, read on the forward strand.
TAATGTTAATTCACAACTTCAATATGGTTGTTCCAGGCTGAATAGTTCGTAATGGCAGTTAAAATATTTTTTTAAACTCTTGGACTACATAAAGAAGTGGGAGTGGATCTCCTTACAGTTCGGGTAGTTTGTATGAAGCAACTATAAGAAGTAGGTTTTGGCAAGATTATTTAACAGTGTATCATAATTCTACATGCCAAATTTTGTTGTTGTAGATGGTATATTAACTGAATTATAGCAAGTTAAAGATATTGAAAATTCTGAGGTAGTCGCTTTGAATGCTTGGTGTTGGTGTGGCAGTTTACCGATCATACCCAATATCTATCCCCTCCGTACCCTTGGATCATATGTTACTTATGCCAAATTTACACAAAATAGCTCAATATTTGATCAAGTTATAGTGCGAACAAGCCAGATGACAGACAGTCGGATGGACATCGTCAAATCGAAAATTTATGCGGCGCTGATCAGGAATATATTTACTTTTTTAAATCTCCGGAATTTCCTTTCAGTGGTTACAAACATCTGATCGAAAGGAATATACCGTGCATATCCTCATGAAGGGTATACTAAATTTGTGGCACTTGTAAGCCCCGAGGATTCTTTTTCCGAGCATCTCTCCAGTACTGTAGTGTGTCTTAAATTTTAGACAGTTTTAGAATGAACCTACATATTTTAGCCGGTTCCGAACCGCAAAACCCTTGTGACATCACTTTTTCAGAGCTTTGTTACAGAGTTCTTTTAGAAGCTTTTCTATGGAAAATTGTTACTCCCGGAAGAATTGCCAATTGCCGACAGATGGGTACCATTCGAAAGATAAATCCTTTCGAAATTAAGTGCTTCTTCTTTCCACAGCTCAGCACTTTTATTTACATTTTTTTGCAAGATTAAATATTGATATACGCCTCTCATCCAATAAGAGTAATACACCAATGCATCACTCAATGTATGAGATTAACTATGGTTTACCAATTTTTGATAAATGTTCCAAAACGTCACTGACGTGTATTAAAGAACCCTACAATACAGCAATCAGACGAAGTCTCAGAACATTCAGAACAACCCAGACGAAAGCATACTTGCAAAAGAGGTTTCACTACAATTGAATATCGCATACAACTCACTAGATGCCGTCAAAGTTATAAGTTGTACTACAATAATTCCAATACAATACACATAAAATATTTTTTGTCATGATATTTCTTTTTTATTATAAAGTTTGAACGTTGACATTATGTGTGAAATACTACATCATTTAAATGACCACCACGCGAATTGTTGCAAGCATCGATTCTTTTTAGGTAATTTTCGACCACTTTTTGACACATATTTGGCGGTACCTCAGCCATAACGTGACGAATGTTGGTTTTTAGGTGCTCAAGGGTTAAAGGTTTATCTGCATAAACACGGTCTTTCGCGTAGCCCCACAAAAAAAAGTCAAGCGGTGTCAAATCGCATGATCTTGGTGGCCACTTGATATCGCCACGACGAGAAATTACGCGGCCAGAAAATTTCTCTTGCAATAAAGCCATATTCGCTCGAGTTGTGTGGCATGTGGCACCGTCTTGTTGAAACCACATATTCTCTAAGTCGTATTCTTCTATAGCAGGCAAAAAAAGTCGGTTATCATATGACCATAACGCTCCGAATTGACGGTGACAGTCGTTCCATCGTCGTTTTCGAAGAAGTAAGGTCCAATCACACCTCCGGACCAAAGAGCGCACCAAGCAGTGACTTTTTGTGGATGTAGTGACCTCTCTTCAATTACTTGAGGATTCTCAGAACCCCAAATACGACAATTTTGTTTGTTAACATACCCACCGAGTGAGAAATGTGCTTCGTCGCTGAAGAAAATTTTGTTCGAAAAATCGCCGTCCACCGCCAGTTGTTCAAGCACCCATTCGACGTATCTACGACGTTGTGAATGGTCAGCTGGCTTCAGTTGTTGTGTGAGCTGGATTTTATATGGATGTAGGTGTAGATCCAAATGCAAAATACGCCATAATGTGCCGTAAGACAGTCCTAATTCCTGAGAACGACGAGGAATCGACACATTCGGGTCTTCGGCAACACTTTCACTTACAGCAGCGATATTTTCAGTGGCACGAGCGAAACGATGATGTACAGGCCTTACAATATCTGTAACCGATCCAGTCTCTTCATATTTCTTCACAATTTTGCCAATTGCTTGCGTAGTTGGACGATTATGTAAACCATAATCTCCTCTTAAAGCACGATATGTGGCTGTGGCAGAATCACCATTTTTGTAGTAGGTTTTTACAATTTTAATGCGTTGTGCGATAGTTAAGCGACCCATTTTCGCAAATGTCAGACTTTAAACTGAAAAAGAAAGAAATTGTTTTTACAACTCAGTTTGACAGATGTTGAATTCTAGCCCTATACTTTTGAAACCGCGAAAAGGATAACCATTTATATATATATATATTTATATATATATATATATATATATATATATATATATGTATATATATATATATATATATATATATATATATATATATATATATATATATATATATGTATATATGTATATATATATATAAATATATATATACATACATATATATATATATATATATATATATATATATACACATATATATATATATATATATATATACACACATATATATATATATATATATATATATATACATATGCTGCTTGAACACTTGTAGTATTAGAACTACTAACTTTGGGTATAGTTGATTAAGAATCTTTGTTAACCGTTTGGGAATTGCTTTCTACGGAAATTTGGTGTTGTGTATTTCTTCGGAAACCTATGGTTTGGTTCCTTATTTTTTGCAACGCTGTGGCAACCACGCATCCTCTATAACTTGCTGGATGCGCCTCGCCGCAATTGCAACATTTTGGATGTTGTGTGGCTTGTTTATCACATTCTATTGAACTATGTTTACCACCGCATTTAACACATCTTGGTGGTATGTTGCAGTATTTTTTAGTGTGGCCGAAAGATTGGCATAATTTACACTGCGGTATTAAATTATATATCTTTCTCGGCTCAACATAGACATGGACGACCGAATTTAAAATTGTTTTAATTTCATATATTTTTTTATGTCATTTGAACTACCGAAAGTTGGAAGGAACATATCTTATGGTTCCTTCGTTTTTCATTTAAGTTTTTTAGTTGTATTAAGGGCTTCAAATCCTTGTTCTTGTAAGTCCAAAACTTACATCATTCGTGCGATGTTCAGTTAATAGTTAATTTTACTGTATAAGAATTGTATTCACATTCACCAGTCACCTTAGTGGTGGTGGACGAGGGATTTTCTTATCTTATCTGAATTTTCAGATTTATTTGCAATTTTAATTGAAATTGAATTGCTTTACTCAGGAGAAGATTCAGCTTTTCGTTTTTTATTTGGTCTTTTTTTCAAAATCCAGTTTGTTTCATGTGCAAGCTCTTCTTCATCAGTTTGATAGCATATACTAAGTGCGACAATTATGTATTAAGACTGCCTCTAGAAAACACAATTAAAACACTATATCTGCTAATTTTTCGGTATATTTACTCGAAATATTCTCCTCCGATTCAATACACTTGTTACATCGATTTAATAGTGATTCAAACGAGTGTTCCAGCTCATTTTCCGGAATTGTCTCCAGTGCCCTCGTCGAAGCCCGTTATATGGTCTGAATGTCATCAAAAAAGCATCCTTTCAACTTCAATTTCAGTTTTGGGAACAAAAAGAAGTCGCACGGTGCCAAATCAGGTGAATACGGCGGGTGATTCAACACAGAGACCTGATTCCGAGTCAAAAATTGAGGAACAATGAGTTCTGTGTGACTCGGTTCATTATTGTGCAACCAAGTTTTTGGATCACGGTATTCTGGTCGAACACGACGGATACTGGACATCAAACGCTTCAAAACTTCGAGGTAACATGCGAAAGTAACTGTTTGACCAGTTGGAACAAATTCTTTGTGGATAATTCCTTTGCTATCGAAGAATGTGATGAGCATTGTTTTGATTTTTGATGGAACTTTTCGTGATTTTTTGTCTTGTGGTGAGTTTTTTGATTTCTATTCCGCACTTTGACGCTTGGTTTCTGGATCGTATTGGAAACACCATGTTTCCATTCAAACGAGTGTTCCAGCTCATTTTCCAGAATTGTCTCCAGTGCCCTCGTCGAAGCCCGTTATATGGTCTGAATGTCATCAAAAAAGCATCCTTTCAACTTCAATTTCAGTTTTGGGAACAAAAAGAAGTCGCACGGTGCCAAATCAGGTGAATACGGCGGGTGATTCAACACAGAGACCTGATTCCGAGTCAAAAATTGACGAACAATGTGTTCAGGAAGTTTAGATCAATTGCTGCAGCTGCAACCATGTCTCTAAAATGACATGGTTACATGGTTGCAGCTCGTGAAGAATGAGTCGAATAGTTTCTCTGTTGATGTTTAAGGCCTCTTCCATCATTTTCACTGAAGCATTGCGGTCTTCTGGAATAAAATCACGAACTTTCTGGATCGCTTCAGGCGTCCGCACTGAAATTGGCCTTCCTTCTTTTATTTCATCTTCCAGCGTTTATGCCATATAAAGAATATTTGATCTTGATAAACAAGCATCGCCATACGCTTGTTGCATCATTCCGAATGTTTCTAATGTACTTTTACCAATTTTTGCGTGGGATTTAATGACCACTCTTTGCTCCATGTTAAAATTTCAACATCAAACGAACATGTGTTTTGTAAAATGAATGTCAATAAACATTAAATGTCAACCAAATGCCTTGAAATGTTGACAGCTAGTAGAGGATGGTTGAAGATTCAAAATGCATGTGCTCACACATGGATGGCGCACTTGGTTGCTGAGATATGGTTCTAGTCTTAATACATAATTGTCGCACCTTGAATTTTAAGTGTTCTTAACGTCAATAACATAATTTCCTTTCGTTTTATTTGTGGCTTTTAGCCTATGCTCAGGTGCATTTTCAGTTTTCTCCATATGTTCGAATTTTAGTTTGAGGTTTTCATCTTTGAGCCCACTAACTTCTTTCTTAAGACCATTACATAATGTTTCTAATTCATTTATTCGATCGCTAATTGAGTTTTGAATATTATCTCCAGCATTTGAATTGTTTTGTTTCTGAACAACGCCACCTGTTGGCACGTGAACTAAATTATCCTCGACGTCATTACCGTCCCGTGGCGGTGGTGATCGCTGAACTGGCATTTACCAGTATTTTTTGCAGAGTGGCAACTCAAAACTTGGCAGCACTGCTGCATACCATCTGTTTGCTAAATGACAATTATTCTTCTCTCGTTTGTTTTCTTTTAATATTCACTAGTTGTTTTGTTTGTTTGTTGTTTTTTTTTTCGTAATATTTATCTTAAGTTTGTTGTTGCTTCACTTAGCAAATTTATTTAATAGTTTTGTTTAAGTTTAATTGTGCCCGTAGATAGGATCAGGAAGCAGCAAATACCTTAAAGGACTCACTACAGACCCAACTTTCCAGTAAGGTGCCAATATAAAATTATAAGCACGATTTGATTTACTTATTTGTAGATTTTTCAAGAGCACAAAATAATCATATCTTCGTCAATTTTGCTCCGATTAACTTGAAATTTAAACATAACATTCTATGCATATTAGAAAAAAAAAATCGAAAAAAAAAATTTAAAAACCCTATTCCTCCCTTAAAGAACAAACTTTACCAACCCAAGTTAAAAGACCATATTCAGCTTACTATTAACAATTGTGAAAAATTCCAACAAATTAAATACATATGATCGAAATCAAATTAAGCCAAAATTTAACTCTACAGAACTCCAATAACAAAAAAAAAATGCACTTCGTAACCGTAATTAGCAAAGTTTCCAAGTTTGGAACAGCATATAACATTAAAAAATAAAAAATTAATATGTGGCACTTATAAGCCCCGAAGGGCTCTTTCGCCGAGCTTTTCTTCCATTACTGTTGTGCGTGTTCAATTTTGGACAGCGTTAGAAGGGACATGCTTATATTTTAGCCGGTTCCGAATGACAGAACCAAGAAGAGGGAAGAATTGGCAATTACTTGCCAACAGGTGGGTACCGTTCGAAAAAAAAAATTGTCGATATTAAATTTGTTATGCTTCAGCCTGGGATAGAACCCACGACCTACAGATCAGAATGCCAACACACTCACCACTGAGCTCTAACATTACCGACAGAAATTGAATAGCAAAAAAAGATGTATCTATAGAACACTTCACAAAGTTCGGTAAACTAAACAAAATTATTAGGTATAATGAATTTAGATCCCAACAAATATTGGCCTATCTCAACACTAAACAAGTTGACTCATTTTTCACAACAACAAATTCACATACTTGTAACGCAGACATAGAGCGATTGCACTCGTTTCGTTTACCACATGGTACTTCGGTATTTCAAATCATCGTCGGACTCCTCAATGTCAGTGTTGTGATCACTATGAACGCTTTCACAATCACTCTCCTGATGTAATTCATTTTCGTCATAATCCAAGTCATCGTCGTCTGAAATTTCTTCCAACCATGGAGCAAGTTTTTAATTATCTTTAACACAACGAAGGCGTTTACGTTCCATTTCAAAATATATTCAATATTATGGTATAAAATAGCCCAATATGCCCGATATAAATACCAAATTGAGCATTAAAAACAATTTTCTTTTTTGAAGATGAAGAAAGCACCTACGGTGTTTCTTTTCTATGTGCAGTGAGCTTAGAAAATAAAAATCTCATCGATATAAAAATTGTGTGAGCAAAATGTGCATAGCGCCCTTCTCCAGGGTTAAATTATGTCCTACAAAAAGCCGGGGAATTATCTCAAGCTTTTAAACCTCCAACAACGTAGGAAATACTTCGCCGAAAGAAATAATATTAACAAAGTATTTAGCATAAAAAACCATACATATTTAAAGTGTAGATTAGCATAGTAAGGATAACTCAACTTACACGAAATGAGCATAACATGCCCATTATTTCAAATAGCTCTCATACAAAGTCGTGGAGTTTTTAAAAACTTTAAACGTCCATAACTTAACTTTTTGCTCAGTGTGAAGTACAATCGATATAATGATGGTTTTAATATAAATGCACGTAGCACCCTCTTGTTGAAACCAGATGTTGTACAGATCAACGTCTCCCAATTTCTTCCATAAAAAGATGGTTATCATCGATCTATACCGCTTTCCATTGTTAGAGACGGTGTCACCAGCTTCATTTTGGAAGAAGTGCTGACCGATGATTTCACCTGACCAAAACCACACCACTTTAGGTGAATGTAATGATTGTTCGTGAATAATTTTTGAATTTCCCTCGCAACAGAATTGACACTTGTGTTTATTCACCGAATCACTGAGTTTAAAATGAGGCTTATCCGAGATGATTTTCTTAAATAAATTGACGTATTTTCTTTGCCAATTAAATATAGAATAATATTTTGCCCAAAGTCAGACATTTACACATTGGAATTGTTTTATTTGTATAAAATATATGGATTTATAACCGACGTATGTAAAGGCAACTTTATGAAGCCAACGAATAGTTTTACGTAGTGGACTAAAGTAACTTGCCATTTGATCAGCTATGCCTATACCTAGATCTAGAGAAGAATTGAAATACTTTAAAGAAAATACACACAATTTGTAAAGTGTCAACAACCTTGTTTGCATTTATTGTAATCTAATATTATATCCGGTTTGAAGATAGTTTGACCAAGTCTATTCTTTTTCCCTGAGGGCACAAGTCCTCCAATATTTGCAGTTTCGAAAGTAACACATCCCATTTTTTCAGATTTCTAGTCAAATTAGCCAAACCTCTCCTGTTCTTTCCTAATGTTTCCTGTAGATTCGTTTTTCTATTTAGGCAAGCATTAGCCAATTCAATAGAGGTATAATAATTGTCTACTGTGAGGGTTCGGTTCTCTCCAAAATAACTTTCCATCAGGTAAAGGCAAATATTTGTTGAAAGAAAAATACCTGTCGTTGTATCTGATTCCGGTGTATGATTTCAAATTATTACCATATCGCCATACTTATGTGCTTTACCAGGAAAATATCGTCGGAATCTTAAGGGTCCATGGAAAGGAATCATGTCTTCATTTACAGGTCCCAATTGATTCCTGAAAAATTTTTTAAATTTTAAAAGAGTTATACTTAAGCAATGCACCAGCTCATAAGCAGAATATGGTTGGACGAAAGCATGCCCGATGATTGGATTCTTAGTGTTCTCTACTCCATAAATAGGAAAGGAGATCAAACAATTTGCGCGATCTACCGTGGCATAAGTCTCCTGAGCATCGCATACAAGGTCTCATCGTGCGTATTGTATGAGAGATTGAAGCCTATGCTCAGCAACCTGATTGGACCTTATCAGTGTGACTTCAGACCGAATAAATCCACCATCGATCAAATTTTCACACTGCGCCAAATCCTGGAGAAGACCCAAGACGAATAGATCAACATACACCACCTATTTGCTGATTATAAAGCCGCTTTCGACAATTCGATAAGAGATTACCTCTACACAACTATGTTTGCATTTGGTATAACGCAAAACTCATTCGATTTTGCAGAGTGACACTGCTTAAGTCTCGTTGTGCAGTGAAAATTGGGAAGGACCTCTCCCCTCCGTTCAATACCGTACGAGGTTACAGACAAGGTGATTCGTTATCGTGTACTTCTTCAACCTCATTATGGAGAAAGTCATACGAGCTGCTGATTTACGACATTATGGTACTATCTTCAACAAAAGTGTCATGCTCCTGGCGTATGCCTACGATATTGACATAATCGGTATCAACTCGCGAGCGGTCAGTGCAGCATTCTCTGAGAGTCACGTCGAATGGGTCTTACGGTGAACGAAGGCAAGACGAAGTACCTACCTTACCAATTCAGAGAAGTCCATATGCACACGTAAATGGTCAAAACAATCGATGAAGCATTGAATGAAAATGACTCAGTACCAGAGGTATGCATTGCTGAGCTTGAACGAAGAACTGTAGAAGAAGCTTTAAGCAGCGATGATTTAAAGATGAGGCTTATTGCAATCCACGAAGAAATCGAAGCACTTCATAAAAACAACACCTGCATTCTTCTTCCTCGTACTTCGAAGATATACATAATTTCAAATAGATGGGTAGAAAACAAGAAACTTAAAGATTTTCAGAGTACATATTTATGCACTCTGTTAGATGTTAGGTGTTAGGTGTTAGAGAGATTCAGTCATGTTGAATGTGTTCCAGTTACCACTTCCGCAGAACCTAGTACCAAATTTTCAAAAGCGGAGAACGAGCGACAATCCAAGAGATTTCCATACCGAGAGGCAATTGGTTCATTTATGTATTTAGTGATTTCAATGCGACCTGATATTGCATACGTTGTTGGCGTTCTAAATAAGTTCATGGAATATCCTACTGATATACATTGGAATGGCATAAAATGAATTTTCAAATATTTGAAATTAACGGAAGCACGAGATATTACGTATAACATCGGCTCGAAAGATACTGGAAATGTATTGCGACTCAGACTGGGGTGGTGATCTTGACACTCGACGTAGCACGACAGGTTGGTTAGCATTATTGAATAGCAGTCCTATTGGACGGAGTTCACGAAAACAGATTGTTACAGCAACTTCGTCAACAGAAGCTGAAGTTTTAGTTATTTAGTTCAACAAAATCTATTGTATGGATACGAAAATTATTGTCAGACTTAGGTTACAAGCAAATGGCACCAATGTTGATTAAGTGCGATAATCAAAGAGCAATCACTATTGTTAAAAGTCCAGAGTCATCGAAGAGAACTAAACATATAGACACACAGTACTTCTACACCATGACATGCAAAGAGAACGTAAAATAGATTTTTAATAGATTGGTGAATCAGTTGTAGTTCTAATTTCTCCGTGAACACGTGCAGTTTAAGTCAGTTTATTAGTTGGATCTGTGAATAAATTTGGAAATGTACAGATTGCTTCATATGTTTTAGTTCCGAGTTCTATTTTGATAACTGATTGAGAAATATGTTGCTACATTTATACCCTGCATAATGTAATATGCAAGGTATATTCATTTCGGTCAGATCTTTGTGACCACTTGAAATAATAGAAAACTATATATTCGTGATCAGCTTCGCTTAAATTTTCGATTTAACGTTGTCCGTCCGTCCATCCGTCCGTCCGTCTGTTTGCCACCTGGCTGGTTCTCACGATAACTTGAGCAATTATTGAGCTATTTTGACGAAATTTTGCGTAATTAACCTATGATCCAAGGGTACGGAGGGGATTGATATTGGGCATGATCGGTCAATAACCACACCAGCACCAAGCATTTAAAGCGACTAACCTCTGAATTTTCAAAACTGTTAACTTGCTATAACCCACTTAATATACCATCTGGACCAACAATATTTCACAAGTGGAGTTATATTATACTGCTACGTGCCAGAAATGGACGAGCCACGCCTACTTTTTATAGTAGTTCCCATACAAAGTGTCTGTAATTCCTTTAAATTGAAACACATATAACTTCTACAATCTCCTGTCTAGAGTAACCATAATTGACGCTTAGATTAACATGGTAGCCGGAAATAACCTAGCAAAAAATTAGCGTGCCACGCCCACTTCTTATTCTACCACCATAACTTACAAACTATTTAGCGTAGAACAACCAGATTTAAGATGTGCATTAGTACTGTTAGAAAAACTAGACTCACTACAAATGGGCCAGCCACGCCCACTGTTTATAGTAGCCCTCATACAAAATGACTGAATTTCTTTTAAATTGAAATAGCTGTAACTTCTTCAATCTGCTGTCTAGAACAATTATAATTAATACTTAGGTTAATATGGTAGTCGGAAATAATCAGCATGCTGGTGATCCACGCCTACTTCTTAATGTAGATCCCATACAAAGTAGTGGAAATAAAAGAAAAAGATGGATATTCGAGTAAACTTTTATATATAAATCTACATGTGCAGGGTATAATTTGGTTGGCCCCAGCCGACTGTAAGGCTATTTTTTATTTTTAAAAATATTATTTATTGACATGTACTGTTCCTTAATGTGGATAACTGCGTTTGATTCTTCTAGACTCTCGTGTCCTAGAACACCATTAAGGACTTTAATGCCGGTAGAATATAAAATTTTATTTCGTGATTTGGTAGATTAAAATGGTTCACTATAGTGTGGTGAGTAATTTTTATATTACCTGATACTGAATTTACAAAAATGGGTTTTTGATTTTGAATGGGGTTGTCCACATGGACAGGCTGAATATAATTTTTATTAGATCCTGTGTTTATTAAATTTTTTTATATTTTACCATCCTTCGCTTTGAATTTAAAATATGGAAGCGAGAAGTACGATAGCCTAAAAAATGAATGTCTGATAACTCTTCAACCGGATATTCATCTTGTTGAAAATAAGTTTGTATATATTGTAGATTCTTTTATTTTCTTCCTGACCTTGTTGTTAACAATTGTTTTGACCATTATCGAAGTTTTCTTCTTAATTGTAATATCAAGTAGTAATGGAGTCCTCAGGAGTTCATTCTTGGATTCACAATGAAAAAGTTGTTGTGTTGCTTATTTGGTTGTGGCACGAAGATTGTGATTGTGAGTTAGTTATTTTCGTATTTTAGATTATTCCATAGTCTGAAATGTCCAGCTTGTTGAAAAGTAAGTTCAGGATAAAAAGGCTGTTTCTTCTTCTAAAGTACCCAAATCACGATTATCTTCATAATGTAGGGTCAAGTACTTCACTATACTATTCCAATTTAGTAGATTGCTATACGATTCTAAGGCTGCAGCTGCATTTTCTATAATTTTATTTCTTATAACACTGAAAATTCCAAAATATATCGGGGTTCCCTTATTTGATTCATATAATTCTCTCCTAATTGTTCTTCTGGTGGTGTTTTCGCAAGGTAACGTGTCTAACTGCCTCAACCAGGTGGGGCTAGCGCAATCCTTGTTGAACTCATCGCAAGTCAACTCACTGGCTGTCATGTAGTTTGATCTGAGCGCTATGTGATGATACCTTTATTTGTTAATGAGGGGTAGTCATATAGCTTGCTCTGCTTACTCTGTGATGGCGCTTTCATTATTATTAATGGGGGCCCTCCATGTGGCGACCACCGGGCAACGTCTTCCTGGCACCCGCTGGGAGGCGGCTGAAGTGAGTGGCGAAAATCTCCTCGGTTAGAGGTTGTGCGTTGGGTTTGGGACCCCCCACATAAAAAACCCCCCCAATGAAAAAAACAAATATGCCTCGGATAAGGACTACCGCTTTTGTTGATGACCCCCGCAAACGAAAAAAGGACCACGATTTACGGATATGCACCTGGAATGTCCGGTCCCTTTATAGGGAGGGTGCCTCTATCCAGCTGGTTGATGTCCTCGAAAAATACAGAGCTGACATCACCGCTCTCCAGGAAATGCGATGGACAGGACAGGGCTGCTCCAAAAGAGCGTCCTGTGACATCTACTACAGTTGCCATGCTGAAAGGCACGAATTAGGATGTGGATTTTTGGTCAGCAAGAGACTACGACATCTTGTCTCACAGTTCACGCCTGTGATCGAACGGCTGGCCACAATCCGCATCAAGGCAAAATTTTTCAACATCAGCCTTATATGTGCCCACGCTCCGACGGATGAGAAGGACAATGTGACCAAGGAGAGCTTCTTTCAGCGCCTCGAAGAAGCTTATGACCGCTGCCCCCGCCACGATATCAAAATCGTGCTTGGCGACTTTAATGCCAGGGTGGGCAAGGAAGGTACCTTTGGTCCAACTGTCGGAAAATTCAGCCTCCACCAAAACACCTCCAATAACGGAATGAGGCTGATCGACTTCGCCGCAGCACGAAACATGGTAATTGGTGGTACCAGATTCCAGCATCTCGACATCCACAAAGCGACATGGCTGTCTCCAGATCATCGTACAAGAAACCAAATTGATCATGTGTTGATTGACGGAAGGCATGCTTCCAGTGTGATGGACGTGAAATCGATCCGTGGTGCCAACATCGACTCGGATCACTACCTTGTTGCAGCTAAGGTGCGCACACGCTTATGTGTCGCAAATAACAAGAGAAGTCCCACACAGAGAAAGCTCGACGTCAGTAAGCTGCAATCACCAGAGACAGCAGATGCATTTTCCACTCGACTATCGGATCTGCTTATGCAGAACACTCCCCCACTTGATGATACATGCGCACGGTGGACACATATATCCCACTCCATGACTACTGCTGCCGAGGAGGTAATCGGTTACTACCGGCCTCTGAGGAATGAGTGGTATGATCAGGAGTGTCGCGACGCTACCGCAGAGAAAGACGCCACCTACAGAAAAACCCTGCGTGCAGGCGTAACGCGAGCTGTTAAGGAGCGGTATAGAGAGAAAAGGAGTGCAGAGAGACGTCTTTTCAGGCGCAAGAAGAGGGAGTTGGAAAGACGCGAGTGTGAGGAAATAGAGATGTGTACCGACAAGAATGAGACTCGAAAATTCTTTGAAAAGATCAAGCGCCTGAGTGGAGGTTTAAATCCCGGAGCCTCTTGTTGTCGTGATGGAAATGGGAATCTGGTTACGGATGTCCAGAGTGCACTGAGCCTATGGAGGGAACACTTCTCCACGTTACTGAATGGCGATGCTACGAACAATTCCGCCAGTGGAGGAGAATGCCCGATAACCCCAATTACAGATGATGGTGTTGATGTTCCACCACCCGACTATGACGAGGTTGAAACGGCCATTTTAAGGCTGAAGAACAACAAAGCTGCAGGTGCTGATGGCCTGCCTGCCGAGTTGTTTAAGACCGGAGGCGATGAGCTGCTCACCTGCATGCACCAGCTTATAAGCAGAATATGGTCGGATGAAAGCATGACTGATGATTGGAGGCTCAGTGTTCTCTGTCCTGTACATAAAAAAGGAGACCCCACAATTTGCGCCAACTACCGTGGAATAAGTCTCCTGAGCATCGCGTACAAGGTTCTATCGAGCGTACTGTGTGAAAGGTTGAAGCCTATGCTCAGCAACCTGATTGGACCTTATCAGTGTGGCTTCAGACCTGGTAAATCCACCATCGACCAGATTTTCACACTGCGCCAAATCCTGGAGAAGACCCAAGAAAAACAGATCGACACACACCACCTATTTGTTGATTATAAAGCCGCTTTCGACAGTCCGGTAAGGGATTACCTCTACGCAACAATGTCTGAGTTCGGTATTCCTGCAAAGCTCATTCGACTTTGTAGAATGACACTGCATAACTCCCGTTGTGCAGTGAAAATTGGGAAGGACCTCTCCGCACCGTTTAATACCAATGCTGCAGTCAATTCACGCCCATCTGAGCTGACTCAATTTAGTTAGCGAATGGCTTGTGTGAACGCTTGCGTCGTGGATGGCAATCATGTGTCATATATCGCATAAAAAGCACTTATCAGTAATCTTTTTTCACGTTGCTTCCTTGTTTTTGTTTCAGGCTGCACAACTAATTTGACTGACTGACACATTGCTGCAACACATCAAACTGACGGCTTCATACGTTAAAGTACGTATGATATAAGCATTCAATGCCAGAAGTAAAATCCTGAAGGCGCTGATTATTCTGTTGATTATGGCCGATGTAATTGGCTGATATTCATTTCCATATTTGCGGTGAAGACTGTCCACCAGTGATTCGTAGCTACAACGACCTTTCTCTGAAACCATCAACTTCGGAGGCATTTCCATTCATTACAATTAAAGCAGTAGTATTGTCGGTATCATCCCATGGATTCTTCGACGCTGTTATCTTGAACTGAAGCTTGAAGATGTTGAATGGTGTGGTTCCATCAAATGTTGGTGGCTTTAGATTAACCGATTAACTGATTATCGACATGTTCTTTTAATTCCGAGACTTTCCATTAATTGCTTTTTGAGAATTTTCTTCAACACTTATTATGGACTAATTTTATCAACAGCAATGTATTTAATCAATACTTGTTGACAATCACTCTTTAAAGTACTTCAAATTTAACCTGTGACTCGGCATTATTCGTGTTATTGATGTTTATAGCTTCAGGTTCTACAGTTGTGTGGGATTGTGAATGGGTTGCCGGTAGGCCGCGTGTTGGTTACCTTTCTTGCCTCGGTTGTTGTGGTGGTGGCTGTTGACACGTTGGGGGATTTGCACTATGCACAGATATCACTCACTTTTTTTAATTATTAGATTTTAAGCTAAGTTCTTTTTAGTTTATTTTTCATTATTTACAATTATTTTCGATTTGCACGTTAATTCGATTTATATATAAAATACACTTTTTCTAATATTTAGATGTAAGAAAATACCGCGCACTGTCTTCAAAAGAGGTAAAACGAGAATAGGAATCAGAATCAGAATAAAGAAAAAAAAATAAAATGAATATGAGGAGAAAAGTAGCGAAAAATAATAAATATGTTGTGAGTTGCCAACCCAATGAAAATTATAATATAAAACTTAATAGATGAATTTATTGACATTTATTGATTCCATCTCGACAAATTCGGGTTATTTATAATTTGGGGGAAAAATTCCGTCGTTAAATGTGTAACTGAAAATATTAGGTTTAGTATGTTTGAATGAACGTTGATCATTAATTTTCTTAGTGTCAGTGTGAATTTACTACAAAACAGATGTAAAATTTTGGCAAGTGATAATAAATTTTCGATATCAAGATATCGATATCATGAGTGTTTTGTTTCTTGAAGCCGAGCTCTCTCTCGAATAACTAAAACTACATTCTACAAGTCTCTCATCATGCCTGTCCTAACATATGGCGCTGAAGCCTGGACAATTTCCACCTCGGATGAGCGAATGCTTGGAGTTTTCGAGAGAAAAGTCCTACGTAAGACCTTTGGACCTATTTGCGTTGGTGACGAGTACCGAATAAGGTACAACCATGAGCTGTAGGAGCTGTATGTCGATATTGACATAGTAAAGCGCATCAAAATCCAGCGGCTGCCCTGGCTAGGTCATGTCGAGCGAATGGAAGAACACGCTCCAGCTAAGAAGGTGTTATATTCGGAGATCGCTGGAGGACGACGCAGAAGAGGAAGACCTAACCTCCGGTGGAAAGACCAAGTACTGGAGAACCTGACGGCGCTTGGAATTTCTAACTGGCGACAGCTAGCGAAGAACAGAGATGGCTGGCGAAGCATGTTATATTCGGCCTAAATCGATATTCGGTTGTTATGGCCACATAAGTAAGTAAGTACAATATTTGCAACAACAATTATTATTGTTTTTATACAAATAATAATGATGACCTACTAAAAATAAATTATAACTATGACCTACTGAAGAAATTGCAAGGAATCCACCTAATTGAGAAATTGCAATTTCTTCAGATATACTTATATTCAAAAACGGGGTTAAACTGTCATTTACAGTTATATATATTAGGCTATATAAGCTAAGAGAACTTCTGAAATGAAGTCAGTCAAGATAAGTAGATGACTCTAAGAGCGAGTTAGAGTAAACTAAGAGTAGAAACAATATTGTTAAGAAAAATATCATTGATAAAACCATATTGTGAAGGATATAACATCCTGTTAAATAAGAAATCATATTGTGAAGGATATAACATCTTGTTAAATAAGAAACCATATTGTGAAGGAAAACAACAAACATTGATAAAGCTAAATTGTGAAGGATAAATTATATAATTGAATAAGAGTTATTTTGTGTGAAGGAAAAATTACTTTGTCGAATATTTAAAGACTATATTGTGAAAAGAAAGACTATATTGTAGAAACATAATTGTGTTGTGCGAGAGAAGAATTACAGGAAGCAGAAAGAGAGTGAAAGGGGAAAGTTCTAAGAAATAAGTTGTCTAAGGAGAAGTTAGAGTCTTCGAAAGGAAGGCACAACATTTGGCGCAGCCGGTAGGATACTGCGAAGCATCTTGTAAGACAATATATTTTACGTTAAACGTTTAACGCAGTATTAG
Organism: Megamerina dolium; assembly: GCA_963854835.1. NCBI lineage: Eukaryota > Metazoa > Arthropoda > Insecta > Diptera > Megamerinidae > Megamerina > Megamerina dolium. The sequence goes on from OY978530.1 coordinate 34,930,386, forward strand.
GATTCGATAGTTCCCTAGGACATAAAATCAACTTCTATTCCTGGATAATATGTCAAAAAAATTCGAGAACAGAAGTCTATCAATTTATCTCTGGCTATGAATTAGCCAGTAAAGGAATAAAACCAGATGAGTTGGACGACTTCATATCCTGCACAAAGCAACGTCTATAGGGAGATGAGTTTAATTTGGTATTGGCAAAAAAATTTGCCAATTTGGAAGAATTATGTACACTTCTAAGGAACTCATACCTAAAAGTAATCCAGTTAGAACCCATCACTCACCAAATCCAGTTTGCACGGCAATTACCACCGAAAGTATAGCTGGAGTCGTCCTATGGGAACCAATGTAAGTCTCAATACACCATTAAATTCTTTTGAAGCTTACCAGACCCAAACAGGTAACATAGTAGCGCTCCACCACAACAGGAATAATATGGTGCCACTCAAGGCAGATCAGTACACAGAGAATAAAGTAAATCCCCAAAATAGCCAAAGGAAAGTTCCTACCTGTTTCTTCTGCGATAAGAAGGGACACACCAGGGACGAATGTTTTAAAAGGAAAAATACGCCCTTCTGTATTAAATGTAAGCAATATGAGCATGTGCTCAATCTATCTTGTACGTCGTTCACTAACAATACAAAGCCATAAGGGAAACGTACTCCAAAATTAGGGCATAGTAAGGGAAGCCAGGAAAATGTAGGGCCTAATTGGAGTAAGCCCGAAGCTAAATGCTTCTTTTAAAGGAAGCCCAAACACAGGATTGCCGACTGTTACAAACGTAAACAGTTGGAAAAGACTAAGGGAAACTACGGGGGGCCCAGGTACGGCCAATAATCTGGGAACCCATCTTTCCCATCCAGTGATAGCAAACGTGGTTATTGTTTTGGAGTCTCTGATGTAGATGATGTGTTCATTGAGTTTTCGTGCAATGAAGCGAAAAATGGAAAATTCATTTTACGGGTAGACTCTTTGAATTTAGAATTAAATGTAATATCTGAAGAGAGAGGGATACCTGCAGATGGTATCCTAGGAGGGGACAATTTATGGCACCGATCGGTCCTCAATACTATGAAGATAAATACCGACTTGGAAATGGTTATAGTGGAAAAACAAGAAGTTTCTCCCGGAATATTTTTAAGCGAGACATTGGGATACGTCACTAATAATAAACTTAATGTAATATGTAATACTGAATGAAAATACGAAATCGTACACTGTGAGTAACGATATAAGAGTTCATATAGTTAAATTTAATCATCTAGATCATATATATAGTAGAGGCGCTCGTAATGAATGGTGACAGTGTTGCAGAAATAAGAAATTATTTCTTCCCATTATTTTCTAATAATAACTTAAAATTATAGCCCACAATGATGGTAGGTGCATATCCTATACTGCATGCATTTCGTCTGAGGCCATCTAGTGGCAGATAGAGAAAGGTCATATTGAATTACCCTAAAGCAACAATAAATGTATTAAAAAAAAAACAGAAAATCGATGATTGGTAAGAAGATTCGCATGATATATTTACAGCTTAAACCTACATGTGTAGACATGTTTTATGAATATAAGTAACACTACTGAAAGTAATAGAGTAATATTCTAGCCCACCAAAGCCAATTGAGGTTTCTTTTAAGAAAAACTTCAGTAGGTAGGGACAGTCGCTGAGTATCGTGAACGAAAACAGACGTCGTGGACATAAGAAAATAAAAATCGGTAGAAAGTACCTGACAAATAACAAAATAGAGTATAAAGTCTAGTGATTTAAAACTTATTTAGTGGGAAAGGAAAAAGGAAGAGCAACTTGATCAACGTTTGTAAAAACCGCTATGTATCAATTTGTTTTTTTTTGTTGCGAAAATTGCAACAAGGTTAAGCCATGAAGTATCTTTAATTTGTGAAACGAATTAAAAAGCGAATAACAATCGAAATTTGGACCTGTCATAAAATAATTGAAAAGTGTATGTAAATTTATGCGTTTAAAGACTGGAACATCAATAAAATGAATTAATAATAAGAACTTTCCGACCTCCTCAAAAATATGCAACAAGGAGAGCAAACAATATATATAACTTAAGCTCTAGTTCGGTACATGCATATGTTCATGGGCATACGTTCCCGTGCTTCCGTCTCTTGAACTGTATAATTCACTTTATAAACTTTATAAATCCTTACACTTATGATCCTGCTTATAATTTTGAGTACATACACCTGTTCTACACATTTTCTTTGTGTCGCCTCAACAACGGATACGAGGTTACCTGACGTACAGTAATTGAAGACCATCCGTGATGGCACCACCAGAATTGGCCAACTTTTCTCATTTTGCACCAACATTAATACATATATAAAATTAGTCTTGTATTTTTTTTATTTCTTTTTGTTACCAATAAATTTCTAATTTTCTATGTTCTATTTTGGCTATGTGCATGTTAAAGTGGAAGAAAAATTGTAATTAAAATTTTTTTTAATGTTATATATAATTTTATGTTTCCGGTTTGCGATATGTGAGTAATTGTAATTGAATTTGTAATAAATTTTTTTTCCAATTATACGGGTGTATACACAGTGGTGCCGTATATACAAAGGGTGCCGTAACTCAGTGGTTAGTGTGTTGGCATTCTGATCAGTTGGTCGTGGTTCAATCCCCGGCTCATGCATAACAAAATTAATATCGAAAATATTTTTCTTTCGAACGGTACCCACCTGTCGGCAAGCAATTGGCAATTCTTCCGATTGTAACAACTTGCCATGAAAAAGCTTCCAAAAGAATTCTGTGACAAAGTTCAGAAAAGTGATGTCACAAGGGTTCTGCCGTTCGGGACTGGCTAAAATAAGAAGGTCCATTCTAATACTGTCCAAAATTTAACACGCACAACAGTAATAGAAGAGAAGCTCGGCCAATGAGCCCTTCGGGGCTTTAAGTGCCACATAAAAAAATAAAAATAAAAATAAAAAAAAAACACAATTATATACTTATCTAAATTTATTTATTTTTTTTTTTATTTGTATAGTTCATTTATGATATAATAAGTTCTTTTATTTTTCAATTTAGCCAAAACCAAACAAGAATATCTTAATTGTGTTTTGATGCAATATTTTTAAATTCTATAGCAGCTTAAGAAAATATTCCATGATTTGTTACGCTCCAACTTCATTTTTATTTTAAACCAGATTCAATGAATCTAAGCGATAATGGTTTTGATTTCCGTGCGGCCGTGGAGATTGGAGTGTAGATATGTCGGAGAGATCCACGAAACAGATATTTTGTACGATTACGTAAGGATCACGGAAGAGAGGGCACATAAGTTGCAACACCATCTTGCAACCACGACATGACACACACTATTGCTGATTTTGTGAACCCTTTAATTTTCCAACGTTGCAATTATTGTCAACTTTCTATCTCTCTCTCTGTCTCTTTCTAGATCCATTATCTCTTTTTTTTTCTCTATTTCTAAACTACGTTTGCTACATTGACAACGTGAAAGGAGGAAAAGTGCCCACCCCACTTGCGGCTAGCCAGAGCTGGAACACAATAGCGTTTATCCGCTTGCTCTCATCTAACAGTAGGTAATAATGTACCAACAACATCGATAGCAGCGTTTTATCCTACAAGATATAGAACATACAGTTTCTAAAATAAATAACGTTAGGGAAAAGAGCGCAATCCTTGTTGAACTCATCGCAAGTCAACTCACTGGCTGTCATGTAGTTTGATCTGAGCGCTATGTGATGATACCTTTATTTGTTAATGAGGGGTAGTCATATAGCTTGCTCTGCTTATTCTGTGATGGCGCTTTCATTATTATTAATGGGGGCCCTCCATGTGGCGACCACCGGGCAACGTCTTCCTGGCACCCGCTGGGAGGCGGCTGAAGTGAGTGGCGAAAATCTCCTCGGTTAGAGGTTGTGCGTTGAGTTTGGGACCCGCCACATAAAAAACCCCCCCAATGAAAAAAACAAATATGCCTCGGATAAGGACTACCGCTTTTGTTGATGACCCCCGCAAACGAAAAAAGGACAATGATTTACGGATATGCACCTGGAATGTCCGGTCCCTTTACAGGGAGGGTGCCTCTATCCAGCTAGTTGATGTCCTCGAAATATATAGACCTGACGTCACCGCTCTCCAGGAAATGCGATGGACAGGATAGGGCTGCTCCAAAAGAGCGTCCTGTGACATCAACTACAGTTGCCATGCTGAAAGGCACGAATTAGGATGTGGATTTTTGGTCAGCAAGAGACTACGACATCTTGTCTCACAGTGGCTGGATGAACGGCTGGCCACAATCCGCATCAAGGCTAAATTCTTCAACATCAGCCTTATATGTGCCCACGCTCCGACGGATGAGAAGGACAATGTGACCAAGGAGAGCTTCTTTCAGCACCTCCAAGATGCTTATGACCGCTGCCCCGCCACGATATCAAAATCGTGCTTGGCGACTTTAATGCCAGGGTGGGCAAGGAAGGTACCTTTGGTCCAACTGTCGGAAAATTCAGCCTCCAGAACATCTCCGATAACGAAATGAGGCTGATCGACATCACCGCAGCACGAAACATGGTAATTGGTGGTACCAGATTCCAGCATCTTGACATCCACAAAGCGACATGGCTGTCTCTAGATCAACGTACAAGAAACCAAATTGATCATGTGGTGATTGACGGAAGGCATGCTTCCAGTGTGATGGACGTGAAATCGATCCGTGGTGCCAACATCGACTCGGATCACTACCTTGTTGCAGCTAAGGTGCGCACACGCTTATGTGTCGCAAATAACAAGAGAAGTCCCACACAGAGAAAGATCGACGTCAGTAAGCTGCGATCACCAGAGACAGCAGATGCATTTTCCACTCGACTATCGGATCTGCTTATGCAGAACACTCCCCCACTTGATGATACATGCGCACGGTGGACACATATATCCCACTCCATGACTACTGCTACCGAGGAGGTAATCGGTACTACCGGCCTCTGAGGAATGAGTGGTATGATCAGGAGTGTCGCGACGCCACCGCAGAGAAAGACGCCGCCTACAGAAAAACCCAGCATGCAGGCGCAACGCGAGCTGTTAAGGAGCGGTATAGAGAGAAAAGAAGTGCAGAGAGACGTCTTTTTAGGCGCAAGAAAAGAGAACAATAAAGACGCGAGTGTGAGGAAATAGAGATGTGTACCGACAAGAATGAGACTCGAAAATTCTTTGAAAAGATCAAGCGCCTGAGTGGAGGTTTAAATCCCGGAGCCTCTTCTTGTCGTGATGGAAATGGGAATCTGGTTACGGATGTCCAGAGTGTACTGAGCCTATGGAGGGAACACTTCTCCAAGTTACTGAATGGCGATGCTACGAACAATTCCGCCAGTGGAGGAGATTGCCCGATAACCCCAATTACAGATGATGGTGTTGATATTCCACCACCCGACTATGACGAGGTTGAAACGGCCATTTTAAGGCTGAAGAACAACAAAGCTGCAGGTGCTGATGGCCTGCCTGCCGAGTTGTTTAAGACCGGAGGCGATGAGCTGCTCACCCGCATGCACCAGCTCATAAGCAGAATATGGTCGGATGAAAGCATGCCTGATGATTGGAGGCTCAGTGTTCTCTGTCCTGTACATAAAAAAAGAGACCCCACAATTTGCGCCAACTACCGTGGAATAAGTCTCCTGAGCATCGCATACAAGGTTCTATCGAGCGTACTGTGTGAGAGGTTGAAGCCTATGCTCAGCAACCTGATTGGACCGTATCAGTGTGGCTTCAGACCTGGTAAATCCACCATCGACCAGATTTTCACACTGCGCCAAATCCTGGAGAAGACCCAAGAAAAATAGATCGACACACACCACCTATTTGTTGATTATAAAGCCGCTTTCGACAGTCCGGTAAGGGATTACCTCTACGCAACAATGTCTGAGTTCGGTATTCCTGCAAAGCTCATTCGACTTTGTAGAATGACACTGCATAACTCCCGTTGTGCAGTGAAAATTGGGAAGGACCTCTCCGCACCGTTTAATACCGAACGGGGTTTCAGACAAGGTGATTCGTGCGACTTCTTCAATCTTATTATGGAGAAAATAATACGAGCTGCTGATCTACGACATAATGGCACTATCTTCAACAAAAGTGTCATGCTGTTAGCGTATGCCGACGATATTGACATAATCGGCATGAACACGCGAGCAGTCAGTGCACCATTCTCAGAGTTGAAAAGAGAGTCGCGTCGGATGGGTCTCACGGTGAACGAGGGCAAGACGAAGTATCTAGTGTCAACAAACAAAGAGTCCCGGCGTCTTGGATAGCACGTCACTGTTGACAACTACGCTTTTGAAGTAGTAAGGGACTTTGTCTATCTTGGAACCAGCATTAACAGCAGTAATGACGTCAGCTTGGAGATCAAGCGTAGGATAACTCTTGCTAACAGGTGTTACTTTGGGCTGAGTAAGCAACTGAGAAGTCGAGCCCTCTCTCGAAGAACTAAAACTACACTCTACAAGTCTCTCATCATGCCTGTCCTAACATATGGCGCTGAAGCCTGGACAATTTCCACCTCGGATGAGCGAATGCTTGGAGTTTTCGAGAGAAAAGTCCTACGCAAGATCTTTGGACCTATTTGCGTTGGTGGCGAGTACCGAATAAGGTACAACCATGAGCTGTACGAGCTGTATGCCGATATTGACATAGTAAAGCGCATCAAAATCCAGCGGCTGCGCTGGCTAGGTCATGTCGAGCGAATGGAAGAACAAGCTCCAGCTAAGAAGGTGTTATATTCGGAACCCGCTGGAGGACGACGCAGAAGAGGAAGACCAAACCTCCGGTGAAAAGACTAAGTACTGGAGAACCTGACAACGCTTGGAATTTCTAACTGGCGCCAGCTAGCGAAGAACAGAGATGGCTGGCGAAGCATGTTATTTTCGGCCTAAATCGATATTCGGTTGTTATGGCCACATAAGTAAGTAAGTAGGGAAAAGAGTAACTACAAAAGGGTTACTAAAATATTAGAAACGGTTAAGTTAGATTCTAACCTAAATATGGAAGAAAGAAAATCGATGGAAGAAATCTTCAAGTCATTTCACTATTTATTTTATTTGGAGGGCGATAAGTTGTTATGCACAACAGGTATAAAGCACACGATACCAGTAAAAACTGATCATCCACCAGTAAATCAGAGACAGTACAGGTTACCCGAAGTGCATAAGGAAGAGATTAATAGGCATGTAAATAAAATGTTGGAAGACGAAATAATCGTTCCCAGTTCTTCCCCATGGAATTCCACAATAATATTAATTCCAAAGAATGCGGGAAGCGATGGGAAAAAGAAATGTAGACTAGTTGTTGATTTCAAAAAATTGAAAGATCTGCTACTTTTCAAGATTAATGAATCGTGTATTGACTGGACTCCAGGGAATATATTGTTTTGTATATTTGGATGACAGTTGTCTTCGGTTGGAATTTGGCACAACATGAATCGCGTTTGCGGAAAGTGTTTGAACTCTTACGTAAACATAACTTAAAATTAAACACAGAGAAGTGCCAGTTTATACGAAGAGATAATTTACCTAGGTCAAAAGTGCACTGAAGAAGGGGCATTGCCAGATCCCAGTAAGGTAGAATGTGTTAAAAATATCCATGTCCCAAGAAATAACAAAAGCGTTCAGGCATTCTTAGGTTCCGTAAATTATTATCGAAAATTTGTTGAAATTATGGCAGGCGTGGGGCTACCAATTAATAATTTACTAACGAAAGCCAGAAAGCTTTTGAAGATTTAAAGGAACCTTTTGTGATGACAACAGGCTCCAGCAATGAAGCATTGGGGGCAGTCCTATCGCAAGGTGAAAATGGTAAAGATCGACCTATAGCTATTGCGAACAGAGCACGCAGTGATACTAAGAAAAGATATTCCACTATTGAAAAGGAATTCTTGGCTATCGTGTGGGCTGTAAAGAATAATAGAGCTTATCTACTGGATAGACCATTCAAAGTCTACATTGACCATCAGCCCTTACGAGGAATTGCCAATCTAAAAGATCAGGCATCACGACTGGCACGTTTCAGATATAAACTATCTAAATTTGATTTTGAAGTAATTTATAAACCAGGCAAAAGGAACTTGACTGCGGATGCACTGAGCAGAGTTCCACAACCGAATCATGAGTCAACAATGGTTGTGACTCATTCCATGGCGATGAATAAAGTCGACGTAACCGAAAACCAAGGAGAGCCTGATGAAAGCTATGGTGACGAGTTAGAACTAGATGAAAATGTAGAGAATCAGGGGAAAAAGAATGCGGAGCTTCTCACTAATGAAAAAGATATATCGACGATACTTCGGAATTTCCATGATTCACTTTTCGGAAGGCATCAGGGTGCTCTGAAATCTTATTTCAGGATTAGAAGACGTTATATGTGGAAAGGTATGCGAAGCCAAATTAAAGAATATGTTAAAATTTTAAAAAATTTCAAAGTAACAAAAGATCAAGGCTTTGGAAAATGCCAATGATATTAACTGATACACCATCTAAGCCATTTGAAAGAGTATATATGGACATGGTAGGAATTCTTCCAGAGACGATATCTGGAAACAAGTACACTCTTACATTTCAAGATTATTTTTCCAAATTTTTTATTTGTGTAGCTATACCGGATCCGGTATAGGGTGCCGTAGCTCAGTGGTTAGTGTGTTCGCCTTCTGATCTGTAGGTCGTGGTTCAATACCCGGCTGATGCATAACAAATTTAATATCGAAAAGATTTTTCTTTCGAACGGTACCCACCTGTCGGCAAGCAATTGGCAATTCTTCCGACAGTAACAACTTGCCATGAAAAAGCTTCTTAAAGAACTCTGTGACAAAGCTCAGAGAAAGTGATGTCACAAGTGTTCTGCCGTTCGGAACCGGCTAAAATAAGTAGGTCCATTCTAATACTGTCCAAATTTAAGACGCACAACAGTAATGGAAGAGAAGCTCGGCCAATAAAGTGATAAAGTATTGTTGAGAAATCAGACTAGGAAATTTAAATTTAGTCCCATCTGGACTGGACCATACGAAGTGATACATGTGGATAGTCCAGTAAAGACGACTATCAAAATCGGACAAAATGGTAAAAAGTACCATAACAACTAACTAAAACATTTTTATCAATAAGTAATAGTAGTTTAACGGAGTAATAGTATTTAGGGTAAAAAAAAAGAAAATTCCGTTAGGATATAAAATACAATAGTGTGAAGTAAGAACTATTAGTTAACGTTCAGGACATAGAATAGGGTAAGTTGCCATGTTCATGTGTATAACCACATCTGTTGTAATGTATCGCGTCGAATTGTAATTCGGTGTGTGTATAGAAATACATAGGTTTAGGAAATCGTTATGAAAGATATATCAAAGTCATAGCAATAGGAGACAGAAGATATAGAATAAATGGAGAGAATTAACATAACGGGTTACCATTCCGTCTTCCACGGTCTGAGATGAAAATATGCACAATCGAATAGGGGAAAAAAGTTGGTTATTGCAACAGAAGGAAATTGCAACGTAGTTGTTAAATTATACAATATGTAAAACAACGATGCATTTCCCAAGTTTTAAAATTTTAAAAAGATAAATTGATATATAAATCTTACATTATATACAATATACATAAAAACCGTTTATAAAAAAATTATAAAACTTTGTAAAAACATAACAACTACAAATATTATTTATATTATAAATAAAGTCAACGGAATAATTCTTATGAAATACTTGGACTGTTTGATATAACAGCAGCAATACACAGTGTGCACATACAAGACTCATGTGTTACGTTTTTATCCGGATAGCGAACGCTTATTGTTGACTCAGATGTCGCGCATTTGACGCTGGGTTACAGGGTGTCACATAACGATATATCTTGTATACAAAAAATCACACTGTTAGATGTTGTTCATCCATTGAATGCGGTATGTTGAGAGAAAATGTACATACCAGACAAAACACGTGCACTGACCACTGCTGAAGGTGCTTCGACATCCAAGGCCGCAACTACACAGCCCTCTATAAGTAGTGGACAGAATAGGCAGCTTCCCGCTTTTGGCGCTGCAAGAAAGGCAACCGGTCTGAGTGGGGCGGGTACCAAATGGTATCTACGCTATCTGAATGAGGGCTTAACGCCCGAGGAAGCCAAACAGAAAGTGCTCAATCGCCCTAAGAGCACCTCTGTTACAAGGAAGAGGGGCGCTACAGAAATTAGCCCAACTGATGGCAGTGCTGCCACAAGAAACAGGGCTTATGACACTACACCGGGGGTTGCGAAAAGAAATTTGCCACGACCTGCTCCGAGACCAGAAGCGACCACCAGGGAAGCGAGTGTCAGCTACGCCAATGTCACCAAAGGCGTTAGACTGCTTATAATCCCAAAATCTTATCCGGAGGACATCCTTTCGCGCGAGGAGCAGGGGCAGCTCGAAAATATTCTGATAGATGAGATGTTCAAGCGTTCTGAAACCGAACTTGAATTTAACGGCATCCACTTTCGACCAGGCTTCATCCTGGTTGATTGTTCCACCGTAGCGGCTGCTGAATGGGTGAAAGCGACGATACCAAGGCTATCTGGGTGGAAGGGGACTGAGCTGACGACGTGCACTGTAGATGCTATCCCTGGTGTACATTTGATGATGGTATACCTTCCTCGAGCAGCGGGTACAGACGAAACTCATTGATTTGATGGTAACTCAGAACAAAACGCTGAGCACCAATCTCTGGAGAATCTTTAGCAGCAAAGACGACAAGAACGGGAAGCTATTAACAATCGGCATCGGCCTACAGATTTGGCAAGATCCCAGTTCATCTGCACAAGAGACGTGCACTAGGAAATCCTCCAGACGCAGAAGCCAAAACTGAGCAAATGAAGCGGTTAGGACCGAGATGCCTGCAGCCGAAGTCAGCGTTCTTGCTGTCGAAAGCGAAGACATCAACGCTATAAACTTAACAGCGCTAAGACTGACCGAAGTAGATTCCGACAGAGTGCTCTTGGCAGACATCGATGATGCACTGGCGTGTACACGTGTAGTGAAGTGATATTCGCATCGGGATACCTACCGGGGGATGATGCTTGGGCCCCATCTGAGCTGATTTACAAACTGGTTGAGTACAGCGAAGGAAGAAGCAACCACTAATACTTGGATGCGATGCCAATGCGCATAACGAGGCATGGGGGAGCACGGATCCCAACAAGCGTGGTGAGTACCTTCTTGAATTTATCATTAGTAATAAATTAGAAATTTTAAATGTGGGTGATACACCAACTTTCGTAACTAGCGTACGAAAAGCAGTTCTGGATTTAACCTTAGGAAACACCTGGGGCTTTAGTCTTATTAGGAATTGGGTAATATCCAACGAACCATCAATGTCCGACCACAGAATACTGCGATTTGACATAGAGGGGGAGCAATTAACGCAAAGAATTGTAAGGAATCCGAGAAAAACAAACTGGGAAAAATACTTAAATAATCTGAATGCAAACCTAAGACAACTATCATTAGACGATTGCATCAGAAATGAAATACAACTAGAAACTACGGTAGAAAGTTTCAATAAGATAATTATCGATTCATATGAGGACAGTTGTCCAATAAGCAAGGTGAGCTCTACCAAGGATGTACCTTGGTGCTACAAAGACTTGCATGTGTATGTTTCACGAACATGTCCAACCGCATCATTGGAGATACTCTTGGATTTTACTCCCCTCCATATTTACATCCAGTCCCAAACGAGGGGGACGATTTTGAGGGTAGCTGGGAACAATGTCAGCACAGGCAGTTATCTCAACCGAAGGAAGATAGAACTTCTCGCTGAGCCACTTCCTGAAATCTCGATGCCAAGGGACGCGATACTCCCAACGTTCAGCTTTAAGAAACACTTTAAAACTGAGCTTAGTAACAAAAAACATTGGGAAGGTATATCGAAAACATACAAGGTAAACCAGTACATGATAACATGGTACAGCGACGGTTCCCTCACCAACGATGGAGCCGGAGCAGGTGTATTCGGACCAGGGAAAAAATACTCTGAACAATTAGGTAAGAATACGCGATAGATAGATGTGCGCACTTTAATCTCGAACGAAATCGCAGAATAGCAATACTGAGTGACAGCCAGGCATGGAGTGCATTGAAAAACTGAACATCCTGGGCCAACTCAATTAGGCGTGGATTCTGTGGGTTTCGGGGCACGTAGGGATCAATGGAAACGAAATGGCAGATAAGCTTGCCAGGAAAAGAGCATCAACCCCATTTGTAGGGCCTGAACCATTTTGTGGATTAGGATGGAAAACATCTCCAGTATCATCTGGGAAGAAGAGAATAGACAAAGAAGCTTATACTGAGAAAACTTACCGGGGCTAACACACTCCAAACTAGCGCCAGGGACATACAACCTAAATTGTTACGAGGACTGTATGAATCTAACGAAGAACAACTTGCGAATCATTACAGGATTATTAACAGGGCACTGTAGGCTGAATGATCACCTAACAAAACTGGGAATTTTCTCTGATGCTCTCTGTAGGTTCTGCAGGGAAGAGGACGAGACCGCACAACACGTGATAGGAACTTGTGCTGCACTGATGCACAAGAGAAGGAAATACCTGGGAGATTTCATCATACCCGAGGATTCATCGAGGGAACTGGGCTGAGAGACACACTCTAGCTCTGCGAAGGGGGCACAATAGATCTTATAGGTCGCGGTGCAACATCCCCACAACGATAATAATAACACCTCAACAAAGCTACAAAGGAGTAATGTAATAACTATTCAGACATTTAACACCACGGTATATCACGGTGAGCAAAAAATCTACGTGTTATACAACAGTAGCACCGATGAAAGATAAAAAAATTTGTCCTACAACTCAGCCAATTGCAACAATGGTCAACGTCACTCCTGAAAACACAAAGATGAAAGAGTGCAGTGCAGCGAGCAAAACTCCACATTCCAAATAAATCCTCTTCGACACATTAAAACATTTTCAACATCGAGAACAAAATATAAAGCAACGGCGGAATTAACAAGAACTTCGTCTTATCACAGTACAACAGAAGAAAGCGGCTCAACAGAAAGAGAGCACCAAGAAAATCACCATCCGAAGTGGTAGTTTGCCAGTAGAAATTAATAAATTATAAAAATAGATATAAAATATTAAGAAACACATATAAATACACAGTATATACGATTTAAAAATAAAAATATGTTATCTAAATATTTTGTAAATTCAATTTGTAAAAGAGACAACTGTCAATCTTTCAAACTGATAATTTTTTCTTACTTAAAGGGGGGAGGGATGTTGTGATCCCAAACGGTACGTGCCTAATTTTTATGCCTTGGCTCACTACGTAGTAAAAGCATTCTAATTGTTATATTATATATAACTATTGTCAGAAAATTACGTTGCGTGCACTGTCTGGTGGATTTGGTGCCACCTTTTTAGAAGGCGAATGCAACTCTGACTTGGTCAGTCAGCAGTGGAGTCGTTTGTTCTTGTTCTTTTTTTTTTCTTTCCTTACTGAATTTTTCTCGACACGAACAGTGCGGTCTTATGGACGTGAAATCGATCCGTGGTGACAACATCGACTCGGATCACTACCTTGTTGCAGCTAAGGTGCACGCACGTTTATGTGTCGCAAATAACAAGAGAAGTCTCACACAGAGGAAGATCGACGTCAGTAAGCTGCGATCACCAGAGACAGCAGATGCATTTTCCACTCGACTATCCGATCTGCTTATGCAGAACACTCCCCCACTTGATGACACATGCGCACGGTGAACACATATATCCCATTCCATGACTACTGCTGCCGAGGAGGTAATAGTTTACTACCGGCCTCTGAGGAATGAGTGGTATGATCAGGAGTGTCGCGACGCCACCGCAGAGAAAGACGCCGCCTACAGAAAAACCCAGCATGCAGGCGCAACGCGAGCTGTTAAGGAGCGGTATAGAGAGAAAAGAAGTGCAGAGAGACGTCTTTTTAGGCGCAAGAAAAGAGAACAATAAAGACGCGAGTGTGAGGAAATAGAGATGTGTACCGACAAGAAGGAGACTCGAAAATTCTTTGCAAAGATCAAGCGCCTGAGTGGAGGTTTAAATCCCGGAGCCTCTTCTTGTCGTGATGGAAATGGGAATCTGGTTACGGATGTCCAGAGTGTACTGAGCCTATGGAGGGAACACTTCTCCAAGTTACTGAATGGCGATGCTACGAACAATTCCGCCAGTGGAGGAGATTGCCCGATAACCCCAATTACAGATGATGGTGTTGATATTCCACCACCCGACTATGACGAGGTTGAAACGGCCATTTTAAGGCTGAAGAACAACAAAGCTGCAGGTGCTGATGGCCTGCCTGCCGAGTTGTTTAAGACCGGAGGCGATGAGCTGCTCACCCACATGCACCAGCTCATAAGCAGAATATGGTCGGATGAAAGCATGCCTGATGATTGGAGGCTCAGTGTTCTCTGTCCTGTACATAAAAAAGGAGACCCCACAATTTGCGCCAACTACCGTGGAATAAGTCTCCTGAGCATCGCATACAAGGTTCTATCGAGCGTACTGTGTGAGAGGTTGAAGCCTATGCTCAGCAACCTGATTGGACCGTATCAGTGTGGCTTCAGACCTGGTAAATCCACCATCGACCAGATTTTCACACTGCGCCAAATCCTGGAGAAGACCCAAGAAAAACAGATCGACACACACCACCTATTTGTTGATTATAAAGCCGCTTTCGACAGTCCGGTAAGGGATTACCTCTACGCAACAATGTCTGAGTTCGGTATTCCTGCAAAGCTCATTCGACTTTGTAGAATGACACTGGGAATGAAAATTGGGAAGGACCTCTCCGCACCGTTTAATACCGAACGGGGTTTCAGACAAGGTGATTCGTTATCGCGCGACTTCTTCAATCTTATTATGGAGAAAATAATACGAGCTGCTGATCTACGAAATAATGGCACTATCTTCAACAAAAGTGTCATGCTGTTAGCGTATGCCGACGATATTGACATAATCGGCATGAACACGCGAGCAGTCAGTGTAGCATTCTCAGAGTTGGAAAGAGAGTCGCGTCGGATGGGTCTCACGGTGAACGAGGGCAAGACGAAGTATCTAGTGTCAACAAACAAAGAGTCCCGGCGTTTTGTACAGCACGTCACTGTTGACAACTACGCTTTTGAAGTAGTAAGGGACTTTGTCTCTCTTGGAACCAGCATCAACAACTGTAATGACGTCAGCCTGGAGATTATGCGTAGGATAATTCTTGCTAACAGGTGTTACTTTGGGCTGAGTAAGCAATTGAGAAGTCGAGCCCTCTCTCGAAGAACTAAAACTACACTCTACAAGTCTCTCATCATGCCTGTCCTAACATATGGCGCTGAAGCCTGGACAATTTCCACCTCGGATGAGCGAATGCTTGGAGTTTTCGAGAGAAAAGTCCTACGCAAGATCTTTGGACCTATTTGCGTTGATAGCGAGTACCGAATAAGGTACAACCATGAGCTGTAAGAAATTGGAAAAGATGATGACGGAAAATGACGTTACCAGCACAACATCAACAACAACAAAACACCGGCAACAAGTAGATTTTTATTTATTATTTTATTATTAAAGAACGGTTAATCAAAAAGCAACTTTAATTTATTACAAGGCAAGGAGCGATCGGTGGTTGAAGTCGCAGAGGAAAAACAACACCAGTACGACACAACCAAGCTCACCGGCATCTCTCTCACATACTCATTTTTTGGTCCTTCGAGCCGAATCGGCTCGAAACAATTGGTTGAAAAGGGGAAGGATGGAGAAAAACAAATTTTTTTGGATTTTGAGGTTGGTCTCTGATTTTCTGTGGTTCTCGGCAACCCAGCCAACCACAGAATTGGCAACCCAGCCATCCATAGGAGGGGCAACCCCGCCTTAAACCGAATCGACAACCCGGTCAATGTCGGTGCTCCCAGGCATCCGAATGTCCATTAAGCCTTCCCAAAAGGTTTTTTTTTCTTTCTTTCCTCCTTTTTTTGTTGAACATCTTAACTTCCATTGTTTTTGCCTACCGACTGCTTTTTCTTTTATAATTCTATTACTTCAATTATATTTTAAGTTAATTCGATTTCTATAATTCCTTACAAAAACAAATTTATAATTATGAAAATCTTTTGGAATAAATATTGGCGGGTTTTTATGGTGTGTAAGATTTGAACGACAATTATAAAAAATTTACTGAGAAGGTAATTTTAAATTTTGTCCATATACTATTTCTGCTGCAGTTGCTTTCAGATCTTCTTTGAAAGCAGGTGGTAAGCCCAGCAGTAAATAAGTGGTTTGTGGTCAGTATATACTGCAAAAAGATGTCCTTCTACCTAATGCCGGAAATGCTTAATTGCCCAATAAATTGCGAGTAACTCTTTATGGAAAGCGCTGTATTCGGACGGACTTATCTATTTTGAAAAGAAGACTAGTGGTTCAATTTGTTCGTTAATTTTGCTATTGCTTTATTTGAGGAGTCTACAGTTATAGATAGTTTTGCTACACTAGTATTTTTATTATTATTTATTCACGCTATTGAATGCACTTCGACCTAAAGATCTTTTGTGCGCCTATTGCCCAACTAAAACAATTTTAAACTATTTACAAATGTTAAAATTTGCTGTGGGATTGATTTTACCTATGTAGTTGGGAGTCAAGATTTCGTTACCTAAGTAACCAAGTCTACGCCTTCCCACCGCTGGGCTATTGCATAGAATATGTTCCGATATTTCCTGCTTCGACTGGCGAGGGCGACACATGAGAGTGACAGGATTCTTTGCTGCCAGGGCATTGAGAAATTTAAAAAATTCCCAAACCAGCCTCATTATCATGTCAACCTATGTACAGAGAGCAATTTCTTTACCATCTATAGCCTTTTCAATTTTGCTTGTTAGGCTATGTATAGCGGTCTCAGTTGATTTGCCTGATTGATAGGCATATTGTTCAATATGAAGAGGTGAGTCTTTGAGATAAACTTCCTTAATATATTGATATATGATTTTCTCCATTGCTTTAAGCATGAATTACATTAGACTAATGAGCCGAAAGACTTTTGACGTGTCATCCGCCCTCTTACCTGCTTTCGGAATGAAAGCTATTCTAGCCTTCGTCCAATGATTAGACACGCAGCTCAATTCTAGACTCGTCCTAAATATATTTATTAAAGCTGGATCCAATACATCCGCACCTTGTTGAAGAAGGCACGGCTGTATGTTGTCGACACCAGGCGATTTAAATGGGCTAAAAGTGGAAATGGCCCATTTAGTTTTGTTGAGAGTGAAAATCTTGCGAGCCAGTGAAAGTTCCCTTCATGTAGCCATCAAGAAACAAACATCCTCGGTATCTTCCCGGTCCTCGTCGAACATGGCACAACCCGGAAAGTGAGTATCCAGCAGTAGCTGTCCCGTTTCCTCCAGGCTTTCCGTAAAGTTTCCGTCAGCCTTCTTAAGTGTAGAAAGGCCGTTTGAATGATTTTTATTGAATGATTTCTGGAGTCTTGTAGCCGCTCGGAGCGTTTCGATCTCATCGCAGTACTTTCAATTCCTTATTTTACGCAATTAAGGCGCTTTTATATAAATCCCAGTCCCCAGTAGACTTGGCTCTATTGAAGAGATGACAAGTTTTTTTTTGCGTAAGCAGTCTAGTTCCTTATTTGACCATGGAACGTTCCTAGAACGTTTCTTGACAACAAGCTCGCAACTATTTTCAAAAGCATCTAATAATGATGCTTTCGAGTTTGTTAACCTCGAGATTAAATACCTCAGAGTTATGTATTTCCTCACTAAGGCATCCAATGTTTTGCTTTAAGTGAAAATTGTAAAGCGACCAGTTGGTTTTCCTAACATTTGTTATCTTTCAGAAGTCTTCAGTGTCCTTTATTAGATCAAAGCGAATGTAGCGATGTTCTGATAAGGGGTCCTCATCTAACACCCTCCAATTCAAAATATTATTGGAAATAAATGCACTCGTTAGAGTGAGACCTAATACCTCACCACTTATTGCATTTAAAAACGTTGGCTCATTGCCTCTATTTATTACTAAAAGGTTATTTGACACGCGGGTGCCGTAGCTCAGTGGTTAGTGTGTTCGCCTTCTGATCTATAGGTCGTGGTTCAATCCCCGGCTGATGCATAACAAATTTAATATCGATAAGATTTTTCTTTCGAACGGTACCCACCTGTCGGCAAGCAATTGGCAATTCTTCCGACAGTAACAACTTGCCATGAAAAAGCTTCTTAAAGAGCTCAGTGACAAAGCTTAGAAAAAGTGATGTCACAAGTGTTCTGCCGTTCGGAACCGGCTAAAATAAGTAGGTCCCTTCTAATATTGTCCAAAATTTAAGACGGACAACAGTAATGGAAGAGAAGCTCGGCCAATGAGCCCTTTGGGGCTATATGTGCCACATATTTATTTATTTTATTTTTTATTTGCAGTAATGACGTCAAGACATGACTCACCTCGTGAATTCGTGTCGCTGCTTCACAATACCGTGCCATGTGCATTGGCGTCGCAGCACATCAACCGCTGCAGGCTATGCGACCGGCAATACGGCGTTAGCTTCAGGAGTTCCTGTGATACAGCTTCCTCTGCGTCGCCTGGTAGGTAGAGGGAGGCCAGGCAAATTATCCTTCTTCCTTTAGTACTAGCCACTTCGGCCTGCGCCGTTATCAGATCACGATGTAGGAGCTTGGAAATTGGATGAAATTTAATATTTTTGTTTATGATAATCGCCGCCCAAGGTCGGTCAGCAGTACTATCATGAATTAACTTGCCAGTGTTTGTCTGCAACCCGTTTATGAGGCCGTGTGAGGTGCATGGCACCTGGATAGCCACGAAGTCCAGACACCTTTGTTCCACCAAGGCGCTGAGCCTGTAGGAGGCTGCTACCGTTCGGTGGAGATTAATTTGGAGACATTGAAGCTGCCCCCGAGAAACACGTGATAGTAGCAAAGTCTGGGACATTATTTTCCAGATTGGCCTTTCATGACCTTGCCACCCTTCGTGCTCCGCAAAGTTACCACAGCCTACGGGTTTTTTTCTCCCATTTCCTGAGCCGACCAGAGGGGGCAGAGGATTTCGAACCTCGGGCTGTAGCGCTGCCTTCTCTAACCTCACTGGTGGTCCTCAGGATTTGGGCCGAGAGAGAGCCTGGCTTTTGACACGTCGTCTCGGCCCCCTCTTACAGCTTTAGGATTGGGATCAACCCCTCCGTCCAAGTTACAGTTTTGTCGTCCAGACAGTTAACAGTAAACCATCCGGGCTTGTAACCGTAGCCAGCAAAGTAAGGTTTCACTGGCCTCCGCGGGTCTCGTATATCTTGTCGAGGATATACTATTTTACCTTGCAAATCTCCTCAGTGGTCCAAATGCCCTCTGGGATGTTGCTCGGTAGAATCCCGATCGTTTTAGAACTAACAGTCTCTGCAAGAGTAGTCTTTGAGCTAAGAGCCTCCGAAGAAACGCTCCGTTTAGCCAGTCCCACAGAGGCCGTCGCCATCTTCTTACTGGGACGTTGGTCTCCCCGTGTGAGGTCCCCACCTCCTTCACACCGCCGCAAAACGGGAGAACGAATGCTGGCACAGTCGACTATTTATTTGCGACTTTTGCGCTCAGCGCTGGACAGCTTCAACCTATATTTCTGAGTCTTCGATGAATCAGGATTTAGGAGATTTCTCTTCTCTTCCGAAGATATAGACATTCTCTTGGTTAAGTGGAAAATCTATATCCTCCAAACTGACGGAGGAAGGATTAGTTACCCCCTCTGATAAGTCGTGGTCCAATAGTTCATTTGAAAAGGGACCCTTTGCCCCCTCGACCAATGATTCTTGTTGCACATTCAATAGTGTGCAGACCAGGTTTATCTTTTCTTTTGCGTCTTTCAAATTGAGACATTTTAATATAAAAGCTATTTAGTCACACATGGGCGCTTCCATGGGAAGGATTATTAAAGCTATAGGTTCACCAGATAAAATTGGAGTTCTGGAACGAGGTGTACAGTTTATGTGGACTTTTATTTCGCAGATATCCATTTGTAGTTTGTGGAAGGAGCTAAATCTGGGAAATAAGGTTCGTGCTGAAGCAAGTCGAGCTTTAACTCATTGATTTTGGCCATCGCAATAGCGGATGTGTGAACTGGTCCATTGTTTTGATGAAACAACATTTTATTTTTTGCCAAATGCGACCTTTTTTCTTTAATTTCATCACTTATGTATCATCCACGATTACGAATCGACGCAAAAACTCGGCTCTATTACTGTGAAACATCGCCAAACACTCCATAGAAACATCTTCATGTTATGGTGGTGGACGAAAAAAAGCAGCAACATCACCTGAAATAGTTCGGAAAGTAAAGGCTCGACTGCTGGTGCTGGACTGGACTGCTGGTGCTGCTTCTTCAATAGTTGTACCTTCAAGCCAGGGTAGATTGTCATATCATGTGGCAACATAGATACGGTGAATTGGCTAAAGGCTTCAGAGCCTAAGGTACAACCTTGGAAAAATGCTCTGATAAAAGTCGTTGAAGAGGCTGACATACCACACCCGCAATTTTCACTGAAGCCGACCGTAGTATGTATGATATGTTGAGCCTCCTGGACTGTCAGAACGATGATCTGCGTGTCGAGGACTGGAGGATGCCCAACAAAATCCGTAAAGGGCCAATAGCGGAAATTACTTACGCTATTGGCACAGTATCTGTCGAAGTCATTAGAAGTAAGCATTACTAACTGAACTATGGGTTCGGCAATGTCCAATTGCGTCCCAAAAACACGGGCCCTGCTGAAAACACAAAAGAGGATACAGCTAGTGCCTCATCCTCAGTGACAGCGGCGAACAAAATGCATCCATAATCGGACATTCCACAGTGCTCCACATCAACAACTAAAACCGAGCTATCTGAGTGCTCGAAAGGCGCTGCATCAAAAGAGCAAACTCAGTGCTCAGATAATGTAGCCATATTAGAGTTACATCAGTGCTCTAAGCCTACAACATCTGCTCCTAATGCAGCGCACCCGAAGGCTGCCCAACAAAAGGAAAAGGTGCACGAGGGTATTATATTGCGTCCTCCACTTCGCGCAGACCGTGTGAAGCACGATCGCGGTGAAAACAGGTATTCTGAAGAAGAAATTCTGCTGGGAAGCAACAGAGGCAAGAAAAGTGCGCAGAATCTAATGTCTACCGAGCATTGGAAAGTGGTACAATGGGTACCTCAAGGCGATATTTTGCCATTGGCCATCGTTATAAATGACGAGACAATGCGATCACTTTCCGAGCGGAAGTTTAAATAGCTTACCGCTTCGGCCACACTAAACTGGTACCAAGGGCGAAGGCGAAGGGAGCTGGACGATCAGCCGTCCACCTGTAAAGGATCCAGTTCTTTACTGTCAAGATCTGGAGGCACGTCCAGTACTCCTAACCCGAGCTCGGTCGGTAAGGCCAAGCTTATTGCAGGCAAAGACCCAACAAACGAAGCAACGCCAAATATAACAAAAATCAGCTACACACCAATCAAGGGGCTTGGTTTTAAAATGGCAAAAGCTAGGTTTAAAAGCTAAAGCACCCCCACTCCGGAAGCATGCTGTCTGACACTCAGACCATTGGGCATGGTGGAAGTCTAGCTAGGCAACAGGCTATCACACTTCCTGAGGTCAAAAAATCCTTATCCCCTTTAGGGTCTAAGCCCATTTCGCCAAAGGCGGCGAAAGGTAAGGGGACTAGACAGGACAAGAAGCGAGATCTTGTTCAAAGATCATTGCAAAAAGATCTATGAGCGCCATTAGGGAGCTCCAGGCAAATCTGCACCACGCCAAAGGCGCGTCGGCCACCGCATGCAGACTCTTTGCAAAAAGATCTTTCGATCTAGAGCTTTTCCAGGAACCAGGTGGCTAAGTCCGAAGATCAAAACGAGCGGAGGTAAGTTGATTTATGATAACTCAGTGGCAGCGCCACGCACAGCTGTCTTAATTGACGAATCAATCAATCACCTCCCACGACTTAACAAATTATTGTTCAAGGATTACTCAAATAGCATCGGTCTTCTAAAGAAATCGGACGGATCTTTCACACAAAATCGCAAATAAACCCTGGAATATTTATTGCAGGTACATTTTCCAGGATCTGTAACACAATCCAATATGCTACCTACCCCCTATCATACAATGGTATATCTGAACTTCAGTAGATGGGCAAACAGACCGTATATATCACCGTATAGACATACGGTGATATATTCGACAAAACCAAGGTCAAAGGGGCAGTGTCATATATCCTACCTTACAAGGTCCCCGGGGGTGATGGGATCTTCCCAGCTATCCTTCAGAATGCCTTAAATGCAACGCTGGAACATCCAATTAGTCTCTTCCGAGCCAGTTACAAATTTGGGTATATTCTGAGCGCGAGTTACGTATAATGTCAATAACCTACCTACCCGTATTAATGCACAGTCAGCATCGGACGATATTGACAAATTTATTTAAAATATAAAAACCAAAACATAAAATAAAACCAAATTTTCAGATAATGCAACTCTTGCAATAAGTAATATAGAAGAAAATCAATAATTATGCAAATAAGCATTATCGATATTTTGTTAAAATTATAATACCCAAATATAATTCTGCGATTCTGTAGCCAACTCAGGAAGTTGACCGGACCCTAAAGGATATAAACAAATAAAGTAATAAAGTGAAAGTACAGTGATCACAATATAATTTCTAGACACCACTCACCTAATCCGACATTAAGCGACGAAAAGTGTCAGTGCAGTGATCATAATATAATTTGTTGACACCACTCACCTAATTCGGCATAAAGCAACGAGAAGTGACAGTGCAGTGAACACAATATAATTTGTTGACACCACTCACAAAGCTCAGCGAAAATAAAAAAATCAAAATAGGATCAAGGAGGCAACACGAACACGACATAAGAAGAAAGATGACACAGGATCAGACTCACATACCACAAGTAGACCTGGTGGAGGAACTTGCGAGAAAGGAATATCAAATAGAACAACTGAAGAACACATATATAGAGTTACAACAACAACAACCAGCTGTGCTATATTCAAGAATATAGCACACCTACCAGTGTTCACAGGACGTGGCGACGTAACAATAAACTCATTCTTTAGTAGCGCAGAATACCTTTCGTCGACAATAAATAATAGAGAACTGAGGAAGGAAGCTATCATCCTTGTAGGTATTTTACAGGACCGCACAAGGAGAAGCTAAAAACGTTATGATCAACATCCCGGAATCAGATAATTGGACAATGATCAAGAGTACATTAAAGATGAGATATAAATCGGACGCTGAGCCGCACGAAATTTACCGGAGAATAACAAATAAACGAGTAAATTCGGTAAGTGACCTTGCAATTGAAATTCAGAACATTAAGTATAAGACAGATGAACTTATTGTTGGACAAGGAATAGATTTAACAAACATGGACAGTCTTTTAATAAATACAATTAAGGAAATGACACAGGGGACACTTTTAGATAAAATATACGAACACAAAGAACTAGCTCAAATAATATTTATAATGAACCAAAGAAGATTTGAAGATACGTGTATTAGACCGGAATACAGAAAATCATACAAATCATATTCTAAAGAGTGGCTTAGAAGAAATTTTAATATAGATCAAAAAGACTATAACCAAAATCCACAATATTTTAACAAACATACAGGGTACATAGATAGCTACTTAGGACAAATCAGACAATAACTAAATTGTTCCTATAGAGAAGGTAACTCAGGACAGATGAAACAAAATCAGGAATACGGAAATATGTCGGCACATAGAAGACAGAATTCACAAAATTTTTTTCAAAACAAAGGGTATCAAAATAATTCAGGTCAATTTCATAGGCCCCAACAGGTAGTACGACACCCTAGGCCAAATTCCGGTCAAAATCGCTGGAATCAACTTAGGCAAAACCGGGAAGAACCTATGGAAGTAGACAATATAAAGAGAAAGCAAAGAGAACAAGAAGAAAGACACAATGAGTTAAATTTGTGTCAATGTCATAAGAATAAAGCTAGCGAAAACCAGAAAGAAGAAGAGCAGAATTTTTCGAGGAACAGCATCGGACTGTCTTCCTACCATAACACTCACGATCAAAAATAAGAAATATATTGCTCTCATAGATATCGGAGCTAGTATAAGCTTAATTGATAGTAATATAAACGATTTTCAAAAAACCAATTGAATTTAGCACAATAACGAAAGACGATGTAATTAAATACGAAGTGATAACAGAAGCACCTAATGAATTTAACCTACCATATGATACGAAAATAAAATGGAAAATGACTCCATTGAAGGGACGAAAGTATAGTTTTATTATAGGAATTGACCTACTCAATTTGTTTGACACAACAATAAACTTAGTAGATGGATACATAACGCTTAACAAAAAAATTACAAAATTTGGAAATAGCCTCTATATTAACCTAGAAATTTGCACATTGAAAGCCAAGGATTTTGATTGGGATAGAATACAGTTAAGCCATTTAAACATAGAAGAAAGTAAAGAAGTAGTAAAAATCGATTTAAGAACTTGTTTTTTAAAGAAGGAGACCAATTAACAAATACGACGAAAATCTTACACGAAATCAGATCGACAACGGACAAACAAATAAACAATAAATTATACAGATACCCTCCGCAGCATGTAGCAGAAGTACGAAAACAAATTAAAGAAATGGAAGAACAATGAATCATAAGAAAAAGTCATTCGCGATACTCTAGCCCATTAATTGTAGTACCTAAGTAAATGGACAACTTAGGGAAACATATATACAGTATCGTGATAGACTATAGAAAATTGAATGAGGTAATCATAGACGACAAATACCCAATACCAAACATAGATTCAATTTTGGACGAATTAGGTAAAGCACAGTATTTCATAACCTTAGACCTAGCTAAAGGGTATCACCAAATCTTAATTAAGGAGCAAGACAGAGAAAAAAAGGCATTCGCTACACCCCACGGACTGTACGAATTTATTAGAATTACATTCGGGTTAAAAAACGCACCCGCAACATTTCAACGTTTAATAACGAAACACTACGGGACTTTATTAATAAAACATGTGTAGTTTATCTAGACGACATTTTGATTTTTAGTACATCCCTACAGGAGCACGTTAATATAATAACAGACATCTTCAAAACATTAGAACAAGCTAACCTCAAGATTCAAATCGATAAATGTAATTTCATGAAAAAAGAGACAGAATTTTTAGGACACATTTTGACAGAAAATGGATTAAAACCAAACCCGGATAAAATAAAAGTAATAGAAACATTACAACTACCTAAAACAGAGAAACAAATAAAAATACTTTTAGGGATAACAGGGTACTACCGTAAATTACGCAAAAGTAGCCCAACCCATTACAAAATATTTAAAGAAATATTTAAAGTAAAAGATCCAAGCTATATAGAAGCATTCGAAAAGTTAAAAACATTAATTAGCTCTCATCCAATATTGAGATACCCGAACTTTGACAAGCCATTCACATTAACCACAGACGCATCAAATTATGCAATTGGAGCAGTGCTTTCCCAAGAAGGACACCCAGTATCTTTTATATCAAGAACACTAAATAATCACGAGAAAAATTGCTCCGCGACAGATAAAGAATTTTTAGCTATTTTATGGAGCGTAAACTATTTAAGACCCTACCTTTATGGAAGAAAATTCACAATTTTCACCGATCACCAATCTATAAAATTTTTGCATTCAAAATACAAAGGGAAGGATATGTCACCGAGTCATCAAATATGGCTATTAAAATTGGGCGAATATGATTTTTTTTTATTTATTTAAAAGGGAAGGAAAATCAAGTAGCAGATTTCCTATGTAGAATAGAGAACAATTCCAATGTCAATCAAGAAAAGGACGAAGATAAAGATGTTAATAAATTTTTGTTACTGCAAAATTCAGAAGATAATAGATCAAGTTTGGAAATGTTAGACAATTTAGAAGATTTTGAAACTCTAGCAACAATCCATTCAGCTGAAGAAAATCTATATGCCCATTTTTGCATTAAGAAAGAAATAGTAAATAAATACAAAACTCAGATAATTTTAACAAACAACAAAGTAGAGGAATTAAAAATGTTACATGGAAAAAGAATAATCTTTATAGCAGAATGCGACTTTGATAGAATGGGCGAAATATTTCGAAAATACATTAAGAAAGGAAATATAGGAACATATTCGGAGTTATGTGACACAGATTACAACGTAGTTCAACAAAAATTAATAGAAATGTTTTCTAACGACAGACAATTAAAATTTATTAAATGCACACTTAGAGCACAATATATCGAAACCGAAGTTGAAGCAGTGAAGCAGATATCACTGTATCATATCAGAGAAAGTATGCATGCGGCCATTCAAGAAACCTATAATCATATAAGAAATAAAATTTATTACCCAAAGTTAATGGAGTTAGTACAAATGGTAATCAATCAATGTGATATATGCAAAGAGGTTAAGTATGACCGCAACCCCATTTAAACTGAAATTCAATTACACTGAAACACCGTCAGACATAAATGAGATAATACATATAGACACATACGTAATGAAAAAGTTTCAATTTTTAACAATAATAGATAAATTCTCTAAATTCGGAGCAGCATACCTTTTGAATGATAGAAACCACGTGACAATTATCGAGCAGTTAGAAAATCATTTTTCAAATGAATTCAAAACAATTCGTATTAAAGAATTTCTAGATCAAGAAGGAATTGAACTTCACCTTACGAAACCATATAGCCATACTGGTAACGCAGACGTCGAACGAATGCATAATATAATTGCAGAAAAATTCAGGATAATATACCATTCGAACAAAAATCTACCAATTAACCAAATAATACAAAAAGCCATTAGAAACTATAACAATATATATCACTCAACTATTAAAAGCACTTAAACAAAACATGGAACTATGTAAAAGGAAAGTAATAGACAAACTAAATACAAAAAGAGAAGATTACGAAGAAATCATATACGAAGGTTTCGTGAAAAACTAAGACATAAAGAACAACCAAAATTTAAGAACTAACTGTTTGTGCTTTTCTGGACATAGAAGGTGCTTTCGAGTATGAGTCTATCACTAGAGCTTTGGCACGTAGAGGTATAGATGAATACTCAGTGATTTGGGTATACCCTGAAAAACCGAGATATGTTAGCAAATTTAGGCAATACCTAAAGACTGTTAAGGCGGGAAAGAACGCCCCAAGAGGGCGTTCGTAATAGAGGACCTTCTAGTCAAACTCTCTTCAACCGGTTTCGATATAATCGGCTATGCAGACGACTTTGCTATCCTTGTTACAGGAAAAAGTGGTAGTACGTTATCAAATTGCATGACGTATGATCTTCAAATTACTGATCGATGGTGCGCCACAGAAGGCCTCCGTATAAATCCACAGAAAGATGTTGTTGTTCCTTTCACAAGAAAGTACAAATCCGATTTCTGCGTAGTGCGTCTTCAAAACACTACTCTCGAATTCTCAAACTAAGTCAAATATCTAGGCATCATCCTGGACAGAAGATTAAATTGGAACTCCCACCTAAGCTACACGCTAAATATGGCGACTAAAGTTATGTGGACTTGCAAACGAATTTTTGGCAAAACATGTGGTCTTTCACCGAAAATAGTTTTCTGGATGTACACCACCAAGGTTAGGCCAATTGTAGCCTACGCTGCAGTTGTGTGGTGGCCAAAAGTTACCAAAATATCAGCAATCCGTGAGTACAATAATCTTCAAAGACTGGCGTGTCTATCTCTAACCGCGGCTGCACTAGAGGCTCTGGTAGAACTCCTACCGCTTAACATTCATATTAAAAAATCAGCAGCAATCAGTGCCATTCACATGAACCTTTTCCACATTTCAACTTCGAGTTCAAGTGGACACGAAACAATCATCAAAAATATACCAAATATAGAAATATGTTCTAACTCTGATTCCATGCCTCAAGAACTACGCTATCGCAAGCGTTTCTCCACAATCATCCCAGACAGACTGGATTGGAAAACGAATAACAACTTAATACCCTCAAAACATATTTACGTATGGTTCACAGATGGTTCGAAGACAGACGAAGGTATAGGCGCCGGGGTATTTTGTCCTAATACCCGTATATCTGTCGCAATGGGCTCGTGGTCTTCCAAACAGAAATACATGCCATAGAACTTTGTGCACGTCATATACATGACAAAGGGCTCAAACGAGCGCGCATTCTTATTTGCTTAGACAGCCAAGCTGCCATCAAATCTCTCTCCTCATGGGAGTTCTCCTCAAAACTAGTCACCGAATGCTTCCTTATCCTACAAAAACTTTCTATGCGAAACAAGGTCACATTGTGATGGGTTCCGGGGCACAAAGGAATTGAGGGCAATGAAGTGGCGGACGAACTAGTGATAGCTGGCTCGTCTTCTCGACTGACGGTCCCGGAACCTTTCTGTGGTATAAGCTGGGCATTGGCCAAAACTATGATAGAAAAACATTACCAAGACAAATACCTTATACAATGGACAAATTGGACGTGTCTTCGCCAAGCTAAAGCTCTCATCAGCTTCGATGCAGCTTTTGACAGAATTAGTCTTAGCAGAACAAACCTATGCCTAATAACCGGCTAACTCTCAGGGACCTCTACAAAATGGAACTATCCTCTGACACGGAGTGTAGACTCTGTCTGGAGAAGGATGAAACATCAATCCACATACTTTGTGAATTTCCGGCCTTGGCCAGACTACGCCTCAAACACTTTCAGCTGAGTTTTCCAACACCAGCTTCAATCATCAAAAGTTCGACAAGATCAATTCTATCCTTCATTAAAAAGGTAGAGGAGATTCTAATTCTAGTGTCGTAGATGGACTTGGGTACAAACGATCTAGTTTGGTTGCAGTGCCCGTAACACTTGTGGTTGGCCGCCAGAAGTATCAGCTATAGCGCTCATATCCTCTAATAGACCTTGGTCTGGTTTCGCGTGGTCCACTTGATGAATAAGGATTATGTCCTTGTTCCAACGTCACGCTCTCTTTTGATTGATTGATTGATTGAAGAGAGGCAAGAAAAGGGCAGCGATTGCCTAAAGAAGGGGAAGATAATGTCCCAACCTACCAGCATCAGCACAAAACTGAAGCAACTGGGATGTCTCCAAATAAACCTGCACCATGCCAAGGCAGCCTTGGATGTATTGGCAAGGAGGTTTAACAACGAACTCTTGGATGTCGCGTTCATTTAAGAATCATGAGTTAACCAAGGACCTATTACGGGAATCCAAAACACAAATAGTAAGCTAATCTATGCTAGTAATGCTGCTCGGCTCAGAGCAACGATGTTAGTTAATAAAAGGCTTAACTTTCTCCCTATCTCACAGATTATCACTGACGACCTTGTGGCGATCTGGGTAGAAGTACCAACCATCAAGGGCACTCATGAGGTAATTCTCGCATCGGCCTATCTACCTGGCGACGACGACACTATACCAACTAGGGAAGTAACAGCTCTAACGGAATTCTGCCAACATAGGCATCTTCGTTGGATTCTCTGTTACGATGCGAACGCCCATCACACTTCCTGGGGGAGTACAGATAACAACGAAAGAGGTGAGTACCTACTTGAGTTTATTCTTAGTCATAGCATCTCCATTATAAATAGGGGTGATGAACCAACATTTGTGAATGCTATCAGAGGGAAGGTTCTAGACTTCACCCTCTCTAGCAATAATGTTATGTCTGAAATATCAAATTGGCACGTCTCGCAGGAGGTATCTATGTGGGACCATATGTGTATAAGGTTCGACCTGAGTGCCTCTGATACCCGAACGACAATTTACAGAAACCCTAGAAATATATGGTAAACTGAGATGTTTTCCATGTCCATTTAGAACAGGACGTTAACCACTCAGGATTTCAAATTGCACTGAAATCTGATCTTGAGCAGAAAGCAAATGAACTTCTCCCAAATATTCCGAGGGCTTTCCATGAGGGTTGCCCAGCAAACAGGCAGAAATTGCGTAGGACAGTTTCTTGGTGGAACTCAGCACTTATGGGACTAAGAAAAGAGGCTAAAAGGTTATTCAATAAAGCAAAAGAAATAAGGGTCTGGGTGTCCTACGGGTCTGCTTTAACTAACTTCAACAAAGAATTGAGGAGATTTCAGAGAACTACGTGGAGGGATCATTGTGATTGAGAATCGTCCACAAGCCGTCCGTCTACAAAAAACCTTAAAAAAGATCTTTCAAACGGCATATGTACCCTGAAAGAGTCAGATGGAATGTGCACGAAAAATTCGGGTAAGACCAGTAAACTTTTACCTGATACTCACTTACCGGGTAATTCTCTGTTCCATTAACACCCAACACTAGTTGTGTTGGGTGTTAATGGAATGTTAATGTCCTTCTTTATGGACCTTAGTTATAGATGAACTCCTCCATAAACTAAACAATCTAGGACTTACTCTCCAAGGCTGCGGAGATGACCTTGTTGTATATATAGTGGGCTGGCATGAACAGACCATATCGGAACGCATGCAACAGACCCTAACATATATTAGCAAATGGTGCAAAGAAAAGCGACTCATCATCAATCCTCTGAAATCCTCTAGTGCCATTTACAAGAAAAAAATATTAACTTACTAGGTCCAACACTAAATGGTACTACTTTACAATTCTCCAATGAAGCAAACTATCTAGGAGTAATCCTAGACAAAACGCTAACATGAAACTCGCATTTAAAAAAAGTCGCAACTAAAGCTACCCGGGTATTCTTTGCCTGTTCAAGGCTTTTCGGAAAAACATGTGGTTTAAATCCCAAAATCTTATACTGGACTTTCACCACGGTCATAAAACCGATTGTCACTTATGGAAGTCTCGCATGGTAGCCAAAAGTAAGAACAAAAAAGGCAGCAATAGAACTTAATAAGCTGCTTCGTCCCACTTGTATTGGCGTCACGGGGGCAACGAAAACTTATCCCACCGATGCTATGGGATTACTTCTTCATATCCCTCCACTTCCTATCCAAATCGAAAAGGAAGCCGGCCTCTCAGCCTTAAGGCTGCAAGGTATCTCCAAATACAAAGGTAGAGATCTAACCAGGCGCTAAAAGGTTCTAGAAAACTTTGCCAATAGCCCCATTTTGTTCAACGAGGGCACACTGGCCTCAAAAATATCATACTTCCGAAACTTCGAAATCGTTATAAGCGAACGAAAAGCACGGAGGAAAGATTCAATCACCTTAAAGCAAGGCTCATAAATCTGGTACACAGACGGATCGAACCTGGGCAGGAATATATGGCCCCAAATTCAGACGATCAATCCCAATGGGTTTCTTCCCAACAATCTTCCAAGCGGAAGTTCATGCCACTGAAATATGCATTCGAGAGTATCTTCGAAGAAAGATGCAAGGATCCCACATTTATATATCATCAGATAGCCAATCGGCTTTAAAAGTCTTTCAATCTTTCACATTCATGTCAAGCTCTTGGCAGACAAAGACTAAAACACTTTGGTGATAGTACAGTGCCTCCATATAAATTGTGGAAAAACGAACCCAACAAAGTGCTGAAATTTATTAAAAGACTGAAAATTTAGGGTTACCTAAAGGCTGCACAATAGATCAAGTCTGATTGCGGTGCATTAGGGTCTGTTAATAATAATAATAAATATTACAAATATGCACTGTTGTTGTTGTTCGACAACTTGTTTCCATTTTGAAGGTAATTTCATAATGCCACTCTCATAGAAACCCTCGTCTCTATTGGCAAAAAACTGGGACAGTCGATTTTCACAAGCTTCTCCTGAGGCGAATTTTTCACCAACAAAATCATTCGCCATAGATAGGAACAGGTAGTTATCACTTGGTGCCAGGCCCGGTCTATAAGGTGGATACAGAAGAACCTCCCAACAAAGCTCCTGGAGCTTCTGGCGAGTCACTATCGATGTGTTTGGCCCAGCGTTGTTATGATGGAACACAATTCATCTGCTATTGGCCAAATCAGTCCACTTCTGGGCGATTGCTTTCTTCAGACGGTCCAATTTTTGACAGTACAGGTCCGAATTAAGAGTTTGGCCGTAGGGGAGCAGCTCATGTAGATGATTCCCTGCCAATCCCACCAAACACATAGCAAAACCTTCCTGACAGTTAATCCTGACTTGGCCACCGTTTGCGCCGGCTCACTTTACGTTGTCGTAAGTGACCCACTTTGCATCACCAGTAACCATCTTCTTCAGAAATGGATAGATTTTGTTGCGATTCAATAGCGATTACAGATGGA
Organism: Megamerina dolium; assembly: GCA_963854835.1. NCBI lineage: Eukaryota > Metazoa > Arthropoda > Insecta > Diptera > Megamerinidae > Megamerina > Megamerina dolium. Next base: position 34,962,724 of record OY978530.1, read on the forward strand.
ATTTCGGTCCATGAGGTTTTTTTGGCGTTAACTCGTGTGGCATCCATACATCCAGCTTCTTTTGTATCCAGCCTTATTTAAATGGTTCCAAACGGTTTTCTAGGCAATGCTTACAAGGCGGTCAGACTCGGCGATTTCCATTATGTTATCGATATTTTCGACAATGAGCCTTCCAGAGTGTGGTGCATCTTTGACATCAAAATTACCGGAACGGAATTTACGAAACCAAAATTGCACGTGATTGGCTATTACAATATCAGGACCATATGCGTTTTTGCCTTTACTATACTAGTGTCCATTTTTGACGCGTGTTCAAACAATACTGAGTCAAGCAATCACAAAACTGCCTAAAAAATTTATTTAGTACGAAATCCTATCTTTCTAACGCCAGCTAGCGTAAACCGATCGCACTTATATAACGCGAATACAGATTACTAAAGCCAGATAATGGAATACTTGTTACTACGCTCTATATTATTAATTATGTATTATATTATATTAAAAAAAAAATAATAAATATGTGGCACTTAAAGCCCCAAAGGTCTCATTGGCAGAGCTTCTTTTCCACTACTGTTGTGCGTCTAAAATTTGGACAGTATTAGAAGGGACCTACTTATTTTAACCGGTTCCGAACGGCAGAACACTTGTGACATCACTTTTTCTGAGCTTTGTCACAGAGTTCTTTTAGAAGCTTTTTCATGGCAAGTTGTTACTGTCGGAAGAATTGCCAATTGCTTGCCGACAGGTATGTACCATTCGAAAGAAAAATCTTATCGATATTAAATTTGTTATGCGTCAGCCGGGGATTGAACCACGACCTATAGATCAGAAGGCGAACACACTAACCACTGAGTTACGGCACCTATATTATATTATTATATTATATTATTGTATATATATGTATATTAGGCCGTACCTCGAAAAAAAGTTCACCGAACACCCTCTAATATGAAGAAGTTTTGGAAGGCAATTCCGAAAAAAAAATTTTTGTGGCGAACATGGTAACTTCGGCATTTGTAGTCGGATTTTGAAGTGAGATATATCGATATTTTTGTCTTGAGGGAACCAATTTTTTCACTCCAAAGGTCGCTGAACCTGTACTTACCAAACATATCATCTCAACTTCTACAACATGAATACAAATATAAACGTAAAATCAAATCAGGATCTCTTCGCAATAGAAATTTTAATCGGCCATATTTCGACGCGATTCAAGTTGGCTATATTTCTGACGGCCCTCGAGTTAAGAGAAAATGTGACCCATGCGTTGTTCATCGGTGACCGCCAAGGTAGATTCATGTACTACATGAGCAAAACGCTGTTTTTTGACAATGGCTTGGATAAGATGTGAAAAGTCTATGTTGAGCAAACATAACTGTTAAATGAAGGTTTTTGCCTTGTGCTAACCTGGTAATTCGATTATTTCTTTTGAATATTGTAATGTTTCCAGCTGGTCTTTCGTGAAGAATTGCAAGCATGGCAGCTCAATTAATTCGAATTTGGCTCAATTGATCAAAATTTATGAAATTATCTACTTATAGTCTTCTGAGCGTACTAGTGGATCTGGGGTGGAAAAAGTACGCGTTATTTTTATGAACGGACGGACGGCTTGTTTAATGTCTGCCGGCAACAGACAAATCCTAAATATGTATTTGAAAACGTGCCGATTTCAGTGAATTGCCAGTGGTTGGCTTTTTATAAGAAATCAGAATGGAGCATAAACTTTCACAACAAACTGAGCCAGTTCTTTCAATATCATCGAGGGTTGCGTGCACGTCACGTAATAGCGGAGGATCCGGGACGCTGTTGTTAGCCAGCGTGCTTGGATAATAGCACCGGATTTCTCGCTGGCTAATCTATCATCGCACTCTTCTGAGTGAATAACTCGGACCATACGATACAAATATAACTGGTCGCCTCGAACATTCCAGTCTTTTATGTTCTCTGGCATTTCGCCCATTGGAATGCGTTTGAAATTTTGTTTGACCTGACCAACCAGCAATAAATGATCCGAATTGTTAATAAGTTAAATGTTTACAATTATATAACATTATAGTACACGGAACACAATTAAGTCTAGTTAAAACCAAATATTAAACTAAACTTACAGAATAGAGCATGCAATTCTGAATGCCTCTCCTGATATTTCCTAGCCAGATTCCGGATCCTTCTATTTGCAAAGCAATGATCTCAATAGCGCATTGAAAAGTAGCTCGTTGAAGTTAAAAAGGCACCATTGTAACTATCTCTATAAATGGTATTCCATCTGTACAATGACTTCACTTTTGTAGCCAGTATTGGTAGGAGTTCCATCTCAACTAAGAGCAATCAAGTAATCCATACTGAAATGTTCCTGAATAAAATAATACACAATGCTCCTTTGGATTCCCACAGCAGCGCTGTCAGTTGGTGTAGCATAGTTGAGAAATTTGGAATCTGGCTCTTTCACAATGATGATATACTCTTCATTCACAACAACATTACGCGTCACATTTGCTTCAGTTTTGAAAGTGGGATCTTTTTCCCGTCGAAAGAGATACATGTTAGGAATTCGTTACATCTGCCCGTAACTATTGCTTTGTAACGGAACTTAACACGTTCTCTGAACTGACTTATATTTTCAGCGATTTCTGATGATAACTCCTCTTTGGCGTTTGCAGTAATCGACAATAGCAAATCTTTTATTAACATGGTCGCAACCAAAGCACCGTAGCGAACTGAGGTGCCGCTGCGATCCAAAGCCAAACTAAAATTAAGCAATGATATATCCGCTAACATTTTCTTCAAATTCCTCCTCTTCTTCGCTGCCTGGTTCGTACCCAATGCTGGCGAAGTCGCTATATACCGCATTTGATAATGCAACATTTGACGGCTCTTGTACACCGCCACTTTTCATCGACATCAACATCAACAATATCATCTAAGGTCATCAATCGCGGACCGTACTGATCGATAAAGTAAATTTTCACGGCATCTGGAATTTTATTAGAGTCGGAGAAATTGCATGGACTATTTTTTTTAACAACGCACTTCCAATGCGAAATTAAAAACAATCTGTTCCACTCATTTACATTGTACTTTAATAGATGTTTCACAACTTCATAATATCCATTTACAACATTATCCAAATGTGTACGAATAGCTGTTTTCGATAAAAGACGAATTTCGACGCGTTGCCACAAAAGACTCAAGTTCTTCAAAACTTCTTGTTTAAAAGCACCCAACTTTCGGATTCGGTCTCTGTTTTTCGAAAGATATAATAAAAAATGACATTACACTCCGTTGGCAATTGGATACTTAAATTACTCATGACAAAAGACATTTTTAACTGTTTTGGGTGCTTTCTTGATCACAATACAATAAATTAATATAACTTGCACAAAATAAACGTAGAATAGCAATAGTAAATCAAAATAATAAAGTAGTAACGGTATTATTTCAGGTACCATTCGATTAGAGGTTATTTAGTGTGTTATACCTACCGGAAAATTTAAAAACATTGTCACCTATATTCGGCAAAAAAAAACTTACAACATAAATTTAAAATAGCTCTACTGGAATAATCACAATATTTCCTTTACGATGTTATTTCAAATGGTATTGGCCGACGGACAAGAGGAAGATACCCGAACTCATAGACTTTGGAGTCGCCAAAGGTTTGCAGATGGAAAATATCTCCATAGAGTGTAATTATGATCTATCATCGGACCACTCACCCACGGTAATATCTATAAAATCACCAAGCCCCCAAGGCAATTGCGTTAGAAAGAAAATAGACTGGTTGAAATTCAAGAAATATATAAATTTCCATCTTCCTCTAAGTACTGTATTAAGTAATGGACACGATGTAGACTCAGCACTCGAAAAATTCAACCAGCTGCTCTCATTAGCTCTCAGCTCAGCCACCTGCACAAAGGTATGCAAGCAATCAAACTATAGCCCATACACACCAGCTGACATTGAATTGCTAGTAAGACAGAAAAGAAGACTCCGAAGGCAATGGCAAGAATGCAAATCACCGAATCTGAAAACAAAGCTACAGCACTGTACTCGAAACTTAAAGCAAGCCTTAAAAAATAAAAACAACAAAGAGTTAGAAGAGCACATAGCGAAATTAACACCTGGTGAAGCGTCAGACTACTCTTTGTGGAAATCAGCAAAAAACTCAAATCGGCCAATTCTCACTGATTCCCCCATCCGTTTGAATGACGGTAATTGGGCTAGAAGCAACTGTGAGAAGGGTTTGGCTTTTGCAAACCACCTAAAAAGTGTGTTTACACCCAATCCACCCTCTTCACAGTCCTCATTACCAAAATTAACTTCTCAACCTTGCTCAATAATGCTCAAGATTAAAAAAAAGGACATATTCAAAGCAATTTATAAAGATTTAAACCCAAAAAAATCACCTGGTCCAGATAAAATTACCGGTAAAATGATAAAAGAGCTACCTCCGGCTACAGTAATTCATCTCATGCACATTTTCAAAGCTATCCTTCGTATTAAACACTATCCCAAATGCTGGAAAACTTCAAAAATTATTATGATAGCAAAACCAGGAAAAGACCCTACAATAGTTGCATCGTACAGACCTATCAGCCTCCTGCCTCTACTCTCTAAAGTATTCGAAAAGCTACTTGTCATGAATATAACTCCATTTATTAATCACAACCAACTGATTCCCCAACATCAGTTTGGATTAAGAAAACAGCACGGCACAATAGAACAAGTCCACCGCATTATAACTCTGATAAGGAACACTTCCTTTCTTGATATCACTCAAGCTTTCGACAAAGTATGGCACGATGGCCTTATTTATAAACTCAAACTATTACTGCCTGCAAATGTCTCCTCATTGCTTAGTAGCTACATCACGAAAAGACAATTTCTCGTACCTCACAAGGATTACACAACAAATCCATTGGATATTCACGCTGGCGTTCCTCAAGGAAGCGTTTTGGGCCCCTTACTGTATCTCTTATACACTTAAGATATGCCCAACAATAACTATACATTCATATCGACCGTTGCTGATGATACGACAATATTGGGCTCTCGCTCTAACCCCATAGAAGCTACTAAAATCCTACAGACTCATGTCGATTCTCTCGAAATCTGGCTGGCAAAATGGCGTATAAAAGTCAATAAATCAAAGAGCGTACATGTAACCTTCACGCTAGGCCCACTTCTAGGTATATTAGAAAGACTCAAAAATGCTTAGTATTTAAAAAAAAAAATTCCTTTACAAACGTTTAATGATTTTTTGCGAGCTATAATTTACTGGCAGTACGTAAGAGTGGTAGGAACTAAGATCTGGTGAGTAAGTATTAAAACGGGGTAATTTAGGCTTGATCTCCATATTCACTTGTTTACTTTTTTTTACATTTTTTAATAAGCGATGTGCATCCAACGATTATTTATCGATTTTTCTAGTGGTTTAGCTTTGTATGTAAAGTAAGTGTAAGTGTATGTAAGTGTAAACATGCTATAAACTTCAAAAGAAATATAGCCATTATATCGATACTTTCCATTAGACATCGTGCTTAAAACAATAAAACTTGAAGAAAAGAATCCTAAGTGTTAGTTTTTGGTTTTTACTTTTTTGTTAGATTACAAATAATAATAATAATAATAATAATAATAATAATAATAATAATAATAATATCAGAATGTCCAATAATACAATATAACATTGATGGGTCTGTTTCATTATATGGGATGGGGTCCATAAAAACAGAAAAATGGATTTTGTAATTATACAGTGAAGCACATTTTCTCGGGGGTGAATCAAGCTAGTCTCAAACGATAGCATTTGTTTTCAGTAGTAAAAACCTTAGTATCTTTCTGTCCACTACAATTCTCTTTACAGTTGTTTAAAATTTGGCTTTTTCGGTCAAAAGTAGAATCATAGAATTTAAAAATCGTATGTAAAATTACATTTCGGATAGTTGTTGTCTTCAGAGACCTATATTATCATTTTCCGAGAAATATTTCACGGAACATTTTAACTCTCTAACTGACACACTTACTGTCATTTTGGACACATATAAAAAAAGGCCTAAAATGACCCATGACCGAAAAAATAATCCCTGGGATTAGTAACTTTGTTACTGAAGTCAAATGCTATCGTTTGAGACTAGTTTCGTTCACCCCCGAGACAATGGCTCTCAAATTTTGGTATGGAGCTATCGTTTGTTTGTTTTGTCATAGTGTGCATTTGTAGTTTATATTTCGACACTTTTTCCTGGTCATATTTACATATGCATATGAAATCACTACAAGATTTTACATATAATATATATCTTCTTCTTTTTCTTCTATTGCACTTTGTTCAAATCATTATGCTTCGGTGCATGCTCTTCATTATTAATATTCATTCATTTTGCCAATTTTATTATTCTTATTATTTTATTTTCTCTTTCCTTTATTGCAATTTAATTGAATCTCATTTCATTATGGAATTCTATTTTTTGTATACAACAACCATTCATCCAACCATCTATACATCTAAGTACCAAACCATACACCCATCCATTTATAAATACAAATGTATGTATGGCAGAGAATCCAACAGGCAAAAAGTAAATAATACCTTCGTTAGGCCACACTTAGGGTAGATTATAACTGACATGCTCGTCTATAACGTTGTATTGCATATTGAAAAAAATTAAATCGTGGTGGAAGATAACGGATTTTGAAATATTTTTTAGACCTCTTACATGCCATTTAGTTATAGACGGCCTTGATAGATTTTGAAAATTGTTCTAGACCTCTTGGAGATGTTCATAACCTTGGATTTAAGGTGGATTATCTGGAGCGTCTGTCATCGTTTTCCTTATATCCTTTGATCACATATTAAAAGCTCTTAGAGTTTCAAACTGTCCACAATATAAGTATTCGTATGACAGTCATGCGCTGTTAAGAGAAGAAGGACGTTTCACCACCATCATATTTACGAATTCTCTTCTTTCTTCTCCAAAATAAAACTCAATGGCATCCAATTCGTAACTTCTGCAATCAGTAACAATTATAATATATGATAAACAAAATTAAAATAGAAGAAGGGTGAATGGGAAAAAGAAGAAGACTAAAAACAAGAAGCAATTACAAGAGCAATACAAATTGGAATAAAAGAAACATGCAACAACCGACCGGCACGCGGCCTCACTTGTAAACAACAAGAGCAATAATAATTTGACTCCCGATTTTTTCGCTTCATTTTCATATATAACATAATTAATTGTTTCCTAATTATGTGGTTTACGAGAGACTCAACGGGCAACTTGATTTTATCACCTCTGATTCACCAGTTTAGAGATTGTCTTTAATGCGTTCGAGTGAATGAAATCAAAATCAATTAGTATCCAGCATCGATGAAGAAAGTCCAGTAATCTATTCAGTAATGACTTCCAAAAGCAGCATCGTATTTAGATTTAAATTCTGCTGACTTGTAATTTTCGATTAATGAAAACGCTCATGAAAGAACAAAGCAATATAACAAGTATTATGTCTTTTAATCTTGCATATAACACTGGCCGAATTTATTAAATTCATATTTCATCTTACATAAGCATGTCTGACCTCCGGAAATTGCATAGGAATATTGGGAAATTAACAAATTATGTGCAAGCAAACCAGCAAGGGCTGACGAGAAGGAGAATAAGAGTACATGAAGTAAATTGGGCGTATGGAAAGACACATTGAGACACAACACGTCACGACACGACCAGTTATAGACAGGAAATTTGTAACAAAAATCGAATTTTTGATTAACGTAACAAATGTCAATACACAGATTCAGTGAAAAATAAAACTTAGATCAAGGAAGCCAAATATACAGAAAACTTAAGGTATATTATAGTGTCTTAAATGAGTCAATACATTGTACGTACTGTCATATTCGTTATTTGTCCATTCGTATTTGCCTATTTTTCGATAACAAATAGCGCACTATACTGTGGCATCACTATTATTGATCCATTTATAAGTATGGATAGAGATGGCCGCTTATGTCTCCAAACAGAACTATAGATACTTGTATTTATGGACACTGCCATATACAGGTTTATCTTCACTATTATTTAAGCAGTACTTTCGAACGTAATTCAACGAAAATTACTTTTAAATTCTGTGCTATAAGTAGTGTAGGATAGACAGTGCATGCACTAATTTTGTTAGTACATGTAAGGATTTAAGTGTAGATTTTATAAAATTCCAAGTCAATAAACAAATTATTGATTTTCCACTTTCAAACAAATTTTCGAAAGTACGTCAGTAAGTCCCTGAAAATTGAAATAAATAGCACTATATTCGGCAAAAAAAAAACATCTTTTGTGTCCCGAAGCATTTTTCAAAAGAATGCACGCTAATTTTCAGAAAGATTTACCAAATAGATTTTTTGTTAAATAAAACGGACCCTTTGTGATTTGTTGTGAAACAAAACAGACGTCTTCGAACATTTTCGTAAAAATGGAAAAAAGTTTATTTTGTGCACTCATTAAACACAATATTTGTGCAAAAAACATCACACAAATCAAACAAAACAAAAGCATTTGTGGAGTTTTCTCATCAATTGTAGCTTGCTCAACTTCGGTACTGTCGCCACACTTCTGGGTCATATGGCTATTTAATTCCAATATTTGGTCAGCATATTTCATACACTATTGCTTTTGTTGTAAATTTGTATTTTGTTCTCACACTCTGTTTACTTATGTTTACAATTTCTTTTTATTTTTATATTATGCACTTAAAATAAAAATTAGCTGAGATAACAGAAATTGATCGTCCACCAGCGGGTTCCGAATATAATATCTTCCTAGCTGCAGCGTGTTCTTCCATTAGCTCGACATGCCCTAGCCAGCGCAGCCGCTGAATTTTAATGCACATTACTATGTCAGTGTCGGCATGCAGCTCATACAGTACCTTATTCGGTACGCGCCATCAACGCAAATAGGTCCAAAGCCTGGAAATTGTCCAGGCTTCAGCGCCATATATTAGGACAGGCCTGATGAGAGACTTGTAGAGTGTAGTTTTCGTTCTTCGAGAGAGGGCTCGACTTCTCAATTGCATACTCAGTCCAAAGTAACACCTGTTAGCAAGAGTTATGCTACGCTTGATCTCCAGGCTGAAGTCATTACAGTTGTTAATGCTGGTTCCAAGATAGACAAAGTCCCTTACTACTTCAAAAGCGTAGTTGTCAACAGTGACGTGCTGTCCAAGACGCCGGGACTCTTTGTTTGTTGACACTAGATACTTCGTCTTGCCCTCGTTCACCGTAAGACCCATCTGACGCGACTCTCTTTCGAACTCTGAGAATGCTGCACTGACTGCTCGCGTGTTCGCGATTATGTCAATATCGTCGGCATACGCCAACAGCATGACACCTTTGTTGAAGATAGTGCCATTATGTCGTAGATCAGCAGCTCGTATTATTTTCTCCATAATGATATTGAAGAACTGGCACAATAACAAATCACCTTGTCTAAAATCGTAGTTCGGTGTTGAACGGCTGGGAGAGATCCGTCCCAATTTTCACTGCACAATGGAAGTTATACCGCGTGTTTCTGCAAATACGAATGAGCTTCTCAGGAATACCGAACTCAGACATTGTTGTTAGAGATAATCCCTTACCGGACTGTCGGAAGCGGCTTTATAATTAACAAATAGGTGGTGTGTGTCGATCAGTTTTCTTGGCTGTTCTCCAGGATTTGGCGTAGGGTGAAAATTTGATCTATGGTGGATTTATTCGGTCTGAAGTCACACTGATAAGGTACATTTGGGTTGTGGAGCATGGGCTTCAATCTTTCACACAATACGCTCGATAGGACTTTGTATGCGATACTCAGGAGACTTATTCCACGGTAGTTGGCGCAAATTGTGGGGTCTCATTTTTTATGTACAGGACAGAGAACACTGAGCCTCCAATCATCAGCATGCTTTCATCCGACCATATTCTGCTTATGAGCTGGTGCATGCGGGTGAGCAGCTCAGCGCCTCCGGTCTTAAACAACTCGGCAGGCAGGCCATCAGCGCCTGGAGCTTTGTTGTTCTTCAACCTTAAAATGGCCGTTTCAACCTCGTCATAGTCGGCTGGTGGAACATCAACACCATCATCTGTGATCGGGGTTATCGGACAATCTTCTTCACTGGTGGAATTGTTCGAATCATTGACATTCAGTAACGTGGAGAAGTGTTCCCTACCTAGGCTCAGTACACTCTGGACATCTGTAACTAGATTCCCATTTCCCTGACTCCGGAATTTAAACCGCCATTCAGGCGCTTGATCTTTTCGAAGAATTTTCGGGTCATCATTTCTGTCTCTACTCATCTCTCTCTCCTTACATTCGCATCTTTCTTATTCCCTCTTCCAACGCATGAAAAGACGTCTCTCCGCACTCCGCATCTCTCTGTGCCGGTTTTTAACACCACGCGTAGCACCTGCAAGCAGGGTTTTTCTCTTATTCCTCAAAGACCAGTAGAAACCGATTTCGTCCTCCTCAGCATTTGTCATGGAGTGGGATATATATATTTTTAGGCATATTTCATCAAGAGAGGGAGTGTTCTGCATAAGCAGATCCGATAATCGAGTGGTAAAAGCATTTGCTGTCTCTAGTGATTGCAGCATATTGACGTCAAACTTTGTCTGTGTGGGACTTCGTTTGTTTTTTGCGATACATAAACATATTCTCACTTTAGCTAAAACAAGGTAGTGATCTGAGTCGATGTTAGCACCACGGATCGATTTATCATCCATCACATTGGAAGTGATGAAATAGAAACATCTAGCACGCAGCTACATTGTTGTAAATATATATGAAAGTATGTGCATCAATGCTGTGAGACAAGTGCGCAGAATTCCTCTGAAGTATTAACATATGTGCGCTAGGCCTACTTCGTGTTTATACAATTATGGTTTATTTTTATTCCCTTATTCACACAATATGACTATGATTGCCATGTTTAAAGGCTTGATGTATTAATAAAATTTATTTTTCGATAATGTTATGTACTTATCCATGTAGATTTATTCCTCACCAAATCAAACAAACAGGTACAATTTTTAAACTTATTTATGTATTCCTCATAGGGATATTGCGAATTTCTTTCAATTTCGGTGGGTTGATAATAATATTTCTCGCTTTTTGAAAATTATATCGATTTCTTTCAGTTAATTATTTTACTTATATTAAACATTATTTTTCTCCTTTTTATTTCTATCTACCATCAAAGCGTGTTTACGTTACTTCGTAAGACCATTCAAGTGGCAAACATTACATGACTTATTTGCGCAATTAGTAATAAGCCAATCTCTTTCAAGTGAGCAAAAAATATGGTACTTGAAGACTTACTTGGTGGGAGAATCTTCGAACCTTATCAAACATTTCTTTTATGCCAAAGAAAATTTCATAGACGGACTAGTAAACACACCAGTAAGTATCAGTCACAAACATAAAAAAGGTGCATAATATAACACAGGAGTATATGTTATCACCTGCAAATAGACATATCAGCATGGGACCCCCTCCTGCTTCACTTGGATCAATTGGATCAATTGGATCAATCAACCCGTCTGAGATACGAACTGTCACTATCGAAGCCGAGAGAACTAAGAACAATCAAGGAATTTTTGCATTTTTGTAAAAATACTTCCAATCTATAGAAGGCATGAGTATAAAGGAGAAATCAGTACATTCAAGTGCTAAAGTATGCACCTGAGTTACATCCAATGAACAGAACAACTACTCCAACACTCCAGCACTACACTTGGAGTTAGTCAGCTACCTAACGACTGAAGCATTCCTTGGTTCATAAACACGTTGCACAAGCCGACGAATTTGTCAAAATTTTTCTGTGACAACGCGACAAAATTTGTTTATTTGAATGCAGCGGAAGAGGCGTAACATTTCATTTTATTGCTCCAAAAATTCCAGACCAGACTTTGAGACCCATCAGGACTACGGATAACAATTTAAACGGTTTTTACAATCCCGGGATTTTCGGGATCTCGTTGTTGCGATCCAGAGATCCCGAGATTTAGATGTTCATTATTTTGTAACAACTTAACTCGAAAAATATTGGATTAAAGTGTTTTGAGAGGCTCTCCTGTCAAATAATGAATAATAAATAAATGGTGTAGTGACCTAGGCAACAATATATGCACAAAGTATTACATAAAGTGATACACAAAATAATGCACTAAATAACATACAAAGCAATGCACAAAGCAATATGAAATAATGACACTGCATATCCACGCTTACACTTAGTAAGCGAGCATTTGTTTACATTTGCAAGCAAAGCCAATGGCCACGCGAACGTTTGTTTACATTTGCAAGCAAAGCCAATGACTTACGCTTGCTGAGCAAATGTTCTTTTTAGTTATGCAATACAAAGTCGATATCCATGCTGCTGCTGTATCAGCAACTATTAGAATCAAAGTCACTTTGATTCACGAAATTGTTTGTTTACATTTTCACATTTTACTTAGTGCAATTTGTTGCTTAGTCTGCAAATTCTGGGAATCGAGTTGCCCATATTTGAGTATAAATAGTACTACATGTGTTCAATAAAATCAATTGCTAACTTGACTTCAAATCAGACTTCTCGTTTCAATTCGCATTCCGGCTGGCCTAAGCTAGCCTAAAGATTAGCAGAGTTGCACTGCTGTTAAATCAAAGGCAACAAGCACACTATACACTACACTCACACACATATTAGTAGGCAGTACCTCTACAATGGGTTTTAAATAAATTTTTTTATTTAAAGTGAAGATTATTTCATTAGAAACAAAACAAAATAGAATAGTTGAATTTAATAATTTAACATTTAATAATACTTTTGCGAGAATATATCTGATATAGTATCTTATATGTGGAAAAAGCTCGATACAAAAAAATTAAAAAGTAGTCAAATATATTTTGTGGTTGAAAGAAGTTCACATATTTTTTAATCTCGTAAAATTTAAGTAGTAGGATAGCATATTCATGCATTTTAAGAAAAAAACAATCAAGTAAGTTAATGCAAGTTTTTACAACAGAGGCATACATGTGAATATATCACTTTTTTATATTAAACAAAAACAAAAACGTTCAAACAAATTTATATTTGCTAAAAAGTTATTACATATGTTTATTCAACTAATAAAATTTGTAGTTAATTGCTTCCAAAGCACAAGTTACTTTTAGTAACACAATTAACAAAAAAATATTAAAATGTGATTCATAAATAAATCACAAATATTTAGTATTACTTGGTCTTATTATACAGAACCTCAGTAGTTAGTGCGTTGATATTTTGATCTGAAAAAGCTTTTCTTTCGAACGGTGCCCACCTGCCGCCAAGCAATTGGCAATTCTTCTGGCAGTAACAATTTGCCATGCAAAAGCTTCTATAAGAACTCTATGACAAATATCAGAAAAAGTGATGTCACAAGTTATTCGGAACTGGCTACAATAAGTAGGTCCCTTCTTATACTGTCCACAATTTAACACTGTCAACAGTACTGGAAGAGAAGCTCTGCCAAAGAACACTTCGGGCCTTATAAGTGGCACATATTTATTATATTTTTGTACTTTTTGACAGCTAAATAACTCGACCCCCAAACACCATTACAGGTATGATCTCCAGTTTCATATAGTTGTAACAAGTCTCGCTACGGATTTATACCGATATAACTCATGTCGCTGCGTCTACAAAAGAAGCTTTATTTTTTCTAATTTCTCTGAATTACTGTTGAAAAATAATCTAAAAAAAAAAATAATAAACTATTTAAAGTGTTGTTGTCTGTATCTGAACTTATTGAATATTAACCTGCCAATGAGAAACAAAAACCCGGCTGATTTCTACCACATATGCAAAGTGCTTTTCAATATTGCCATTTTGCTTTGAAAGGCGATTTTTATATCTTTATTTTATAAGCTTCGTAAGAAATGAAAAATCCCAAAAATCCCGGGATTGTTGACAAATAATCCCGGAAATTTCGGGACTTAAAAAGATTAGGATCCCCGGACTGACACCCCTAACCAGGAGAATTTCCGAAGATCCTAATGATCTATCAGCTTTAAATCCTGATAATTTCCTTATAAGAGAGCCACTCAATTTGCAAGCAGATGCCCTGAGAAAACCAGAAAAAATGAGTCTTCTAATTGGATGAAAAATGGTTTCTCACATTGAACATGAATTCTTGGGGTGATGGTCATGGGATTGTGTGAGCTCCAATAGAGAATTAAGTTGAAAAACACGCAGTAGTAACGTGACAATCATCAAATAGGACAATAGGTTTTTGAAAACAGCAAGTAGTACTTGCAGGAGGCCGATTTATAGACTAACACCAGTACAAGCAATCACCCCACTCAGGAAGATAATGTTCAAACAAAGAAAAGGTGTACGCCTATACACCAAGACATTGCGACTCTATTCATCACAATCCAAAAGAGAAGATTTGTATCAAAGCTCGGTATTTATTTCGATGGAATTGGAACAGCTGCAATTTCGGCCACAAAATGGTAGCTGAAAACATACATAAACCGAGTTTGCAACATTTTCAAATTGCACAAATGCACTAGTTGTTAGTTTGGTTGAAAATGTCGCCCACTCTCTGTTTGGAATAATGGACATCGAATATGAGAAACAAATGTCTGACACAATCATGCAAATTAAAGAAAACGAGGAACACTTGGTGAACTTACTTTAAAATCAAATTTCTGTTGTGGATTCCATAATTAACATATTAAAACAAGATGATGTAGTAGTAAAAAGTACGTTTAATAGCACTGATCTACAAATCAACGAAATATTCAATAGAATACGCAATAATAGTGAATATATTTATCAAAATGTAATGTTTCGTAGTTTCACTTCTCTATCTATTCAGCGAACATTGATTGCAAACAACTTGCAAAGAATGCAGTCGTCAATATTGGATGTTCCTACGACACCCACCGTGACAAAATAAATCCGCTGCTTCTGACAGCCGGTCATTTACAAAGCGAAATTAACAATATTAAATCTCACTTATTAACTTCATTAGAGCTACCTGTCAACCAAGAAGACTTACTACAGTTATACAAATTGACGCAGGTTAAAAGAGGACTTACAAAAAATCACGTTATATTCAGTCTTACCCTTCCTCTGGTAGAACATGAACGATATAACCTGTTCAATATAATTCCAATTCCTAAATGGACCAATGGAACCATGATATCAATTTATCCATGTATTTTCATTGTGGCTATAAATACTACACTGAATCAATATTTTCCTCTTATAAGTACCTCTTTAAATATTAAAAATGAAATGTATCTATGTTCCAAGGTCCAAACTCTACACAGCCCTACTTTTGCAATGTGTGCCTGTGAAATAAAATTTTTTAACGACAATATACAATCGAACTGTCAACTGCATAAAACACCTGACGGCATCACACGGATTACACTGCTACATAAAAATTAGCGGATATATCAGGTGTACAAGCTTAAATCCGCTGTTTGCTCGCAGATGGCGTTAGTGACCATATTGAGCTATTATCGACTATGCATTCTTTTTTTTATGAGTTCGACACCTGTTTACATCAATTAGTAAACATCATCAGTGATTTCATACAACAACATACATTTTTCCTCGTATAATCATGTCTAGTTTCGTGCCAGAAAAAGAGCATATGCGGAAAGATCTACTTTTTTGCTTCAATTTGAAGAAATCTGCTGCTGAGTCCCATCGAATGCTTGTGGAGGCCTATGGTGACAGTGCGCTATCGGAAACCACTTGCATAGACTGGTTTCCTCGGTTCAAAGAAGCTCATTTTGACTTGAGTGATAAGAAGCGTGAAAATAGACCCAGAAAAGTTGAGGACCATGATTTGCAGGATCTTTTGAATGAGGTCGACACCCAATCTCAAAAAATGCTTGTCGAACAGTTAGGTGTTACTCAACAAGCCATTTCCATACGTTTACGGGCCATGGGGAAGGTTTATTGAAAATGTGTTTTTTTTACCGAAAAACAGCGGATTTAAGCTTGTACACCGGGTATGCTACAGGAATTTCTTTTCGTATTTGGAAAAGAAAATACACAAATAGTTTTAAAAGGCTCCAGCCTGACTGTATACTCAAACACAATATTGTCCCCATAAAAGTACGCTAATCTGGGTCTAGATCACCAATTACACCAATTAGTGAAATCTCCGAAATCGCTGGAGCAGAACAATTAATTCCGTTTCTAAACAATATTTATGAAGCTGCACAACACAACTTAAAAATATTTTGTCGCTACGATCATTATTGGAAATCCAGAATGTCATGGAACTGCCAAAAAAAATTGACGGGCAAAATACTCACCACATCGCTGTTGGCTATACAGCTCTGTCTGCAGCGGTATTTATATTGGCCTTCATGCATTTCAAAAGGTTACTCAGGAAGCTCAAACATCAAGATATGCCAATGGTAGCAGCCCTATCCGAGTTAATCATCTCACCAACGTCTAAGCTTCAGCACCAAATATAATTAACGGATTTACTGCACATATTTAGTACAGTACGAAATACCAGGATAAAAATAAAATTTATAAATATGAGGCACTTAAAGCCCCTAAGGGCTCTTTGGCCAAGCTTTTCTTTCATTACTGTTGTGAGTGTTAAATTTTGGACGTGCTATTTTAGCCGGTTCTGAACGGCAGAGCTCTTGCGACATAACTTTTCTGAACTGCCGGAAGAATTGCTAATTGCTTGCCGACAGGTGGGTATTTTCAATATTACATTTGTTATGCTTTAGGCGGGGATTATTTTAAACTATTGTTTTTGTTGTAAATTTGTATTCATATTTTGTTGTAATATTGTACTGCTAAACACAGCCTTAACTGACAAGTGTAGTATGTTCAATTTCAACATTCGATTGTTTGACACTTCTCTTGCTGCCTTTAGCTTTGCTTGTTACATGATGTGTTTCGTTTCTTATTTAGTCTCTCCCCTTTTGATTTTGGTTTGTACACATCGAAACTCAACATTAAATATATATCTAGTACTTAAATCTAAGAACATCGGTTTATTTATAGCACTTTTCTAACAGGTCGTGGGCCCACGTAATCGCAAAATTGGCTCTAATTAATCAGCAATAAAAATTATTACCAAAACATTTGCTGAAGAAAGTTTTTTTTTCCAATAAAAGAATGGCCATGAGCAGCAACAATAACCTTATACATGGTAGGATTCCCCTGCTAAATGGTGACAATTTTTTAACATGGTGACGTACTTCAGAGAACAAGGCTATTGAAATACGTAAAAGGACAAGTAGTACGTCCAACTAATGAAGGAGCAGAACGTGATTCATGGGACGAAAAAGACTTAGACGCGAAAGGAGAGCTCATATTAGTTATGGAGCCAAATATTCTGTCACTCACCACCAATTTAAAAATATCCAAAGATATTGGGGAATACCTTGCACAGACTTTCGACAAAACTGGTCCGCGACAAAAAACCGAAGAATTTAGAAAACTTACTAACCTGAGAATGTCACCAGGACAACAGGGAGAGTATGTGAGAGAATTCAAGGTTATTGTTAATCGGCTGACAGAACTAAAGGCGCATTTAGATGACGACCTGTTGGTTGTGGTACTCTTGGATGGACTGTCCGAGGAGTACAAGGACATTCAATAAACATTTGATGCTCAGAGCGAATATCCAGCCGAAACTACTGTATATACTCGTTTATTAGAAGTAGGCGACAGAAATAAGGAAAACCACAACAATAAAAACAATGTCCTAAGCGTTCGACATATGAAACCAAACAAAACAATGCCGAACAGAAATAAAATTGCTAACTTTCCATACAACTGTTTTAATTGTGGTAGGCGAGGCCATATGGCCAACGATTGTAAGGCGAATACTGAAGACGCGAACAGTACGCAAACAGCTGACAGTGAATTTGAACAGGGTTTCATCGTGAAGGAGAGCTCACTCCAATCAGTAAATGTTGCTTCACAGGTTTCAAAGAAACATTTGATATGGTGTCTGGACAGTGGAGCTACGTCACACATGTGTGCAGATGAATCAAAATTCATAGAAATGTTCAAGGGCGTGTCTGAAAATCACGTCAAGTTGGCTAACGATCAGAGGATAAGTGTCGCAGGAAATGGCACAGTGAAAACCAAGATATGTATTGGACAGCGGATGGAACCGCTTTATTTATATAAAACGTTACTAGTACCGGAATTGAAGGAAAATCTAATCTCAGTAAGAAAAGCAAGTGACAACGGATATAAGGTGATCTTCCAAAATAATGAAGCACACATTTTAAACAAGTATGCGAGTACAAAGCATATTCGAGTGGAATCGATTACGAAATGGCACAAACGTTTGGGTCATCTGAACTACAATTCTCTCAAGCAGTTACTTTCAAGCAATATGGTGTTCAGACTTACCGATAAATTTAAAGCAGATGATATCAAATGCACAACGTGTATTAAAGCCAAGTAAACTCAATTTCGCTGAAAGCCAAAGGAAAACAATAAAACCGTTACAGATAATTCACTCTGATATATGTGGACCAATGCGACACGAATCTCTTGGGAAATCTAAATATTTTATAATGTTTGTCGATGATTTTTCGAGATAGATTTTTGTTTATCTTTTGAACAAAAAGAGTGACGCACTCGAGACATTCATCTTATTCAAGGCACTTGTTGAGAACCAGCTGGATGATAAGATCAAAGTTCTCAGAACTGATAACGGAACGGAATATTGTAATCGAAACTTTGAAAGTTTTTTGGACAATGTTGGAATAATACATCAAACTACGGTTCCGCACACACCAAAACAAATCGAACGCTTGTCGAAATGGCAAGGTGTATAAAATTAGATAAAGGCCTGCCGGATGCATTATGGGCAGAGCTAATAAATACAGCAGCGTACATTAGAAATAGATGCCCTAATAAACATAACGGAAACAAAACACCAGAGGAATTGTGGTCCGGTGACAAGCCTAATGTTGAACATTTGATGGAAATTTGAGCCAAAAGATTCATCCTCATTAAAGGAGCAAACAACGACAAATTCAATCCGAAATCTGTGGACGGCGTACTACTCGGATATGCAGAAGGTACAAAGACCTATAGACTGTGGATTCCAAGCAAACGATCCGTTGTAAATAGTAGAGACGTCAGGTTCATTGAGGAAGAAAACAAACCGGAAAGTTATATTGAAAAATCTGAAAAAGAACGTTATTACACTTACCCGACAATTGTAATTTAATCCAATCCAAATGGGTATTTAAAACTAAACACCGGCCTGATGGCTCAATTGAAAGAAGGGAGGCTCAACTCGTGGCAAAAGGCTATGAGCAAATTTATTGTATAGACTATTCTGACACTTATGTTCCTGTAGCGAACATCAGTTCAATCCGTTTAACGTTAGCGATAGCGGTCGAGAAATAATTGGCCTTGAATTATTTGGATGTGTCTAGCGCCTATCTTAATAACGATTTGGACACAATTGTTTACATGGAGCAACCAGAGGGTTTTATCACGTAAGAGCATAAGATGTTCAAATTAAATAAAGCAATTTATTGACGTCCAGCTTACGTCAGCTGGACGTCAATGAAACCTTAAACTCGATTCCACATTACGAAAATTGGGAATGGGAAATTGGAAATCATGATCAGTGGCTGAGGTATATATACCATAAGTGTGATGGAAGCCATGTAACCCTCGTTACTATATATGTTGACGATGTGTTAATCGCATCTAACTACCAAAACGAATTCCTAACAGTAAAGGATCATCTCATGGAAGCATTTGACATTAGAGACTTGGGTTACCCCGAATTATGAGTAGGTCTGGAGATAACGAAACAAGCAGATACAGTCTCTATTCGCCAGAGCAGATACGTGACCAACTTACTGCAGCAGTACGGTCTTCACAATTGTAAGCCGAGCCGATTACCTTTACCCACCGCTAAAAAACTGGAGAGATCACCAACAATTCCCGAAGAACAGAAAGAGATCAACAAAACCCAATATCGCAAACTAATCGGAAGCCTGTTACATCTATCTACGTTTACTCGAATGAACATCGCATTTGTTGTCAACATGTTGTGTCAGTTTAATGAGGATCCGCGCCTTCAACATTGGAACGCAGCTCTACACGTATTGGAGTATCTTCAGGGCTCCAGAAACGCCAGTATTACTTATCGTCCCACTGGAAATTACATATGTGTGTTTGCTGATGCAAGTTGGGCAGGAGACACGAACGATCGCAAGTCCCAATCTGTATTTGCTTTTGTATATGCAAACATACAAAACAAGAAAACAGAGCATTGTTACAACTTATAGGACCGAGGCCGAGTATGTGACATTGTCATCTGTTGCGAAGGACGCTGCTTACTTTAAAAATTTACTTACCGAATTGAATTTACACAATGGACCAGTCCAAATCTATAACGACAGTAAAAGTGCGAAAGCAATTGCCGAAACAGTGGGCAATCAAGAAAGGCTGAAACATTTAGACACCCGCCATCATTACGTACGAAATGTAATCACAGATGGAACGATTGAACTCCATTATACTAGGACGGAGAACATGCCAGCAGATGCGCTTACCAAATTAATGCTAATGCCGGCGCACATTAAATGCTTCCAAAATTTAGGAATGACATTCTTTTAATTTTTTTTCTGTTTTTTATTTTGCATTCAAATTTGTACAAATGTAAACCAGACGAATGTAGAATTGCGGGGAGGTGTTGTAATATTGTACTGCAAAACACAGCCTTGTCAGTTACAAGTGTGGTATGTTCAAATTCAACATTCGACTGTTTGACACTTCTCTTGCTGCCTTTAGCTTTGCATGTTACATGATGTGTTTCGTTTCTTATTTAGTCTCTCCCCTTTTGATTTTGGCAGCCGAAATGTACACATCGAAACTCAACATTAAATATATATCTAGAACTTAAATCTAAGATCAACGATTTATTTATTGCACTTTTCTAACATATTTGATATGATGTGTACACCAAGTCAATTGTAATGCAACTAAACTTTATTTCAATATTCTCAAGAGAAATCGGACATAAAATGGTTGCCATTTATGTTATAACATGGTACGTTTTTACATGTAATTTTGGAATTATCTACTTAATACATAATATTTCTCCCCGCATAATTCAACATTTTACATTGCATTACAATATATATTACAAAATTAAAACTAAAACTTCACTTCACTTCAAATTATTAGACAGGACCTTGTCGTTTACCACATACTTGCTGTTTGTTTCGGAATTGTGCGGTTTTGTTGCATTATACCATTGGCTAAAAAGGTGCGTGCTGGGCGACCATGGAATAATTCTGCAATCGTTTTTCCTCAGAGCCTGTAAGTATATAAAAATCTGGAAACAGCGGTATTAACGGACAATCATCAGATGTGTTCTTTTGAAACAGCGGCTTTAAACGTTCTAACATAACGGCCAAATGCTTCGGTTTTTGTTAAATTGTTTAAAGATTCTGCAGTCAGTTGAGAACTATTATCACTGGCCATGGTTTTTGGAAGACCTTCATGGAAAATTTGAGTACGAGCATACACATCTAAGTCACATATAACCAAAAATAACCAAAATAGTGGGAATAACCAAGCGATTTACACCAGTTTGTAAGCAAATAAAGCCATTTTGCATTGTATGTGCTAAACAGCGTTGGAAATATGGCAACAGATCGTTATCATGGACACAGAGGCTTTTAGGCGAATCCCATTCAATAAAGGATAGAATTTTTTTTCAAAACGCAGTCCTTTTTAGTATCCTCTCTCAGGAGTTTTATATTTACAGGTGTTTCTACGATTTCCACGCATATGCACGTTTGTTCGTGGTTTATTTCGATATCTGTCAAACGGATATGTCATGAGCGTGATAGCCAAGCGCTGGAGCCGATCTGCATTCACAGTTGGAAGTCATTTATTCGGATGCTTATTAATGCTAACCCGCGGCTAATGATCTGTTATTAGCGTAAATTTACGCCCATAAAGGAACTGGTGAAATCTATTTAAGGTAAAAACGATGGCTAAACCCTCTTTTTCAATTTGGCTATACTTAATTTGGTCCTGGTTCAAGGTTTTGGATGCGAAGGCAATAGGAAGAAATCGCGGCTCCTAGTTCATAAGAGGAAATGACTCGGCAAGTGATAGTATTGAAAATGTGCCAGTTGTGATGCGTTCACAATTTGGATCTTTAGCCTGTCAAACGATTTTTGTTGTGTGGCTTTCCACTCAAAAGGCGTGTTTTACGTATCTGCAAATATGCGTCGCGTAAGTCAATTCTTGAAAAATGAGTACCCTTGCGTAATTTATGAATTACAGCTTCGCGCGCTCGTTAAGGATACTGCTCTACTCATAAACGGTCAGCTTCAGCATCAATGGCATCTATGCAAATGTAATATAGTACGACTACGGTAAAATTTCCGTACGGCATTTGGCTTTAAATAAATTTTTGCTTTACAGTTTTTAATAGTACCGATAGCGGGGTCAAAAATACGTTTGTATTTATTTAAAAGTTTTTGTTTTTACAGCGTTAATAGGCAACTCGGTGTTACCTAGCGAGTTATTGATTTTTATGGCAGTTACAATTATTGTTGTTGCTTGATGATTCGGCTATAAGCATAACATCGTCGAGTGATAGCTCGTTTTTCTGTAGTGTCAATCCGGTCATTTCCCTGCGAAAGAATTCGTAACGTGCTGCTACAGTGTGACGCTTTGTCTGCAAATACTCCGTTAACTTGCTAGTTAACTTTTTATATGTTCGTTCTTCTAAATTGTTGCTTCAAAACAAATTCTTTAGCAAATCAACATTTTTGCTTCCAATCCAAGATTAAAGGAATGATTTTTCTTGAAAATGTTACCTACAAAATACACATTCAAATATTGACTTTTTTGTTCCAAATATGGGTTCCAATTTTGCAATTCTTTGTTGAAATTTGGTAATGCTGGAACATTCGACGTACGTCTAACTTGCTGATTTGTAGCACTTTGCTGGTTTAAAATTGTTTGCATCTAATTTTATTGCTGCTGAATCAGCTCCATCATGGATTGTTTCTGCTGCGCCATAAGCTGTTCCAATGCTTTAATGTGAATTTTTCCAACAAACGAATTAGAGAGTAATATATGTAGTTTATCTGCTACGAGCGCGGTCCCAGAACTACCCGACCTAACAAAGAAAAAACAAATTTGGGAAAATTTTTCTTTTTTTCTCAAGATAATTTCCTTTTAGCCCTATACACTTTTTACAGTATGAACTGTCTAGCTCATTTAAATAGCCATCTACCGCAGACTCCACCTCTTCATTGTTTGCAAATCTTCTATCACCAAGCCATTTTTTCAAATTTGGAAATAGAAAATAATCCGAAGGAGCTAAATCTGGCAAATAAGGTGCATGCTGAAACAATTCGAGCTTTAACTCATTGATTTTGGCCATCGAAATAGCGGATGTGTGAACTGGTGCATTGTCTTGATGAAACAACACTTTATTTTTCGCTAAATGCTGACTTTTTTCTTTAATTTCATCACTTAAATTCTGCAACAAATTAACATAATATTCGCCGCCGTTGATTGTTTTTACTTTTTGAAGTTAATCAATAAAAATTATCCCCAGTGCAACCCAAAAAACCGACTGCAGATGGAACTATCGTCGCCTTCTTTGGACACGATTCTCCCCTTTCAGTCCACTGTTTTGACTGCTCCTTTGTCTCAGGTGTGAAGTGGTGGATCCATGTCTCATCCACTATTACAAATCGACGCAAAAACTCGGCTCTATTACTGTGAAACATCGCCAAGCACTCTATAGAAACATCTTCACAACATTGTTTTTGTTCTATTCTATGAGCAAACGCGGCACCCATCTTACACACAGCTTTTTCATCTCCAAATTTTCGGTCAATATACGATATATGGCACTTTTTTGAAGTGCCTGTAATTTCATCTAGCTCACGCACATTATGCCGGCGATCATCCAATACCATTTTGTGGATTTTCTTAACCGTTTCTGGCGTGGCCACCTCAATTGGTCGACCACTATGGTGTTCGTCCTGGCAGCTCGTACGACCTCATTTAGACTCTGCCACCCAATATTTTATGGTCGTAAACGAAGGAGCAGACTCCCCCAGAGTAGAATCTAGTTCGGCTTTAATATTCGTTGGAGTGAGACCTTTCAAATGGAAGTATTGAATTACATACCGGTGACCAATTTTTTCCATGTTTACAAATTCACTGAGGTCGTTAATTTGCGATGGCTCCAAGAAAATACTAAACAACGTGGCTCGTTGAAACTTACAACATATGCTTTATAAGGTTGCCACTTTTCACAAAAGAAATTGTTTTCAAGCTACTGTCGCCATCTATATGTCAGGTCGGGTAGTTCTGGGACCGTCCTCGTACTCCCTGATTGCGGCAAAATTCGATTTTCTTAAAAAAAAAAAATGTAATAATATTCCGTTGAAATGTCGGCACAGACGGATTTTTTGTTTTTACTTCGTCGCCATTGATATGATGTTTACATTGAGTCAATTTTAATGCAACTGAACCTTATTTCAATAATCTTAAGAGAAGTCAGACATAACAGGGTTGCCATTTATGTTATAAGAATGGTACGTTTTTAGATGTAATTTTGGAATTAGATAATATATAACAATAATATTATTCAATCCATATATTTTGTCTGCATATTTCATACACTCTTACTTTTATTGTAAATTTATATTTTGTTCTCACACTCTGTATGTTTACAAGTTCTTTTTGTTTTTATTTTATGCACTTTACAAAATATGCATAAATGTGTAAAAAAATCAATAATCAATAAATAATAACCCTTTCTTTAGTTGTAGCCGATGGATGCCGTTTATATTCACAACTGACAATAAACGCAAACGTGTGACAAATTGAAACCGCCATTTCGTAACCGTGGTGGACAAACCATCACAATACACCATAGACCAAGGAACAGTTCAGCTGTAAATAATGAAAATAATGAAAAATAAACTAAAAAGAACTTAACTTAAAATCTAATAATTAAAAAAGTGTGTGATATCTGTGCATAGGGCAAATTCCCCAACGTGTCAACAGCCACCACCACAACAACCGAGGCAAGAAAGGTAACCAACACGCGGCCCACCGGCAACCCCTTCACAATCCCACACAACTGTAGAACCTGAAGCTATAAACATCAATAACACGAATAATGCCAAGTAACAGGTTAAATTTGAAGTACTTTAAAGAGTGATTGTCAACAAGTAATGATTAAATACATTGCTGTTGATAAAATTAGTCCATAATAAGTGTTGAAGAAAATTCCCAAAAAGGAATTAATGGAAAAGTTTTGGAATTAAAAGAACATGTCGATAACTCTTCTGAGAAATTAGAGCGACAACTTAATAAAATAAAAATAAGTGGAGCAACCACATCAGTGATTAGAGAATCAACTACAGTTAATCTAAAGCCACCAACATTTGATGGAACCACACCATTCAACATCTTCAAGCTTCAGTTCAAGATAACAGCTTCGACGAATCCATAGCACGATACCGACAAGACTATTGCTTTAATTATAATGAATGGTAATGCCTCCGAAGTTGATGGTTTCAGAGAAAGGTCGTTGTAGCTACGAATCACTGGTGGACAGTCTTCACCGCAAATATGGTAATGAATATCAGCCAATTACATCGGCCATAATCAAGTGCAACAGAATAATCAGAGCCTTCAGGATTTTACTTCTGGCATTGAATATCAGCTCAGATGGGCGTGAATTGACTGCAGCATTGGGTTGTCCTATCATTCATATCTCACAATTACGGCGTGTGCCAATCAGCTTGATTATTGGTGGAAAACTAGATAATATGGAGTACATGTTAATCCTGAATACTGGTGCTGCAGGTTTAATAACTAAAATCGGGTTGGTGAAGAGATTTAAGCCTTTAGTGTATGTATGGCAATGTATGTGGATGCACAGATTATGGATAAGATTAAAAAACGAGTTCATATAGGAAATTGCACTTAAAAACGTAAAAACGTAATTGTGGCCGACATCACTGAGTATTCTCACCGAATAATTGGCGTAATAAGCAGATCAAAAATAAAAACATCTTATATAAAAAACGATAGTGATACCTAAAGAAACCTAAATGGAATGGTAACAGTGAGAATACCTAACTCAACTAATACACCTACAGTTGTAAATAAAAGAATGTTGATTGATCGTTGCCAGGAAGTTACCGAAATCGTTGATTGAGAAAAGGCTTGTCGATGAAAAATGGAAGACCAGGCGCTGTTAAAGTGGAATTAAAGACACAGCTCGAAGAATGGACAGGTGTGCTTAGAAAACAGCAAAAGGAGAAGGCTTTGAAACTCTAGCATAACTAAAGTTCAATCTTTTCACCAAATGGGAAAACTGGTGGAAAAGCAATTAAGCTCTTTACTGATATGCAAAAGCAACATGTCCGAGTACACGGAGTTCACCAGTTTTGTTGATGAAGGAGAAAGATGGAAGCACTCGATTATGTGCTATCTACTGTCAAGAATCTGGATCTGCAAAATGGTTACGGGTGAATATGATAAATTTAAGTACGCTAGGGTGAACTTGCGTTATAGCGGTTTTGATAAATGTATAGTTAGTTCTTGGAAAATTTGATTTCTTACTCTCAATTTGTCTCGACTTGATCTTCATGGGGCTGCCAAAAACGCTGGTGAATAGGTGGTGTCAAAACACAATGTAGACAATCCATCTTTATATTTTCACCTTTGTTGGAATCTAAAAAATTATAAATTTCGTTCATTTTTTTTCTTAATTTGAAATTTACTGCAATTTTATCACCGTTTAAGAACTAACTATTCTCATCAACTTAGAGCTAAATTAACTTTCGCACTTTCCGCAGCAAATTATATTCACTATATATATGTATGGAATGTATATTGATGTTTCACCCGTATTGTCTCCGCACATTTAAATTAATTTTCTTTTATTAATATATTCTTTTTCACAATTATTTTAATATTCTTCGTTAACAATTTATGATCAAGCTCAATATCAAGCCGCCATCATAAAAAACAGTGCTGCCACCTCAACACTCCGCCGTCTCACAGCAGCAATTACTTCACAACAATTGACAATGAGATGTCGTTAGCGGAATGTTGATCCGCAATACTCCTGGTGTAGTCAATAGGTAAATGGAGCTTGGTGAAGAAGACATGGAGGAAATAGCTTTCTATATTGGCGATGTCCTTTCACAGTGATTCCATTTGGTCTAGATTACTACTTAGCTA
Source organism: Megamerina dolium (assembly GCA_963854835.1). NCBI lineage: Eukaryota > Metazoa > Arthropoda > Insecta > Diptera > Megamerinidae > Megamerina > Megamerina dolium. Next base: position 34,989,997 of record OY978530.1, read on the forward strand.
CTTTCGAACATTTGTTGGAACGTGTGCTGAGAGGATTACACTGGAAAACGTACATAATGTACCTCGATGACACTATTTTGATGGGAAAAGATTGTAACGACCACCTGGAAAAGTTGAAAGAAGTATTTGAGCGTGCACCATCAGCAGGGTTCAAATGAGTGTGTGTTTACTATTTAGGCGATAAGTTCAGTATCTTTGTCAGATAGTAACCAAGGGAAGAGCACATGCCGACGACGAAAAAGTAACAGCGGTCGGAGAATGGTATATTCCGGTAAGAAGCTTCCTAGGCTTGAGTGCCTCCTACAAACGATTTGGTTCTGGATTTGTAAACATATTCAGCAGTTAAAAGGTAAGAAAAAGAGCACAATCGTGCATCGTTAAGGAAGACATCGTAGTAACGCAGATGTTCTATATCGTCGTGATAATTTGAATGTAAGCATTATTCTCTAGTAGAGAGCAAGGAGCACATTATCAACATAAATCTTCTAAATGGAGTGACCCAAATTACGTGAAACAAACAAAATTATTCCAAATGTCCTTTAAATTTTCCATGATCCTTCCAATAATTATCTAAATTTATGTCAAGGTCAGTTGTAGACAATTAATGAAGCCTCCAATGTTCAGAATATTTATTAGAATAAAACAATAGCCGATTTTTCTCTGTGCTTTTCAATTCACAAATCATACGTTCGACAACAACAAAATCTACTTTGAAGATAACTGTCGCGAATGTGTACCAACGAAGCATACGAAAATGTGGTTGCTTTGGCTTTATTATGCACAAAAAAGAAATATAAGAAATGAAAAAGGACAAAATTGTTTGTGTATTTCGTATTTCTTTGTACGGAGTGCTGTAAGTGCTATGATAATGCCCAGCCTATCCTTAATTGTATTTACAAAAACAAAAGTGCTTCAAATGAGCAGGTCATCTATTTCCAATAGTAAATTTATAACGTTACTTTTCTCTCTCACTCTCACTCTCTCTTCTTCCTGATTTCTCATACTTTTTCGTTTTCCATTGTTTTTACTATTATTCTATATATTATATATTATATTCTATATTTTTACTATATTAAAAAAAAGAGAAAAATGCCCAAAAGGATAGAAATATTATCCTTTTGGAAAATCCTTCCAAACTTATAAGACCACCTATTCTGAACATTAATAGTAATAACTAACAGCCTCAAGATCAAAATTGTAGTTGTTTAATGCTTAAACATATATATGTTGTACGTATCTAGTCTGTAAGAAATTATGAAATATATGTGTATATAAAAAGTTCTTCATCATATTGCATAATTATTATATTGTATTGCATATTTGTAACCTTGACAGCATATGACCACGAGTAAACTCCATATACAGTTTATAAAATCATAAATGCAGTGTCATTATTATATGACCTCTAATGAACTAAAAAACAACAGCGTTTGCTGTTGTTACGTATAATGGTCAATATACTTACTTAATATGGTCAATATGCTTTGCCTAAATATGCTGTCAAGGCAATAATTGTATTTTGTTATATTTTATTTTTTTTACATGTATATGCAATATTCAAGGCAAATTATGTAAAATGCCTATTAAACACATATTTTTTTTTTTCTTTTTTCAAGCTTTATTTATTGGATCTTTCTAAAATTACTTAGAAACTAACAATAAGTGATCAAATCTTACAAACTAACTAAAAATTATGTGATATTCCCTACGTTCCATCACAATTTGTTGAGTCGCGAGGCATAGCAATTTCACAGCATATTCAGTGTGTCTTTTCTTTTTAATCGACGATACCCCGTGCTCAGCAGCAATTGCCTAACAAGGGGATTCGGATGACTGTGTAATTTTTGAATGTAGCTTCTGCAGGACATTGCAACTTCCTCAGAAATTGTGGGTACATTTAAATCTGGATGGATGTTAACGTTCCTCATATACCAAGGCGCGTTTACAATAATTCGCAGACACTTGGATTGTATTCGCTGCAATTTTTCGATATTTGAGGGAGATGCGGTGCCCCAAAACTGAATACCATAAGTCCAGATTGGCTTCAGGATTGCTTTATATAATAGCACTTTGTATTCGAGATTCAACTTTGATCTTTTGTGTAACAGCCACCATAACTGATTAATTTTAAGCTTGATCTGAGTTTTCTTTGCCTCTATGTGATTTTTCCAGGTCAGCCTTCTGTCGAGGTGAATACCCAAGTACTTTGTTGAGGAACATTGTGGAGCTGATTGGCCATTAATTTTAAGGGGGGGACATGTATCTGGCCTTAGCGTGAAGGTTACATGTACGCTCTTTGATTCATTGACTTTTATACGCCATTTTGCTAGCCAGATTTCGAGAGAATCGATATGAGTCTGCAGGAGTTTAGTAGCTTCTATGGGGTTAGAGCGAGAGCACAATATTGCCGTATCATCTGCAAAGGCCGATATAAATGTATAGTTATTGCTGGGCATATCTGCAGTGTATAAGAGATACAGTAAGGGGCCCAAAACGCTTCCTTGAGGAACGCCAGCGTGAATATCCAATGGATTTGTTGTGTAATCCTTGTGATGTACGAGAAATTGTCTTTTCGTGCACATATTTGCATTAATTGTAATTTTTTATATTTTAAATCAATTACATGTATGCAATATTTTGTAATAAATAGAGAAATCGACTACAGGTCGATATTCAATTGATCACGAATAATTAGTTCGTCTAGTTGTTTTAATCATACACGCAATCCAGGTTCAAGTGCCTGTGTTTGCATTCTCCTTTTTTTTGTTGCCATAATTAATCCAGGTTCAAGTGCCTGTGTTTACTTTTTGGCATAATTACGAAGTCTAGAGCATTCCAGGCGAATCGCTTGTGTTTGCATCGATAGACGTAAAATTTGGTGACCCCAACGTGATTAAAACAACTAGAAAACAAGATCATAAGAATCCTGCAACAAAAGCTAACTAAAAGCTAATTATCACAGCCTGGAATCGGATCTAGCACAAGGCTAGTACCAACAGGCATCAACACATTCATCGACCGGTAACCAGCAGACGACATCAAAGGTCATCATCAGCCGGTAATCGACAGAAGCCCCAAGACACATTTTACTTCAATCCAATAAGTGACACACATCTACTGGATATCCAGAAATAAGGGTAACAGCAACCCTTAACCTCCAACTACCAATACTAACACAAGTGAGCGATACATCTCAAAAATGGCAACTTCCAAAAGGGATTCAGATGTGACGTCATTTAACCGCTTGACAGAATGTCAGCGCACAACTGGCGAATTAATAGAGAGCATCATCCGCAACGTCAAAAAGGACTCAGCTTCCAGGACATCCAATGAATATTATGAGGAACGGCTCAGAAGATTAGACAAGGCATGGTCGGAATTCGAAACCACTGATAACAGTATACGGTGTATCGAGAACATTCCAATGGACCACATATACTTCACCGAGGGGTATTACGAAAAAATTTCGGAACTCACAATTAAGTACCGAGAAATATTTGAATCAGGCATATTGGAAACTTCAAATAAGCCAGCAGCTGAAAAGCCCACTGTGTCAATCAGGACAACTGTTGCACATAACAGCGACACAACAGCACCTCTACCTTCAACAAGTCCTTCGATTAGAAGACAAATGGTAATGATGCAATCTCTCAAACGATTGCTTATTTAAGATCCGACTGGTGGTAATATCAAGCTAAAGGAAACACTTTGGGGGTAGATTAAAGATCTGCACTTCTCAATATGGGAATCGGTTCAAGATCCTTTGAAGGATGGGTACGACATGGACTCATACAAGAATCTTGAAGAGATAGTCATCAACAATTTTGCTCTGACGTCCAATAATGTACCACAAAACATCGGATCTGCTCAGAATAGCAATCTCCCATTGCCTAAGATTGCTATTCCAAAATTCAATGGAGACTACTTAAAGTGGCGAACATTTTTTGATTTGTTCTCACAATTAGTAGACAATCAACAACTTCCTGCTATACAAAAGATTTGGTATCTCAAATCTAATGTAGGAGGGGAAGCTGAAAAATTGATCAGCCATCTTTCAGCCACAAGTGAAAATTACACTACTGCTTGGAACCTGTTGCAAGAGAGATACAACAACCAACGGATTCTAGTAGCTTCATTAATACAACAGCTACTAGACCAACCAGGTGCTTCATCATCAGCTGCAAGTATTAAACAGCTACATGACACAACAAAGGAATGCTTACACGCATTAAACAATATTGGAATCGACACAACTTCTTGGGATCCCATGCTGCTACACATATTGGTCAAAAAGTTGGATCGAGGCATCCACATTTTGTATGAAAGATCACTTTCAAATCCAAAGGAACCCCAGTGCATCAAACACTTTTTGACCTTCCTCGAAGCTCAATTCCAATCAATGGAAGCTATCGGGCACAAGGAAAAAACACAAAGAGCCTTCACCACAGCTGCAACTACGCAGAAGATCAACAATGCATGCAAATTCTGCAGCATCAGCTCTCATCCGCTATATTTCTGCAAGAAATTTCTGCAATTATCCACATCAGAAAGATTGAATTGGGTACAAAAAAATAAACTATGTGTCAATTGTTTTAGGCAGAATCATACAGCAAAAACCTGCGCCTCAAGGTCATGCACTAAGTGCAACAAGAAGCACAACTCAGTAGTAGACTTAGACAGCAGAGTCGACGCTCCAAAATCAAACCAATCAACGGCACCCAACACAGCGTTAAGAACATCTGAATCAAAAATAGCAGTAACATCAGCATCGGCCAACACCGTGCCAGCAGACAAAGGATACGTTTTATTAGCAACAGCAAAGATAATAGTTACGGCAGCTAACGGAAGATCAGGTGAATTCAGAGCAATACTAGACTCCGGCTCACAAATAAATATTGTCTCAGAACGCCTCATCAAAAGATTGTCTATACTCCCAAGTGACGCCTCACTGTGCATTGAAGGCATCGGAAAGGCTAAAAAAAGGTCCACTCAACGGGTGAATGTTAAATTACAATCTTTGGACAACATCTTCTCAGTTCACTTAGAAGCCTTTGTACTTCCAACCATCGTTCCCGCCCAGCCAAGCCACAATCTTGATATCTCTACCTGGTCAATCCCTACCAACATTCAATTAGCAGATCCAGAATTTTATCAACAAGGGAAGGTCGATATTCTGCTTGGTGCCGAATTCTATTTCAATCTAATGGCTACTGGACAAATCATCCTCTCTACTGATCTCCCAGTCCTGCAAAATACAAAACTTGGTTGGATCCTAAGTGGAAAGATTGGAAACAACTCCGAATTATCAGAGACACTGACTTGTGCTGTTTTTGGGAATCAAGCAAATATCAGTGATACGAGGTAGTAGAACGGCTATGGAGAATGGATGAAGTAGAACCAAAGGAAAAGGGTCGTTTTGTCGTCAAATTACCATTCCTGGAAGACACATCAGCCTTGGGATCATCACGAGACTTAGTCTACAACAGATTTTTAAGTCTGGAACGGCGGCTACTCAAAAATGACACAGTGCGGAAGCAATATGTCTAATTTATGGAAGAATACGAGCGTTTGGGACACATGGAAGAAGTAAATCTCGATTCCGTATTGGCCCCTAGTTATTTCATTCCTCATCATTGTGTTCTCAAACCAGACAGCACTACGACCAAACTTCGAGTGGTATTTGACACTTCGGCCAAAACTACGTCTGGTTATTCATTGAATGATTTGATGTACGTAGGTCCAACAGTTCAAGGTGAATTATTCTCCATACTCCTTCGTTTTCGTGTGCCACGCTTTGTTTTTACAACTGACATTGAGAAAATGTACCGTCAAATTCTTATTCATCCAGAAGATCAGCGGTATAAAATTATCATGTGGAGAAATCGTCCAACAGCACCTATAGGCTATTACCAACTCAACACGGTTACCTATGGGACACGAGCAGCACCATATCTCGCAACAAAATGCCTACAACATATCGCGTTAAAAAATGCTAATGATTTTCCATTAGGAGCTCTAATTCTGCAGCACAACTTCTACGTTGATGATGGATTAGGGGGTTCTGACAGTTTGGTAATAGCCATCATAGCACAACAGCAACTCATATACATCTTAAAAAAGCATGGTTTTAATTTACGCAAATGGTGTGCCAATCATCCACAACTACTACAGAACATTCCTCGAGACGACCAAGAAGTAAACTTAGACTTCACCAACACCAACAACGATTCAATTAAAACATTAGGATTGTTATGGCTACCGAAGTCTGACCACTTTTGTTTCAAAGTGAAATTAGATCCAATAAAGGTAGTCACAAAACGATCTACCACTTCAGACTTAGCCAGACTCTTTGACCCTTTAGGAATTGTTGCACCAGTCATAGTAACAGCCAAGATGTTTGTCCAAGAACTTTGGCAATTAAAAATAAGTTGGGATGACGCTTTACCAACTGAACTACACACAAGATGGGTAAAATTCCGCAGCAGCCTAAATGAATTGGATGATCTGAAATGTTGGCGGCACATTTTCAAAGGAGATATCCCGAATTCAATTCAACTTCATACGTTCTCTGATGCTTCAGAAAAAGCATATGGTGTTTCGGCCTACATCAGATCAGTACTAAATGACGGGCGAGTAATTGTAAGACTGTTGTGTGCAAAGTCACGAGTAGCATCGTTAAAGCGACAAACTCTTCCTCGTCTTGAACTCTGTACCTCAGTATTAGCTGCCCAACTAACCGCAAGGGTCAGAACAGACCTAAAATTAGATGCAGCTACGTACTTCTGGACTGACTCACAGATCGTGTTGGCGTGGATAAATTCACCTTCATCATCGTTTGAAACGTTTGTAGCAAATCGTGTATCTGTCATCCAGGAGAAATCCATTGCAGGACAGTGGCGTCATGTAAGTTCATAACATAACCCTGCTGATGTGTTATCACGAGGATTATCACCAAAAACGCTAGCAGCCTGTAACTTATGGTTTTACGGGCCACTATTTCTGCATGGTCAAGAAGACTCTTGGCCACAGCCATATTCGAAGTCATTGTCAATACGCAAAGACAACTTCATCATGGAACATAAGGCGACATCAACTCCCGTAACAACCACTGAACATGATAAGGAAGCGTAATTTACAACATTCGACATAATGGCTCATTTAAAACGTTGCAACGAATCACAAGTTACATATTTAGATTCACCAACAATGCCAGAAGAGTTACGACACAGTCAGAGAGTACCTTAACGGTAGACGAATTAGAAAACTCTCTTATCGTAATTATTCGAACAATGCAGCAGTCAGACTTTGAGGAAGATCTCAAACACCTTAAGAAACACAATTGCGTTAGTAAAAACAGTTCTATCGGCAATCTTTCCCCATTTTTGGACATGAATGACATTATTAGAGTTGGAGGACGATTACAATCTTCCGAGCTTACATACGATGTCAAACACCCAATTCTAATTCCGTACAATGACCCCATCACAAAGTTATTGATGCAGATGATCCATAAACAAAACTATCATTGCGGAGCCCAAGCTTTATTAGCTTACACAAGACAGAAATTTTGGCCAATAAAAGGAAAATCCATGGCACGCTCAATTGTTCAAAATTGTGTGAGATGTACCAAGGCCAGACCAAAACTATTGGGTCAAATTATGGGCAACCTCCCGTCAACAAGAGTTACGCCAGCAAGACCATTCATCAATTCTGGCGTTGACTTCTGTGGACCACTTTGGGTTCATTTTAAGATCAGAGGAAAGAAACCACAGAAATCTTATATAGCAGTATTTTGTTGCATCGCAACAAAGGCAGTTCATTTGGAGTTAGTAAGCGACCTAACCACGAATGCCTTTATTGGTGCATTAAAACGCTTTATAAGCCGAAGAGGTCATTGTCAAAATTTGTATTGTGACAACGCGACAAACTTTGTTGGTGCCAAAAATCAACTAACAGAACTTAATGAAACAATTCACTCCATCGAATCTCGAGAGTCAATTGCAAGAGAGTGCAACGGTAGAGGCATAACATTTCACTTCATACCACCGAGAGCACCACACTTTGGTGGTCTTTGGGAAGCTGCGGTTAAGTCTGCGAAACATCTTCTAATCTGGACACTGTAATAATAGAAATTGAGGGCATTCTTAATTCAAGCTATATAGGCTAATGACGGTAAGGGGCGGACTCACGCAGGATCACATTGAACTCTTAAGACTGGTTCCAATTCCAAATTGGATGAACAAAACAATGGTGGTAGTAGACACATGCGCCTCCATTTTAGCCATAAATACTATCCGTAAGCAGTACCTTCTACTTGATGATGACAAATTTAATTCATGCTACCTCTTGAGTGAATATGCGTACATATGTTCTAACGTACGACTCCGACACGACTATGGGTCCGCAATATGTGAGTGCGAAATTTGCCTGTTCAACAACAATACGCGTCAGAATTGTAAATTAAAACAAATGGATACCAACGTCTCGTGGACACCATTATATCACAAAAACCAGTGGATATATGCCTTCTCGACATCTTCGCGAGCTACTGCTGTGTGTGATAAAGAAGTCATTCCGTTGTTCCTGAAAGGCTCCGGCATATTAACCCTCCAATCTGAGTGCATCCTCAAGCAAAAATTTACATCTTTGAATGGGCGGCAGTCAGTATCAAGCAACCTAACAACATCCTACACAAGGCTTCTCTTCAATTACTGTTGTGCGTGTTAAATTTTAGACAGTATTAGAAGGAACCTACTTATTTTAGCCGGTTCCGAACGGCAGAACCCTTGCGACATCACTTTTTCTGAGCTTTGTCACAGAGTTCTTTTAGAAGCTTTTCATGGCAAGTTGTTACTGTCGGAAGAATTGCCAATTGCTTGCCGACAGGTGGGTACCGTTCGAAAGAAAAATCTTTTCGATATTAAATTTATTATGCATGAGCCAGGGATTGAACCACGACCTACAGATCAGAAGGCGAACACACTAACCACTGAGCCACGGCACCGTAGTATGTATCTAGTCTGTAAGAAATTATGAAATATATGTGTATATAAAAAGTTCTTCATGATATTGCATAATCATTATATTGTATTGCATATTTGTAACCTTAACAGCATATGACAGCGAGTGAACTTTGTATACAGTTTATAAAATCATAAATGTAGTGGCATTATTATATGACCGCTAATGAACTAAAAAACAACAGCGTTTGCTGTTGTTACGTATAATGGTCAATATGCTTTGCCTAAATATGCTGTCAAGGCATTAATTGTATTTTGTTATATTTTAAATCAATTATATGTATATGCAATATTCAAGGCAAATTATGTAAAAATGCCTATTAACACATATTTGCATTAATTGTAATTTTTTATATTTTAAATCAATTATATGTATGCAATATTTTGTAATAAATAGAGAAATCGACTACAGGTCGATATTCAATTGATCATGAATAATTAGTTCGTCTAGTTGTTTTAATCATACAGGTTCAAGTGCCTGTGTTTGCATTCTCCTGTGTTTGCATTCTCCTTTTTTTTGTTGCCATAAGTAATCCAGATTCAAGTGCCTGTGTTTACTTTTTGTCGTAGTTACGAAGTCTAGAGCATTCCAGGCGAATCGCTTGTGTTTGCATCGCTAGACGTAACAGTAGTATTGCTTTAAATCAAATACAAATGACAAATAGCCAATTTAGTTTTGAACACTGTAGAAGAACAATTAGGAGAAGAATTATATTAGTCAAGTGAGGGAATCCCGAAATTTTTTGGAATTTTCAGTGTTATAAGAAATAAAATTATAGAAAATGTAGCTGCAGCCTTAGAATCGTATAGCACTCCACTAAATTGGAATAGTATAGTGAAGTACTTGACCCTACATTATGAAGATAATCGTGATTTGGGTACTTTAGAAGAAGAAACAGCCTTTTTATCCTGAACTAACTTTTCAACAAGCTGGACATTTCAGATCATGGAATAATCTAAAATACGAAAATAACTCTAACTCACAATCACAATCTTCGTTTAATCACAACTTTCACCAGTGAAACCAATCAAATTTTAATCAAAATTTCCAACATCGCAACCAATATCAACAACATTTCCGACTCCACAATCAACTGAATTTTCCACCACCACGTCCAGTAGGCCCAAAACCACGAAAATATGAGCCAATGGATATTGATCAATCCATTCGGACCAGAAACCTTAACTACCGAAATAGACCACGTCAAACTGATCAATTCCAAGGCAGAAGGCCTCCACCACAAGTATATATGCCACAACCAAATAAGCAACACAACAACTTTTTCATTGTGAATCCAAGAATGAACTCCTGAGGACTCCATTACTACTTGATATTACAATCAAGAAGAAAACTTCGATAATGGTCAAAACAATTATTAACAACAAAGCCAGGAAGAAAATAAAAGAATCTACAATATATACAAACTTATTTTCAACAAGATGAATATCCGGTTGAAGACTTATCAGACATTCATTTTTTAGGCTATCGTACTTCTCGCTTCCATATTTTAAATTCAAAGCGAAGGATGGTAAAATATAAAAAAATTTAATAGACACAGGATCTAATAAAAATTATATTCAGCCTTTCCATGTGGACAACCCCATTCAATATCAAAAACCAATTTTTGAAAATTCAGTATCAGGTGATATAAAAATTACTCACCACACTATAGTGAACCATTTTAATCTACTAAATCTACACGAAATAAATTTGTATATCCTACCAGTATTAAAATCCTTTAATGGTATTTTAGGACACGAGAGTCTAGAAGAATCAAATGCAATAATCCAAATTAAGGAACAGTACATGTCAATAAATAATATTTTTAAAAATAAAAAATAGCCTTACAGTTGGCTGGGGCCGACCAAATTATACCCTGCACATGTAGATTTATATATAAAAGTTTTCTGGAATATCCATCTTTTTCTTTTATTTCCATTACTTTGTATGGGAGCTACATTAAGAAGTAGGCGTGGATCACCAGGAACAATTTTTGCATATAATACTAATCTATACCCGAAACATGGTTCACTTCGACAGTGTATTTTGTAAGTTATGAGAGTTTTAAAGGGGATAATTTAAAGAAGATAATTCCGAGGCTTAGTATGGGAGTTATATTAAAAGTGGGCGTGGCTTACCGCTTTTGTGTAAATATAATTAACTTTAGTTGTCCTACGCTGAATAGTTCGTAAGTTATAGCGGTTTAAATTTTTAATTTTCACAACTTTGTATGGTAGCGCAATTAATAAGTGGGCGTGGCATACAGGTTCAAGCCACATTATTTCCGATTACGATATTAAACTACGTGTCAATTACAGTTGTTCTAGACAGAAGGTTGCCGAAGTTCGGCTGTTTCAATTTAAAAGAAATTCGGTAATTTGTATTGGGCGTACTACAAACAATGAGCGTAGTTTGTCCATTTTTTATGAATCTAGTTATCTCTACAATGCTATTCGATAACGTCAATATGGTTGTTCCACGCTAAATAGGTTGTAAGTTGTAGCGATTAAAAAAATTTTTTTTTCCTCGACTTTGTATGGGAGCCACATGAAGGAGAGTGCGTGGCATGCTGATTATTTCCGACTACCATATTAACCTAAGTATTAATTATAATTGTTCTAGACAGAAGATTGAAGGAGTTACAGCTATTTCAATTTAAAAGAAATTCAGTCATTTTGTATGAGGGCTACTATAAACAGTGGGCATGGCTGGCCCATTTGTAGTGAGTCTAGTTGTTCTAACAGTACTAATGCACACCTTAAATCTGGTTGTTCTACGCTAAATAGATTGTAAGTTATGGTGGTTGAATTTTTTATTATTTCCCGCCACTTTGTATGGGAGCCCGAATAAGAAGTGGGCGTGGCACGCTAATTTTTTGCTAGGTTATTTCCGACTACCATGTTAATCTAAACGTCAATTATGGTTATTCTAGACAGAAGATTGTAGAAATTATATGTGTTTCAATTTAAAAGAAGTACAGACACTTTGTATGGGAGCTACTATAAAAAGTAGGCGTGGCTCGCCCATTTCTGGCAAGTAGCAGTATAATATAACTCCACTTGTGAAATATTGTTGGTCCAGATGGTATATTAAGTGGGTTATAGCAAGTTAACAGTTTTGAAAATTCAGAGGTTAGTCGCTTTAAATGCTTGGTGCTGGTGTGGTTATTGACCGATCATGCCCAATATCAATCCCCTCCGTACCCTTGGATCATAGGTTACTTACATAGGTTAATCGAAAATTTAAGCGAAGCTGATCACGAATATATAGTTTTCTATATCTCCGGAGATTCTTTCAAGTGGTCACAAAGATCTGACCGAAATGAATATACCTTGCATATTACATTATGCAGGGTATAAATGTAGCAACATATTTCTCAATCAGTTATCAAAATAGAACTCGGAACTAAACATATGAACAAAACTCAAAAATCATTGCTAAATGAAGAAATCTGTACATTTCCAAATTTATTCACAGATCCAACTAATAAACTGACTTATACTGCACGTGTTCACGGAGAAATTATAACTACTACTGATTCACCAATCTATTAAAAATCATATCCTTCCCTATTGCATTGAAAAATGCCATAGGTACAGAAGCAAACAGTCGAGTTCCTAAATGACGGAATCATGAGACAATCGAAATCACCACATAATTCACCCGTTTCGATAGTTCCAAAAAAGCATAGATAGAACAGGAGAAAAGAAATATAGAATTGTCACAGACTACATGAAGTTAAATTCAGTCGTTCAGATCGTTATTACATCCGTATTTCTCCGTTATCGACCTAAAAAGTGGATTTCATCAGAGTCCTCTCAAGGAATGTGATATAGGAAAAACGGAATTTTCTATTGATAACGGCAAATTCGAATTTTTTCGACTTACCTTTGGCTTAAAGAGCTCTCCCTCAATATTTCAGCGAACTTTAGGAGATATCTTTAGAGATCATATAGGAAAAATCTGCTACGTCTATATAGACGACATTAAAATATTGGGAAAAATGAAAGCAAGCACTTCAAAGAGTGCAACTCGGTAAGCCTGAATTTGCAAAAAAAAATCGAATTTTTACGATTCATTGTAGGCACCGATGGTATTAAAGCCAATCCAGAAAAAATACAAGCAATAGCCAATATAATTCCACCAACAAGCCAAAAATTTAAGAAATTTTCTAGGTATGTTAGGGTATTATCGCCGTTTCATCAAAGACTATGCAAAACTACATCGCTTTTAAGGGGGGAAGATGAACGCATCTCAAACAACGCATCTCAAACAACGCATCCAAAAATACGAAAATTTTCTTAAACCAAAGTATTCATTGATATTAATCTTAATAGAAGTTAATATATTTGCAGATCACCAATCCTTAACTATACCCTTAGTAGCAAAATACCAATACCAAAATGAAGAAATGGAAAGCTGCCCCCATCAACGTTTTTAAAACTAATATTTCAATTTAAAATATTAGTAACTCAATCCCCAAAGTTGGAAAAATAAGCAGTTAGTGAATCCTGTGCATCATTTTCTGTTAAATTGTTACTGTTTGTGGGCAATATTCTTTTTCGTATTGATCTTCTAAATGAACAACCTCAAGACATATTATAATCTTGACGAATTCATGTTTAATTTCCACTTGCTGTTTTTGAAAAAACCTTTTTATTGTCTTGGATTATCCAAGAAATATGTATTCAACGCCATCTAGATCCGCGCTGCTGCGCTTATTTTTAATATGAACCTATCCAATTTTAACACGTTGGCTGCCAGAACATCACCGGTGATCGCAACAAAAGTCATTTCTTATATGTCAATGTATCACCGGTGATAAGATAATAAAACTACTCTAAACTAGTCAAGGTCATTTTTGCACCAACAATAACGGTGATGTTTACGACATGTTTGATCACGTTTTACTATTGCGATCACTGGTAAACATTTACAGTTAATTCGAAAGTGTTGCTCTTTTTTCTGGTGTGAATCACCAGTGATCACACTGAAAAAAGATAATTTAGTCTGAAGCTGCAGTTCAGTTAGTTGCAAAGGTTCAGTAAAAAAACGCAAAAGATATTGCTTCCGAGGAAATGCGCCACTTTTCCGATCGACAGAAAATTCGAGTGACAGTTCGGAAGAATTCAGTCATTATCGCAGATAAACATCAGACGGACACTACAAAAAAATGGAATTTGGCCGCCGTCAGTCACTCCAATAAATTTCAAACACCTCATGTTGCTCAACTCGAAATCGGTCAGCTATTTAAATGTTATAGAAAAATTTTGGCAGATACGATTCTGGGAATAATGTCCAAAATGAGACAAATATGAAATATGCACATATGCATATTTTGCCTTACGACATATTTCCCGAAATTGTGAAATACATATTTTTCCATACACATCCCAACATTGCTCGAAGTTGTGAAATAAACAATCCATATATATCAATATTACTTATAATTGTGGAATGCCAGAACAATGAGCCAGCTCAGTTGCAATTGGGTGTGAAAAAGCTGACAAAGTACTTTCCCACACAATTCGTAGTTCTACACTTACGTAAGAATACCAACAATATTTAGACATTCCATGATAACTAAAATCACGTGGACTACTCATTCGTGGGAATATCAAAAAGTTGCTTTCTCACATAATGGGTACATACGTCCATACATGTGGTGTGGGTCGATTGTAGATACACATGCATACCGCAGGAGCAGTAAAATAATCCAGCGGAGAGATACTGATCGTAAAGGGATCATGGAGTTTATTGGCATAGTCATTTACATGGGTGTAGTGAAATACCCTTCATTCACAGACTATTGGAATCCACCTTATTAAAAAATTCATTCGTTCCAAACCGGAACCGGTTTCAGAACTTGCTAAAATTCAGTTCGTAAATAATGACCAGGCATGTGAAACATCGTCTTCTTCTTCTTATGTGGCCATAACAACCGATGATCGATTTAGGCCGAATATAAAATGCGGCCCCAGTCTTCTCTGTTCTTCGCTTGCTTTCGCCAATTGGATATTCCAAGCACCGTCAGGTTACCCAACACTTGGTCCTTCCAACGGAGGTTTGGCCTTCCTCTTCTTCTGCGTCCTCCAGCTAGTGCCAAATTAAATACCCTCTTCAGCGTCTTCTTTCATTCGCTCGACATGACCTAGCCAGCGCAGCCGCGGGATTTTGTTTCGCCTGACTATGTCAGTGTCAGCGTACAGTTCATACAGCTCATCGTTGTACCTTATTCGATACTCGCCATCAACGCAAATAGGTCCGAAGATCCTGCGCAAAACTTTTCTTTCGAAAACTCCAAGCATCCTCTCATCCGTGGTGGAAATGGTCCAGGCTTCTGCGCCATATTTTAGGACAGGAATAATGAGGGACTTGTACAGTGTGATTTTCGATCTTTGAGAGAGGGCTCGACTACTCAATTGCTTACTCAGCCCAAAGTAACATCTGTTAGCAAGAGTTATCCTACGCATGATCTACAAGCTGACGTTATTACAGTTGTTGATGCAGGTTGCAAGATAGACGAAGTCTTTCACCACCTCGAAAGTATAATTATTAACAGTGACGTGTTGTCCAAGACGCCGAGACTCTTTGTTTGTAGACACTAGGTCGTCTTGCCCTCGTTCACCATAAGACTCATTCGACGCGGCTCTCAGAGAATGCTGCACTGACCGCTCGCGAGTTGATACTGATTATGTCAATATCGTCGGCATAAGCCAGCAGCATCACACTTTTGTTGAAGATAGTGCCATAATGTCGTAAATGGGGTTGTAGAAGTACACGATAACGAATCACTTTGTCTGTAACCTCGTGCGGTATTAAACGGAGGGGAGAGGTCCTTCGCAATTTTCACTGCACAACGAGAGTTAAGCAGTGTCACTCTGCAAAATCGAATGAGTTTTGCTTATACCAAATGCAAACTTAGCGAAAGCGGCTTTATAATCAGCAAATAGGTGGTGTGTGTTGATCTATTCGTCTTGGATCTTCTCCAGGATTTGGCGCAGTGTGAAAATTTGATCGATGGTGGATTTATTCGGTCTGAAGTCACACTGATAAGATCCAATCAGGTTGCTGAGCATAGGATTCAATCTCTCATACAATACGCACGATGAGACCTTGTATGCGATGCTCAGGAGACTTATGCCTCCTCCTTACTTATTTATGGGGCAGAGAACACTAAGACTGCAATCATCGGGCATGCTTTCATCCAACCATATTCTGCTTATGAGCTGGTGCATTGCTTAAGTATAATTCTTTTAAAATTTGCAAAATTTTTCAGGAATCAATTGAGACCTATAAATGAAAACTGATAATTGATGAAGACATGATTCCTTTCCATGGACCCTTAAGATTCCGACGATATTTTCCTGGTAAATCACATAAGTATGGCGATATGGTAATAATTTGAAATCATACACCGGAATCAGATACAACGACAGGTCTTTTTCTTTCAACAAATATTTGCCTTTACCTGATGGAAAGTTATTTTGGAGAGAACCGAACCCTCACAGTAGACAATTATTATACCTCTATTGAATTGGCTAATGCTTGCCACCAATAGAAAAACGAATCTACAGGAAACATTAGGAAAGAACAGGAAGGGCTTGGCTAATTTGACTAGAAAGCTGAAAAAATGGGAATGTGTTACTTTCGAAACTGCAAATATTGGAGGACTTGTGCCCTCAGTGAAAAAGAATAGACTTAGTCAAACTATCGTCAAACCGGATATAATATTAGATTACAATAAACGCAAACAAGGTTGTTGACACTTTACAAATTGTGTGTTTTTTCTTTAAAGTATTTCAATTCTTCTCTAGATCTAGGTATAGGCATAGCTGATCAAATGGCAAGTTACTTTAGTCCACTACGTAAAACTATTCGTTGGCTTCATAAAGTTGCCTTTACATACGACGGTTATAAATGCATATATTTTATACAAACAAAACAATTCTAATGTGTAAATGTCTGACTTTGGGCAAAATATTATTCTATATTTAATTGGCAAAGAAAATGCGTCAATTGCACAAACATCTCCGATGCGGAAAGTGCTATGCTGATATTAAAATTACAAACTCCTCGGCATATATTGCTCAGAATGTCCTCAAGCTCCATCCTTATATATCGCTCATTTTCAAATTTTCATTTTTAAATATCCACATGAATACTAAATTGGCAACAAAAAAACTAAGGAATCAATTTTAACGGTATCAACTATATATCATCTTCTGTGTGTAGTTCTCCTCACTTTGTGCGCTCTGGGTAATGATATCTTCATATATTCTCTTTCCCTTCAATTCGCCGCTGTTGATGTGACTCTCTTGGCTTTACATAAATTGAAACTGTTGTTGTTATATTTCATTTTTATACCTGTCTGAGTTTACTAATGTCGCCATCTCCTAGACTGACGCGTCAGCAGCAGCTCGCTCAAAAGGCGTAAAGCAAATCTGTAAATTCGCCTAAACAGGAGATTAGCGGCAATACAATTAACTCGGTCGCTGCACAACTTCATGGATTGGAAGTGGGATTGAATGCACGCATTACAGAACAGATAAAACTACTTGAAGATGAAGATCGCCTTCTATCATATTCTGATAATTTGCATAAGAGTCTTGCTGGTGGCGAAAATCTCCTCGGTTAGACGTTGTGCGTTGGGTTTGGGACCCGCCACATTAAAAAACTTGCCCAGTAAATAATATAAAAATGCCTCGGAAACGGACTACCCCCTTTGTTGATGACCCCCGCAAACGAAAAAAGGACAACGATTTACGGATATGCACCTGGAATGTCCGGTCCCTTTATAGGGAGGGTGCCTCTATCCAGCTGGTTGATGTCCTCGAAAAATACAGAGCTGACATCACCGCTCTCCACGAAATGCGATGGACGGGACAGGGCTGCTCCAAAAGAGCGTCCTGTGACATCTACTACAGTTGCCATGCTGAAAGGCACGAATTAGGATGTGGATTTTTGGTCGGCAAGAGACTACGACATCTTGTCTCACAGTTCACGCCTGTGAACGAACGGCTGGCCACAAACCGCATCAGGTCAAAATTCTTCAACATCAGCCTTATATGTGCCCACGCTCCGACGGATGAGAAGGACAATGTGACCAAGGAGAGCTTCTTTCAGCGCCTCGAAGAAGCTTTCGATCGCTGCCCCCGCCACGATATCAAAATCGTGCTTGGCGACTTTAATGCCAGGGTGGGCAAGGAAGGCACCTTTGGTCCAACTGTCGGAAAATTCAGCCTCCATCAGAACACCTCCGATAACGGAATGAGGCTAATCGACCTCGCCGCAGCACGAAACATGGTAATTGGTGGTACCAGATTCCAGCATCTCGACATCAACAAAGCGACATGGCTGTCTCCAGATCAAAGAACAAGAAACCAAATTGAATACGTGGTGATTGACGGAAAGCATGCTTCCAGTGTGGTGGACGTGAAATTGATCCGTGGTGACAACATCGACTCGGATCACTACCTTGTTGCAGCTAAGGTGTGCACACGTTTATGTGTCGCAAATAACAAGAGAAGTCCCACACAGCGAAAGCTCGACGTCAGTAAGCTGCGATCACCAGAGACAGCAGATGCATTTTCCACTCGACTATCGGATCTGCTTATGCAGAACACTCCCCCACTTGATGATACAAGCGCGCGGTGGACACATATATCCCACTCCATGACTACTGCTGCCGAGGAGGTAATCGGTTATTACCGGCCTCTGCGGAATGAGTGGTATAATCAGGAGTGTCGCGACGCTACCGCGGAAAAAGACGCCGCCTACAGAAGACCCTGCGTGCAGGCGCAACGCGAGCTGTTAAGGAGCAGTACAGAGAGAAAAGGAGTGTAGAGAGACATTTTTTCAGGCGCAGGAAAAGAGAACAAGAAAGACGCGAGTGTGAGGAGATAGAGATGTGTACCGACAAGAATGAGACTCGAAAATTCTTCGAAAGATCAAGCGCCTGAGTGGCGGTTTAAACCCCGGAGCCTCTTCTTGTCGTGATGGAAATGGGAATCTGGTTACAGATGTCCAGAGTATACTGAGCCTATGGAGGGAACACTTCTCCGCGTTACTTAATGGCGATGCTACGAACAATTCCGCCAGTGGAGAGGGTTGCCCGATAACCTCAATTACAGATGATGGTGTTGATGTTCCACCACCCGACTATGACGAGGTTGAAACGGCCATTTTAAGACTGAAGAACAACAAAGCTGCAGGTGCTGATGGCCTGCCTGCCGAGTTGTTTAAGACCAGGGGCAATGAGCTGCTCGCCTGCATGCACCAGCTCATAAGCAGAATATGGTCGGATGAAAGCATGCCTGTTGATTGGAGGCTCAGTGTTCTCTGTCCTGTACATAAAAAAGGAGACTCCACAATTTGCGCCAACTACCGTGGAATAAGTCTCCTGAGTATCGCATACAAGGTCCTATCGAGCGTATTGTGTGAAAGATTGAAGCTCATGCTCCACAACCTGATTGGACCTTATCAGTGTGGCTTCAGACCTGGTAAATCTACCATCGACCAGATGTTCACACTGCGCCAAATCCTGGAGAAGACCCAAGAAAACAGATCGACACACACCACCCATTTGTTGATTATAAAGCCGCTTTCGACAGTCCGGTAAGGGATTACCTCTACGCAACAATGTCTGAGTTCGGTATTCCTGCAAAGCTCGTTCGACTTTGTAGAATGACAATGCATAACTCCCGTTGTGCAGTGAAAATTGGGAAGGTCCTCTCCCCACCGTTTAATACCAAACGGGGTTTCAGACAAGGTGATTCGTTATCGTGCGACTTCTTCAATCTTATTATGGAGAAAATCATACGAGCTGCTGATTTACGACATAATGGCACTATCTTCAACAAAAGTGTCATGCTGTTAGCGTATGCCGACGATATTGACATAATCGGCATGAACACGCGAGCAGTCAGTGCAGTATTCTCAGAGTTGGAAAAAGAGTCGCGTCGGATGGGTCTAACGGTGAACGAGGGCAAGACGAAGTATCTAGTGTCAACAAACAAAGAGTCCCGGCGTCTTGGACAGCACGTCACTGTTGACAACTACGCTTTTGAAGTAGTAAGGGACTTTGTCTATCTTGGAACCAGCATTAAAGCAGTAATGACGTCAGCTTGGAGATCATGCGTAGGATAACTCTTGCTAAGAGGTGCTACTTTGGGCTAAGTAAGCAATTGAGGAGTCGAGCCCTCTCTCGAAGAACCAAAACTACACTATACAAGTCTCTCATCATGCCTGCCCTAACATATGGCGCTGAATCGTGGACAATTTCCACCTCGGATGAGCGAATGCTTGGAGTTTTCGAGAGAAAAGTCCTACGTAAGACCTTTGGACCTATTTGCGTTGGTGACGAGTACCGAATAAGGTACAACCATGAACTGTACGAGCTGTATGCCGATATTGACATAGTAAAGCGCATCAAAATCCAGCGGCTGCGTTGGCTAGGTCATGTCGAGCGAATGGAAGAACACGCTCCAGCTAAGAAGGTGTTATATTCGGAACCCGCTGGAGGACGACGCAGAAGAGGAAGACCAAAATTCTTGATACTAGTATTAAAATTTTTCCCTCCTGCGTTTATAACCCCAATCACAGCTTCTGTATTGACCCGTTGTTCACTTCCATTTCTAATTGTGTGATTGACTATGATCACTTTGTTCTATGTGGTGACTTTAATCTGAACCTTTTAACTAATAATAGTTATATTAAGCGATTTATTGATGGTTTATATGAGGTTGGTCTCAGCATTATCAATACTAATATCCCGACTAGATTTGCAAGCAACTCTCAACCTAGCTTACTTGACATATTTGTGGTATCTGATATCTCTTTGGTGTTATTATTTGATCAAATATCTTTTATCTCTGATCATGACTTCATTTTTTGCACTTTGAATATTGGTCTTAGCCCAATCGTCTCGGAGCATATGTTTGTCTATCGTGATTATAAATTCATTGATTTCACATCTCTGTACAATGACTTACTTGATATCGATTGGTCTAGCTGTTGGTTCTTTAGTTCAGTTAACGATAAATTAAACTAATTTATTACTGAGCTTACTAAACTATTTGACAAACATGTTCCTTTGAGAACTCGCCGTGTGATCAATAGCTCGAGTCCCTGGTTTACGCTAAATGTAAAATAAGCATTAAGAAAACCTCACAAAACTTACAATAAATGGAAAAAGAAAATCCAACAGAATGCAACCTTCTGGATTACAAAAAGACAAGAAATAAAGCTACCTCTATGATCAGGTTGTCGAAAATGATATTTTTAGATCGAAGCTTCAGTCTTCATTACCGTCAAAACAGCTGTGGCACAATTGAAAGAGTATTGGTGTGTGTTCTAGTAATTCTGAAACATGTCGGATGGATCCCCAAGAACTTAATGTTTTTTTTATTGTTAACCCTGCTTCCAATTTGTCTAAGATTTTTCATCACAAAACATCTACCAAATTTCAAGACCGGTTTCAGTTTGACGCTGTGTGTGAGATGGACGTTGCACGTTGTTTAAACAAAATTAAGTCTAATGCTGTTGGAGAGGACGGTATTGCTATTAAGTTCATTAAACAGGTATTGCTCTACGTATTCAGTCCTCTAACACACATTGTTAACCATTGTTTTACTACCTCCTGTTTCCCAAAAATTTGGAAAGTGGCTACAGTCATACCCATTGCAAAAAAAATTAATGGCTTCAACACCTGCTGATTTTCATCTTATAAACAGACTGTCATGTATATCAAAAGTTCCTCATGGCTGAGCAGATTTCCAGTCACATCAGTGGGTGTGGTCTCATATCTCCTCTTCAATCTGTTTTCGCGCTGGACACAGTTGCTCCACCGCAGTAGTAAAAATGTTGGATGATATTAGAATACAGTATGACAAAGGGCATTTGACTTTGTTATGTCTCTTTGATTTCTCAAAAGCATTTGATAGTGTTAACCACTCTCTGCTGGGTATAAAGCTGAGACAATTTTTCGGATTCTCGGATACTGCGGTTCGTTTGATGGAAAGTTATTTAAAGGATAGGTCTTAAAGGGTTAAAGTGGGTAATGATTATTCTGCGTTTAACAAGGTAACTAGTGGTGTACCGCAAGGATCTGTTCTTGAGCCCCTTCTTTTCTCATTATTCTTAAATGATATTTTTACAGTCTGCAGTTATGTCAACATTCATGCATATGCTGATGACCTTCAACTGTACTTGTCAAGCCCTATTGGTCTTGTTAAGGATTTATGTCTTAGAGTTAATGAGGATCTTTGTTCTATTGGCGAGTAGGCGACTGTAAATTTGCTGAAGTTGAACCCCTTGAAATCGAACGTTCTTCTAATTTCTAAAACACCTTACTCTCATGCTATTTCACCAATTTTTCTTAACGGAACCCAACTTGAATTTGTGAGTAAGGTTAGGAATCTTGGTTTTATTTTAACTCTTCCCTTTCTTGTGAAGACCATATTAATAATGTGGTGAGTAAGTCGTACTCTGTTCTTCGTAATTTCAGAATGACTACAGCATTTGTGCCATGTGAAACTAAACGAAAATTAATTCTCCAATTGCTGATCCCTATTTTAACATATTCTGATGTTGTTTACAGTAAGCTGGACTCTAGGTCCTTGCACAAATTACGTGTAACATTTAATAATGCTGTTCGTTACATTTACGGTTTAAAAAAGTTTGACCATGTCTCGGCCTATAGTGGAAATATTCTTGGTGTTGATTTTTTCAATTTTCTTGATGCTAGAAATTGCATCTTTTTATACAGACTTATCCACTAGCAGAGTCCAGCGTACTTGAATGAAAAGCTTCAATTCTGTAGGTGGGGTAGAGGCAGAAATCGTCTTATACCAGGTTTTAATTTCAAAAATTCTAGTAGGTTATTCTCCGTTAGCGCTGTTAGATTGTGGAATTCGCTTCCGGTACATATTAAAAATGCTGTTACTATGGCAAATTTTAAGCACCTAATTCTCCTACATTTCTCTAATAAACCTTAATTATTTTTCTTTCTATCTCTCTCTCTCCCTCTTTCTTTCACACGCACTTTCTTTTCTTTTCCCTTTTCCCTTTTCTCGACAGCCCTATTTAGTTTTAAGCAATTACTTTATTCCATTATTTTTTAAGCAATTTGTTGTTAATATCTTTGAAGTTGTTATTTCATGTTTACTCTGCGCATGGGAAAGATTATTATATCTTATATGCGAACTAAAATGAAAATAAATAAATAAAATAAATAAAATAAATAAAATAAAATAAAATAAAATAAAAAAGTTTCTAAACACTCTTTCCATTAGGGTGATAGAACCGAAATTGGCACCTAGAGATAGTTTATCGATGTGATCACGGGTGCTACATTAGCATATAAGGAACGGCTTTTTTTGTGATCACCGGTGATGCTATGTCAGCTAGCATTTTAAGAAAGGATTTGGGCTTATATCCTATACAATTTTTTTCATTCAAGAACTGAAGCCATGATTTTGCTTGGAACAGCTTGAAAATATTAACAATTTATTTAAGAAAATCATCTCCGATAAGGCTCATTTTAAACTCAGTGATTCGGTGAATAAACACAAGTGTCACTTCTGTTGCGAGGGAAATTCAAAAATTATTCTCGAACAATCATTACATTCATCTAAAGTGGTGTGGTTTTGGTCAGGTGAAATCATCGGTCAGCACTTCTTCCAAAATGAAGCTGGTAACACCGTCTCTAACAATGGAAAGCGGTGTAGATCGATGATAACCATCTTTATATGGATGAAATTGAGAGACGTTTGCTATATAAGGGTTCGTAATTATATTTACTCGTTTAACTTTTGAATTTTATTTTTGATTAAGTTGTTTTAATAAAATTTTCTAGTATGTAAGGACTTTTTTTCCATAGACATAATAAATAAAATTTTTTGAAATGGTAAATTACTACTATCATTATATACCAAATTTGCGGAAATGTTAAGTCCAATTCATATTATGATAACAAAGGCGTCAAAAAGTAATAACAAATTGTAGAGTGGTCCGATGAAACAATTCGACTTTTTGAACTAGTGAAAGAAAGTTTTGTTAAGAGAATAGTGCTTAATATTTTTAACAGTAAGGGAAAATTATCTATCACTGTCGAAATTGGGATAATTCGTTTGAGTGACATCGCGATTATTTCGCATGGACACAGTCTATTAAAACACAAAATTAATTAATTTTCATTAAATCAATTCGGTTTCGTCGCGAATTACAACTTAAATTCATCACAAATTTATAAGAGATTTGTGTGAAAATAGAGAAACAAAATACTGTCAAAATAAAAGCTGACATATCAAAAAACAGTTTGACATATCAAAAACATGAACCTCGACCTCCACCCATCGAAAACTAAGAGCCACCATACAAAATTTTGTAAAAAACCAATTTTCTATAAAACTCTTAAATAATGATATTTACAAAATAAATGTTACACTCAGTGACGACTATAGGTCAGTAACTAAAATGTTACCTGAATCCGAATCCGAATGATAAAAAACCTGCACCATACGTTCGAACCTGGGGGTCAAGATCTTGAGTTGTACAAAGCAGCCCGGGAAACGGGATGTGACTTTATTTCAAAGGCCAAACCCACATATTGACCAACAGATATCAATAAAACTCCTACCTGATCGACTTTTTTTGTTGAAAAACTGTCAACAAACTTCATTCAAATAACCGAAGGTTCAGACCTCACTTCCAATCATTCACCTATATATTTAACCATCAGTGAAAAAATAATCGAGAAAAAAGAAATCAAACACTTCACAACAAAAATACCGTTTGGAAATCCGTCGCGAAAATCCTTCAAAATATTCAACAAAACGACTTCTCAATAACTACCGAAGAACAATTAGAAGAAAAAGCTCACAAATTTGTACCAGAAATCCTGCCGTCTGGAAGAGCACTCCCAACTAAAAAACAAAAGCAGCTGGAGCTAACTATCGAAAAGAAATTAAGCAGCATATTATAAATAAACGAAATTACGCCAAAAATGGCAACAAACACGATCTCTTAGCGACAAAACTAAACTAAACAAAGCATCACAGGAATTAGATCGAAAAATAAATAATGTTAAAAACGAATCTTTAAATCAATACATTCAAAATTGAAACCTGATAAAAAATATGACTCTCTTTGGAAGTGCACTAAATATGATCAAACTGTCATATTCTTCCAATAACAAAAAAAAAAAAAAAATACATTCCAAGAAGCCACAAGGACAAGGCAATAGCTTTTACAAAACACTTGTCAAAAACTTTTCAACCTAACGAAAGTCAATGCGATAATTTGTACACCACTTCTACAAAAGAAAGAACCCCTATTTCAGATATTACTATAAAAAAACTGAAAAAAGAGATAAAACAACTTAAAGATAAAAAAGCGCCGGGATTCGACTTAATTACAGCCGAGGAGCTGAAAAGTTACCTCACAGAAGTTTGACTAGATTATTAAAATTATTTAACTATTCAATTCATCTTCACTACGTTCCAAGTCTGCTGAAATGATAATGATCCCAAAACCGGAAAGAGATCCACATCTTGTTTCCTCATACCGACCAATCTCGCTGCTGCCTCAAATTGGTAAGCTGTTTGAAAAACTCATCCTCAATCGATTGACGACAATTATCGATTCAAAAAATCTGATACCTTCTCACCAATTTGGCTTTCGCTCCAAGAACTCAACCATTTACCAGTGCACAGAATCACAGCTGAAGTCGAAAACTCTTTTGAACAGAATAACATATGTCCAGCAGTATTCTTGGACGACGCTCAAGCTTTCGATAATGGCATGAAAATTTAAATAACAAATTAAAGGCCAGTCTTCCAAATGAATTTTGCGAACTCCTAAAATCGTATCTAACTAAACGCTATTTTCGCATAAAACAAGGAAATTGGTATTCTGACCTGGAAGAAATAAATGATGGTGTGCCGCAAGAAAGTATTCTCGGATCCATCTTGTATATATTATACACCAGAGTTTTGCCACTACCCCCGGATAACTTGGTCGCCACTTTTGGTGATGTGTATCATCATCGTTACAACTGGAAAATACGCTGAAGAAGCAGCAGTCAAACTACAAATTGCAATAAACGCAATAGAAGAATGAACGAAGACTTGGCGCATAAAATTAAATAATACAAAATCTGTTCATGTGAATTTCTCAAATAAAAAGGTGGATTATCGTTCAATAATGTTTTTAGGTGCTGCAAGACAACATGCAAACAATGCAAAATACCTTGGCACAACGATCGCTGCTAACCTTTTTGGAAAGAAAGACTTCAATGCGACACCATCAGAAATGGTAACCGGCAAAATTTAAAGTTATCTTTTCAACTAGTGGTTGAATCAGAAAGATTTTTCGACCCAACAGAGATTTTAGCTAAATTAGAAGAAATTTTTCGTAACCCACGTTCCAATATTGTACATCATCGTGACTCACCATATTACGTTCCTAAAAGCTTATATAACTGTAAATTGGTATTTATAAGGGTAGATAGGAAAAGAATAGGACTACATGAACCATACGAGAGTCTTTTTAAGGTTGGATCAATGTCAATATAAAAAATGTGCACCAAAACATATCAATAGATAGAATTAAACCAGCAGTTTTTAGATAATGATATATGATACAAACGAAGATTCTTCATAACAAAAAATGCTAAAAAGAAAGTTACTTTTAATTTGGAGAAGGGAAGAATATGTGGTGTTATTTTATAATTATTATTATGTTAAAGTTCAGTCAACTTGTTATACTTATTCTTGTTAAATATTTTTATTGAAGATCAATACGATCTTATTTTTATATATTAAAAATCATTTTTGTAAAAAGATTCACAAAATATTCATAGAATAGATCAGAACATCCCGAAAACACACAATATATATCCCCTCCTGATCTATGAATTAATCCAAACTACTAACATCCTGGAAAAAATAATACCCACTAATAATAACCACAGCAAAAGAGCTATTAGTGCAATAGCTGCAATATGGAAATATATCGCAGGAAATCCTTATCACGAGGATTTCAAATTAATATCTAACAACATATACAATTTCAACAATAATAATAATAAACAAGTTTGCAATTAATAATACAATGTCAGATGTAATAAGATGTCTATCTAGAAAATGAAATTGTTATAAATCTACAAAATAAAATGACATTAGTTAAAGAAGAATTAATTAATATAGAATATGGCGTACAATGGGTTAAACTTGGTATAATAAATTCACATTTATTAAGTAAGAAAGAAGTAAAAGGGAGTATTACAAAAACTTAAAGAAAAAAAATATTCATTTCCCAAGCCCAGAAATTTTTTTTTTTTTTTTTTATACATTTTCTTTATTTATTGAATCTATTCCTAAAGAATCTAACAACAAGTTTTAAAATCTTAATCTAATTCAGCAACAGTAGCTCCTTATTATCTAGAGCAATGTTTTTTCTGCGATGCTCTTCTTTATATTGGAAGGCTGGCAGGTCCTTTCTTCGAAGGCGCGAAGTATAGCAGGTATTGAGCAAGGTTCTTGCCAGTGTGTTTGGATGTCTTTGTAATCTTCTAGTATATTTTTGTCTAGTGTTTTTAACTTCAATTTCTACCATTGGGATATTTAAGTCATTGTGTATACATTCATTTCTAATATACCATGGTGCACCAGTTATCATCCTTAACATTTTAGACTGAGATCTCTGTATGATTTCAATATTGCTATTACTAGTGTTCCCCCATAATTGAATTCCATAACTCCAAATTGGCTTTATTATGCTGTTGTACAGTAGGACCTTGTATTTCAAGTTTAATGGTGATCTGAAATTGATGAGCCAGTGCAGACAAGAAGCTTTTAATTTCATCTGAGTTCTTTTTGCTTCGATGTGCTTGCGCCATGTAAGCCGTCTATCTAAGTGTATCCCTAGGTAGGTGACGTTTACATTTGGACTCATTAACTTTTATGCGCCAGTTAAATAACCATTTTTCAACAAGTACTAAATGCTCCCCTAAACCTGCGGATGCCTTAATTGTGTTTCGATCACGGCTTAGAATAGCAGTATCGTCAGCAAATGTAGATGTCAACAACCGTGCATCTGTTGGTAGATCGGAAGTATATAATACATATAGAATGGGGCCAAGAACGCTACCCTGTGGAACTCCGGCTTTGATATTGAATTCTTCTGTGGAAAATTCTTTATATTTTACAACAAAACGACGGTTATCTAGGTATGATTCCAGTATTTGGTGGGAGCTTTCTGGTAGAAGTTTTCTTATTTTATACTTTAGCCCTTCATGCCACACTCTATCAAATGCCTGAGCAACATCGAGGAATATAGCTGAACAATACTCTTTGTATTCAAATGCTTTCCGTATTTCATTGGTAATTCTGTTGACCTGCTCGATCGTCCCATGTTCTTCACGAAATCCAAATTGGTGCTGAGGGATTATGTCACGTTCTTCAAGATGAGGTCTGAGTTTGGCTAACAGCAGTTTTTCAAATAATTTTGAGAGACATGGTAGCAAGCTTATGGGTCTGTAGGATGACGGCAATGTTTTATCTTTTCCTGGCTTTAGGATCATTGTTACTTGTGATTTTTTCCATTTGTTAGAAAAGTAGCCCAGTTTTAGCATTGCATTAAACAAAACCACTAAAAATAATACAGCTGCCGTTGGAATTTCAATTAGCATTTGCCATCGAAACCAGGAGCTTTCTTTGGATTAAGCTGGTACTTAATAATCTCGTTGATTTCTTTGGATGATATTTTGAGGGGAGTGAAGCCACTAGTTGCAGTGTTATGTGGAGGGATTCGAAAGTCGTTTGCGGGTGGATTGGGCTGGAACACATTACATAAATGTATAGCAAATGTGTTGGCTTTTTCTTCTTCAGTGCGTGACCAATTTCCGACATGATTTCTGATTGGAAATTCTGCGTTTTCAGCTTTTTGTAAGAGTTCCAAAGCGAATTTGTTTTGGTAGTCACAGGAGAAAGCTTTTCGATATACTTTAGCTGTTCAAATTCCTCATCCTGTTTTAATGCTTCTTTCAGAGCTCTTTCAGCACACTTAAGTCTTTGTTTTGATGCAGGTGACCGGCATGTCTGCCATTCTCTTCTACGCCGGCGCTTTTCATTAACGAGTTTTTCAATTTGAGTGTTGGTGGCTATACGAACATTCGTTTATTTTTGGTAATCACGTGGGGTTGAAACTATTGCAGCAGTAGTGAGCATGGTATTGATGATGTTTAGATTATCATCGATGTGACTAGATTACAGGACTGGTGTTGATATGACTACTTATATACTTTTTGTATTTCAGCCAATCTGTTTTTGGGGATGTCAGCCTAAATGGTAGTTTTGACAATGGAGGGCGTTCATTTAGATAAAATAATACAGGATAGTGATCTGAGGATAGTTCGTAACTTATTTCGGCAGTGACAATATTTCGATTAAGATTTCGAACGACTGCAAAATCAATCAAATCAGGAATTTTCGAGATGTCTGTTGGCCAATATGTTGGCTGGCCAGGAGACACGATATTGAGCATGTTTTGTGGATTTATTATAGTGCTATACAGTTGGCTTCCTTTAGGATTTATTAAACGAGAGCCCCAATACGTATGTTTGGCGTTATAATCACCAGCCGCCAAGAATCTCTTTCCTAGCTTGTCAAAGAATTCTTTAAATACCTTTTCGGTTATTGAAAATCGTGGTGGAAAGTACACAGCTGAGAGTGTTATATTTTTGTTAAGGCATTGTAGACATATTGAAGTAGTTTGTAAGTAGTTTCTTGAATATTCTTCAAAAGAATAATGTTTAATTCTGCTTCTAATGAGAATGCCTGTACAACCATGTGCTTTGCCGTCAGGGTGGTTTGTGCTATAGAATGTGTATCCTGGTATTGTACTTGGTTGTAAGGTGTGTTTCAGCTAGAAGCATTACATCAACATTTTTACTATCTAAGAAATGCTTTAGTTCAATTTTGTGGTTATTAATACCGTTTGAATTCCAGAAGCAGATTTTAAGGACACTCATTTTTTATTTAATAGAGCTTGTAACATTTGATTTTGCGCTTTAATCAGTTCTTGAATCATAGTTTGTATATTAGACATAAATTGTGTCATGCATTGTGTTAAATTGTAAATCATAGATTCAACGGTTCCATTGGGCTGGTCAATTGGTTCTTTTGCATGTTGCTCAGTTTGTTTTAATACATTGGCGTACGACATATGAGAAATTTTTGGAATATTTACGTTGTTTTGTATAACATCACTTGGAAATTTTGTAGCCACTTGGGAGTGAGTTGCCTGACTCTGATTAAACCTGTTTTTTAATTCCTTATATACAGGACAGCCTCTATAGTTTGCTGTATGGTTACCATTGCAATTACTGCATTTCTTAGTATTTGGGTCGTTTTTGTTAGAAATGCATGCTGATGTCTGATGGAGATCTCCACATGCTACACATATGCTTCTTAAGGTGCAATAGCTCTTAGTATGGCGGAATTCCTGACAATTTGTGTATTGTACAGGGCCTTTACGCTTATGTGGTTCTTCCACTGTAATTTTACGGTGAAGCAAGTATTGCATTTGCTAAATAGGATGTGTTTCATTCTTTTTTAGTTTTTTGAATTCGGGAATCAAGTCAACTTTAAATATTGGCTGTGGGACCTTATTTTTATTGACCATATTTATAACTGTTGTTTTCATTGAGAAATTTGGCAATGGCGCGGTAATTGTCTTCATTATATATTTGTATTTTTGTCTCTTTAATGCATGGTTTTTCTCGCTCAGTAATGCGAATCTATTTCCTACTGAAGCACTTCCATCTTCATTTATTTTAGTTTTATTTATTTTTGCCTTATTACCATCATTTAATTTCTGTGGGCTTAATTTCCTTTTAATTGTAATGTATCTATCCATACCTGTTTGTACTTTTGTTGTTTCTGACTTATTTGCATTCAATGTGTTATCAACAATGTTGCTGCTTGTTTGTTTATAAACATGAGTTTCGGAGTCGAAGCTGTTGTTGGTCCCTCAATAAGATTGGGAGAGGGACATTGTTCGCTCCACGAGAGAGAAGTACCGTTGGTCTGTATTGTGTTGGAGTGTGCACTGATCAAATTATTTGTTGGTAAAGACGAGATTAGAAGTATATTTCTATTTAGTTCTTTAGCATTGTTTTTATTTACATGAGATGCGTCTACACTTGTTTTAATCTCCATAATATTAGTTGAAGGAGAATTACGCGCGGGGGGTGGAGAGCGCTTTACACTCATTTATTATCAATTTTAATAATTTTTAATTTTGCACAAATAGACACAGTATCTATATTTTATGTTCAGTTTGTTGTATAGGTATATTATATGTATACACTTGTGGAGTTGGTTCCTCTTCTTTCTGCGGGTATCTATTTTTGGTTTTAGTTGTTTTTTATTAATTATTTATTTAATATTGCGCACACACGTTTGTTTGAGTTCACACACAACAACCTCAGGCCCAGAAAATGAACTTATATTTTCTAAGATATATGTTTTAAATTACAATCAAAAATAAATAATTTACATGATTAAAATGCCAATGACGAAAAACGAAGAATGCTGTAACGCATGCCTTTTGTTTCCCAGCTGTGGTATTACTCAGTCAGCCAGAGTCAAAGAAGAGAGCAGCGTAAAAACTCCTGTAGTAGGAGGAGGACCGAATTCCGCGCGATTGCCTATTGGCAATCAATTCACCGACACTAGACGACTGTTCGGCTCGGTACTAATGGAACTACTACTACTTTGTTTTATTTTTTTCTTTATTTTCCTTTCTTTCTTTCTTTTTACAATATTTCAATACGAATTCAATTTCTTATTCCACGCCTAAATGGAATACCTAACCTTACTTATACAATGAGGACTTATAGGATTGACCATTGCCACCTGGTCACACCTAATGAATCAGTCGTCTGGCAGATCAGCCTTAAGAGAAGTCTCCAAGCGACTGATAGTTGTGTAGGGTAGCCTAATACAGGGGTCTCCTGTATCCAGCACCCTGGCCTCACACCTAGAAGAGGGAGACCTTTATAGTAATATATATAGGAACAACCAATGGGGTGGCGGATGGTTGCTCCTGGTATATGCGGTTGGTCTAGCTAGCTAGCTAGCCTAGCCTGCTAGCCCAGACTGCTGCTATTGATAATTGGTGACAAATCTTGCTGTTGTTGTCGCTGTTGCTGCAGATTTTCTTTCATTTGTTCTGCTTTATTGTTGTTGTTATTGATACGGTTGATGTGATGGTGGTGCTGCTGCTACTTGCTGTTGATGTTGTATTCGCATCAGCACATTTTTTTATCACCTTCAAAATTGTTAAGGCTTTCGTTGGTGGCCAATACCATTACTCAAAGGATATGTTTAAATCAAATTTTGATTTATTTAATTTATTTCTTTATCGAAAGAAATTCCGTGTTGAAACGAGAGAGAAAAACACGTAGATTACAAACGAACTGTTTTTTATTTAATGTATTTTATTTATTACAAAAAACACTTTGAGGTATATATATAAACGACACGGCACTCATTTATTATATTTAATTAAACATGTTTCACAACTGGAACTTTTTAGGGATATAATTTTATACAATAAAAAGTCGAGTTATATATATATAAAGTGAACAAAAAAAATGCGCGCCCTGTTGGTGTCGGGAAAAATCAAATAAGAAAAACAAAAAGAAGAAATAATCGAATGTCTTGCTGAACATCAATCAAAGACAGGGATGCAACTCGCCTTCTATAAAGGTGGCACCAAATCCACCAGACAGTGGGCGCGACGTTATTTTCTGGCGTAGACACCAGACTTATCCTGAAAATTTTTGTTAGAAATGGTGCTAATACATCAGCCCCTTGCCGGAGAAGGCAAGGTTTAATCTAATCAACACCCGGAGATTTAAATGGATTAAATGTGGATATTGCCCATTTAGTTTTATTGACGGTAAACATTTTACGAGCCAGTGATAGTGACCTGCGTGTAGCCATCAAGAAACTGATATCCTCGATGCTTTCATTGTCCTCATCACAGGTGGCACAGCCCGGGAAGTGACTGTTCAGCAGCAACTGTCCCGTTTCTTTCAGACTTCCCGTATAATTTCCGTCTGCCTTTTTAAGTGTAGAAAGGTCAACTCAGTAATCTTTTTGGAGTGATTTCTACAGTCTGGTAGCTAGTGGGAACGCTTCAATCTCCTCGCAGAAAATCCATGAATCTCACTTAGATTCTCTCAGTCAAAGTTATTGAATTAAACAAATGTAGCAAACAATTAAAGAATTAACAGTTTGAAAAACACTGAAAACTCAAAAACCAATTTATAATAATTATTGATCTATAAAAATGTAACTACTAACAATATAGGATAGTTACTGTTTGAAATAGAATAATAAATTTAAAATTTGGAAAAAACAGCAGAAATAAAAAGAAGAAAAACAGAACAAAACACACCATAGCTCTATCTATCAAGAAATTAATGCAATAAATAGAGAATGTATTAACGAAACAAAAATTAAAAATCAAAATTCCACACTTAACTCTTAATTTACATTCAATCACTCTGGTCCGAAACTATTCCTAATTAATTCTCAAACTAAAATAGGCTGATTTTATTAAATGTAAATAAATAAACACGTCTTGCAAAAAACACGTCCACACAGTTCGACAGCCAATTGTCAATTTCTGTGAGAGATTCTCGTAATACTTATTTTTGCCTACGACAATTAAGTCTTGTTGTTGAGAGTTTATATAGCAGTGAAATAAAGTGAAGTTAAAACAAATTAATGCTGAACAGTTATGCTGTATTATTCGGGCTGCAGTGTCGGCTGCCCTGCAGGAAGACAAAAAAATTTGAATTACAAATAGAAAATTAAAGAAAACAATTTTCACAATCAAATTCTGAGAGCCCGGTAGAGACGTACAATGAAACTCGAGTTGTTGAAGGGGTAAAATACGAAGAGTAATTAGACACTGTCAAGTCGTTGCGTCGTTCCATTTTACGAAAATGTAAATATGCTAGAAATTCAGAGGGAATATATCCCAGATGGGATTAGGGCACGATTTATGAGAATGATAAATGGCCAAAAGGAAGCTTTTGCTGAAAAAAAAGCTTGATTTTAATACAATCATTATGACCACAATTCGAACTTCATCCAAAGACCCGGTCTATTCAAAATTATACCTATATCCCATGGTAGCAGCAAACTTTATAAACGAAGAAATAAAGCAGCTTTTAAACGAGTGTATAATTAGGACATCTAGGATATCTTACAACAACCCCGTTTGGGTTGTTGACAAAAAGGTCTTGAAGAAAACGGTAAGAAACAGAAATGTTAAGCTCAATACCAAAACAATAAATGCCAAATATCCCATTCCCAACGTTATGATATATTGTTGAATATGGGTAGAGCGCAATTTTTCACGACCCTTGATCTTAAATCAGGATTTCATCAGATGAAATTTAAAGAGAGTGAGAGAGAAAATTCGAATTTGCGGTAAATAATGGCAAGTATGAATTATGTCGAGTGTCAATTGGGCTCTAAAATACACCGAGATGACATACTTAGAGGAAAAATTAAACCTAGCCTAGTATAACCTTTCCCGAGCACCAAATTCGTGTAAGCAAAAAAGTTCGTAATTGATTAGTAGATCCTAATCAACATCAAAATTGTTGTAATTGCTGTAGAGCGCACAGGGCCTCTCAAGAAAACCTCAAACAAATATTAAACGACTATTTTTCCCCAAAATGAACAAGTTTTAATACCAGCTAGTTGCTGGTATTAAAACTGTTTTAATGAAAAATTATTGAATGAAAATGGGCAATAACACATACTTCGATCATAAGCCGCAGCACAAATATACATTTATAAATACAAGAGGACAAAAATCTACTATAGATTATATCCAATAGCAGCATCCATCCTCAAAGAATACATGATGTAAGAGTACTTAGTTCTACTAATATTGGTACCGATCATAATCTTGTGCTTATGAAAACAGCAACCAAATAGAAACACCCAATCTGCCAATGAAACCACTAATTCAATAGAAAAGTATAATATAGAATCATTCAATCAGATGTCGACACAATACCTATACCAATCAAGGCTAGACGGAAAAATATCCAAATAAAATAACTCTAGCAGATTCTGTCTATGAAGCGTGGCAAAAGTTAAAGTCCAACATATTAAGCGCGGCAAATGAATCTCTAGGAAAACAACTGTAAAGCTTAAGCCCAGAAAAATTGTATATAAACCGTGGTTTTGCGATGAGGTCAAAGTGCTAGCGGAAGATAAAAGGAAGTCATACCTGCAATACAGATGCGGAGAAATCACCTATGATGACTACAAAACGACAAGAAATCGAGTAAATACAACAATAGGTAGTCGGAAGAGACAGCGCTGGGAACGTTTTTCATCCGAATGGAATGGAATGGCACAAAAAGAAGTTTGGAACATACTGAGTAACCTAAAGAAACTCAATATCCATCGACGACATAAAGAATAATGCTACGAAGCTAAAAAATAGGAAATCCCTCTAACCAGATAAAATCACACATGAAATGCCGAAGTATGGAAGCAACAAACTGCACATCGAAGTCTCTGAACTCTACAATAAAATACTAGAGCACAAAGAGGTACCAGTAGATTGGAAACATAGCATACCATACCAATATTTAAAAGAGGCGATAAAAAGAATTACCCTGTTAAGTGCAGTTCTTAAACTCTTCACAAAAATTCTAATAAACATCATAGCGGTCACCGGCATATTGGAAGAACAGCAATGTTTTAGACGAAATAGATCTATCATCGATGTTATATTCATTCTTTGACAATTTGTTGAGAAGGCAATGGAATACAACAATCCAGCATACCTCTGTTTCGTCTACCTCACCAAAGCTTTTGATAAATTCATCTTGAAAGATGGAATTAGATCCTGCAGATACGAAATGTAGATAACCTTATCATATCAGCTGTTAAACATCTTCACATCGGTAGCACAACCAGCGTACGAACCAATAACGAGATATCTGGAAAGCTTTCTGTTGCCTCAGAGATACCTCAGGGCGATAGTTTGAGCCCTATCTTGTTCAATTTGATCATGGATGAGATAATAGTCAAATAGAATAGATAGCAGTCAAATGCGCAGCCAAAGGATATAAAGTAATCACCGAAAGAAAAATAATATGCTATGCAGATGACGCAGTGCTATCAGCAGAAAGCGAAAACGATTTACAGCGACTTCTATACGCTTTTAAAAAAGAAAATTTAATATGGAAATATCCATATCAAAAACAAAATCACTGACTATTTCAAGACAACCCTTACGCTACAAGCATGCAGTCTATGGCAACAGTATAGAACAGGTTATGAATTTTACCTATCTCGGCGCAAGATAATATATATATATATTAGGGTGGGTCAAATTTTTTCGACCCAAAGGCTCATCATGATTCTTATTCTATGGGTCATTCTAAGCAAATTTGCCAAAGAAACCATAGCTCTAAAATGAATTTCGAGCCCCCGGCTTTTTCAAAATAGGTATTTTTTCTAGAAATATTCGAGAATAGAGGCAAAAAAATGCTATTTCCTTTAGCCAAATGTGTATGTGGGGGGTTTTTTGGGTCGCGGAATCCATTTTTGACATTAATTTTTATTTTTGAGTGCCGCCAGAGGGCGCTTTCGTACATTTTTTTGGAAAAATATACGATACTGTTGTGGAAATAGACGAATTTTTGACTTTGTATTGAATATATTCAAAATACATACTCGAATTATAAATTGTTAAATCATATTCCATACATTTTGTTCCTTTTTCCAGCTTTTCTAAAAATAAAATCGATAGATTTCAAGCTAAGACCTAAATCACATTTTTACCAGCTTTTGAAGGAAGAAAACCTCAATATCTAGCTGGAAAATCTTAATATTTATAAATTAATTAATTAATATTTAATTTTAAACATGGATCTATTGCCGTCAACATCACAAGCCGCACCAACATCAATAAGTACCGAAAGTAGTTTGAAACATATGCCTTCTCACGATGTTCCTGCTTTTGGTATGTCTTCTGATTTGACTGGTCTGAATCTGCCAACTAAACAGGATATTTTAAGATGCTATTTTTTCTTGGCCGAACGTGCTAAAATGCAAAGTAAAATGTTTTCATATAAAACATTTACTCCTCAAGTGACAGACAAATTGATTGGAATTTGGAGCAAACTAAATATTGAAATTATATGCAAACGAAATATTGTTAGAAAATTGAATACCTTGCTTGACAAATACTACACTGCAGATAAATGCAAAGCAAAAGGCTCCAGTCTCACATCTTTCTTACGATCCATAAAAGAATTATTTTACATTGGGAAATGTAAATGTGACGATGAAAAAAAAATACGCGACTTAGCTCTAAAAAAAATTTTACACTACCGTAACCATGTGGAAGATCCGATGCTACTGAGAGTTTATAAAAAGCCTATCATAAACTTCAATTGCACAGATTTTACGAATATGATTGACATGAATGATAATTCAATCTTATTCGAACCACCATTCACTCGAAATATTCCTTATGAATATCTACAACAATATTTAGAAGACATTGATCCACCGCTGCCTGATCCGAAAATTCCAGTACACATACAAGGAACGGAAAGACATGTTCAATTGCTGGCTAGTGTATCCAAAAGAGTTTTAGAACATAATCGAGAAGGAGTTATGGCGGTGACATTAGAAAGTCGTGAAAAATTCGCTAGACTTGACAGCAAGAAAGACTTTCAAAAATAACTCCTTCGCGTTTATTTCCTAAAACTCTTCGTTTTGTTTCTTAATTACTGAATTCAATTAATTATTTTTATTAATTACATTTTATATGCTTTTATTATTTGTTATGTTGAATTTTAGAAGAAAAAAATAAAGTAAAATATGCTTTGTTTACTCTTTGTCTTAAATTCGATATAGGTCGTGAATGAATAACCCCCCCCCCTCCCTTCCCCCATCATTTTTAACGCTAAACACTCTGGGCTATTTAAAGTTTTGGGTTGTCTTATGAGAAAGTCAAATATTCGTCAATTTAAACGAAAAATTTCGTAAATTTACCCAAAAAAAAACGATAAAATTAAAAAATGAACGAAAGCGCCCTCTGGTGGTGCTCAAAAATAAAAATAGATCTCAAAAATGGATTCCTCGATCCAAAAACCCCCACATACACATTTGGCTAGAAAAAAAAACATTTTTTTTTACATCTATTCTTGGGTATTTGGGGAAAAACCTATTTTGAAAAAGCCGGGGGCTCGAAAATCATTTTAGAGCTATGGTTTCTTTGGAAAAGTATCTTCAAATGACCCGTAGAACAAGAATCTCGATGAGGCCCTTAACATTTCTTCGGCCCCCTACAATTTGACCCACCCTAATATATATATATATATATATATATATATATATATATATATATATATATATATATATATATGCATGCACTCTGAATCTTCCCAGATTCCGAGTGCATGCCAGTCCCAACTCTTTAGAAAAGATTCCAGCACCCGCTCTGCCATCTATTAATGACCCATCAGTGAAAATACTAATGGCATTTTCCTCACATACATCATGTGTGAGGCCGTCTTCAATGTGTGTTCTGTGTGACTTTTCAGTCATCTTCAGCCTACCCATTCCATCCATTGGCATTTGCGCCTCTTTTAGACTGCTATATAGCAGTAACAGGATGCCCCTGTGCCCCCTCTCTGTGCCGAATCCATACCAATTATTGGTTGTCTTCAGACGTAATACTGTTAATGCCGCTGACTTCATATATGCAAGTCCAACGGCAGCAGCCCCAGAAAGACTTCCAATGCTTCTACTGGGGTCGTCCGGTTAGCTCCGGTAATCCCAATACAAGCCATTCTTTGCACCTTATCTAACTTGCGTTTCGCGGTCTTTTGGGTGACC
Source organism: Megamerina dolium (assembly GCA_963854835.1). Classification (NCBI taxonomy): domain Eukaryota; kingdom Metazoa; phylum Arthropoda; class Insecta; order Diptera; family Megamerinidae; genus Megamerina; species Megamerina dolium. The sequence continues at coordinate 35,028,981 of OY978530.1, forward strand.
TTAGGCCACCAGACCACAGCAGCATACGTTATTAAGGGCCTGACCATCGTTGTGTAGATCCAGGGAGCTCCTCTAGGAGTAATTCCCAACATGAGACCGAACACTCTCTTACCCTGATGCAATAGCCGCTTACCCTTCTGGATCTTGTCATCGACTTGACTATAACAAGCCAGGTTGTAACCCAGGATGACACCTAGATACTTTACTTCCTTGGAGACGTTGATGCTCGATCCAAAAATCCTAAGGGGGTCTATTGTTAGTCCAGTCCTCTTTTCAGTAAAGAGTACTGTTTCCGACTTACTAGCATTTACAGAGAGACCTTGTTCCGTGCACCATCCTTCAACCATTTTGAGTGCACCTCTCATGATATCACAAATAGTGACCAGGAACTTACCGCTCACCGTTACCGCTATGTCATCTGCATACCCGACGGTGTGTATGCCTTTTGAGTCCAGAAGCTGAAATAGCGAATCGACCGTGATTTTCCAAAGGATAGGCGATAATACGCCCATCTGTGGACACCCTTTGACTACCCTATCTCTGAGTGTGTAACTCCCATTTTGAAAGTTTATTGCCCTTTTCCTCAGCATGCTGTCCACCCACCTTATAATGGTTGGGCTGGCTTCACGAGTAGCAAAACGCCATCCTTAGTTTATCGAAACCAATCTTATCGAAGACACCTTCTATATCCATAAAAGTAGGCATAGATATCCCTCCACAAGACAGTTCCCTCTCCGCTACGCGAACGAGTTCGTGCAGGGCAGTTTCAGTGGATTTGCCAACTCTGTATGCGTGCTGACACCTGCTCAGTGGTTTTGTCAGAAGCGTTGTCCTTCCCATGTAGACCACCAGTACTCCCTTCATACATTTAAGCAGAAAGGAGGTCAAGCTAACCGGCAGGAAAGATTTAGCCTCTGAGTAGTCCCTTTTTCCAGGCTTTGGAATAAAGACAACCTTAGTCTCTCTCCATTGGGTTCCCAGAAGCCTGTCTACCAGAGCTTCTGCACCCCACTGAAGTAGGGCTGGAAATATCCCGTCTGTACTCGCTGTTTTGAATAGAGAGGAACGCTTAATGGCGTTTATCACTTCATCTCTGGTGACTATCGTTTCAGCTTCCAATCTTTCATTTCTGTTTGCACCCTTGCGGGTGGCTTCCTAAGGATCTTCCGATCTAAAGCTTCCTGGAAAATGCACTTCCATCAGGTATTTCAGTGACTCACCGTTTGTCTCTGTATAGGATCCATTCGTTTTGCGAATTAATCCCAACTTTGACACCGGGTCCTCCCCGGTCATATCTTGCATATTTGAGCAGAATTCCCTCCACATTTTGCTCTTATGGTTACGTAGAGTCTTCTTCAGCTCCCTTTTCTTTGACTTGTAGTCGTCCCTTGAGTTGGGGTCCTCTCTCATGTGACGATTAAAAGCCTTCCTTGTCTCCTTTTTTATGGCACACTTCCCCATTCCACCATGGAGCGGGATCTTTTTCGTCCACTACCGTCAGAGGACATGAAGCTTCAAATGCTTTGATCATGGCTGAGCTGATAGCCCTCACCTGATACTCAACATCTGCTGTTGTTCTAGGTCTCTTAAACCTCCTTGCCAATAATTCCTCAAGAGCTTTGTACAGTCCGTTCGTTTCGGTATCCTTACCATTCTGTAGTCGGTTCTATGTCTTTTATCGGACGTAACCCCAAACTGAATGGCCCTGTGGTCCGACATGGATAGTCTATCCATAACCCTCCAATCCAAAATCCTATCCAACATTTTGACATTCGTCAGAGTAACATCAATGACCTCGCAACGATGTTCGTCGACAAAGGTCGGTTCTGTTCCCCTATTGGCAACTTGTAGACTAAATCTTTATATAAATTCGAGCAAACACTCTACTCTATAGTTTTCATTGCTGCTGCCCCACACAGAGCTGTGCGCATTGGCACCGCAGCCTAAGATCAGACCAACCCCCTTATCATCACAGAATCTCACTAGAGCATCTACCTCTCTTGAAGGTGGTCCGTCTGGAGAATCGTATGGAAGGTATGCTGATGCGATCATAAATGATCCCGCACCGTCACCTATTCTCACTACTGTGAGATCCGGTGAGCACAAGTTAGACATTAGAATCGCACGTAGCCCATGTCTAACTAAAATGCATGTCCTCAACTTCCCCACTGTTTGTGGATAAAACCAAGTGGTCTTTTGTACAGATAGGCCTTTGATTCTTCCATGAAGGATCCAGGGCTCCTCAACTAGTGCAATGTCAAGCTCATCCTCCTCGAAGCTCCGCACCATCATTGCTGATGCTGCTTTGCTGTGGTGAATATTGAGTTGACAAACATTTAGTGGTTCCTCTGGGGGGGGCCCACCTCCCGCCCTAATGGCTTCTTCCTTGCACTAGCCCCATGCCAGGAGCCGCGTCGCACCCCTCATATTGCATCTTTCTGGAATTTAACGACGGCCTGTTCAAGACTGCAGTTGAGTCTAACTGCCTCAACCGGGTGGGGCTGGCGCAATCCTTGTTGAACTCATCGCAAGTCAACTCACTGGCTGCCATGTAGCTTGATCTGAGCGCTATGTGATGATACCTTTATTTGTTAATGAGGGGTACTCATATAGCTTGCTCTGCTTACTATGTGATGGCGCTTTCATTATTATTAATAGGGGCCCTCCATGTGGCGATCACCGGGCAACGTCTTTCTGGCACCCGCTGGGAGGCGGCTGAAGTGAGTGGCGAAAATCTCCTCGGTTAGACGTTGTGCGTTGGGTTTGAAACACGCCACATAAAAAACCCCCCCAATGAAAAAAACAAATATGCCTCGGATAAGGACTACCGCTTTTGTTGATGACCCCCGCAAACGAAAAAAGGACAATGAAATACGGATATGCACCTGGAATGTCCAATCCCTTTATAGAGAGGGTGCCTCTATCCAGCTGGTTGATGTCCTCGAAAAATACAGAGCTGACATCACCGCTCTCCAGGAAATGCGATGGACGGGACAGAGCTGCTCCAAAAGAGCGTCCTGTGACATCTACTACAGTTGCCATGCTGAAAGGCACGAATTAGGATGTGGATTTTTGGTCAGCAAGAGACAACGACATCTTGTTTCACAGTTCACGCCTGTGAACGAACGGCTGGCCACAATCCGCATCAAGGCAAAATTTTTCAACATCAGCCTTATATGTGCCCACGCTCCGACGGATGAGAAGGACAATATGACCAAGGAGAGCTTCTTTCAGCGCCTCGAAGAAGCTTATGACCGCTGCCCCCGCCACGATATCAAAATCGTGCTTGGCGACTTTAATGCCAGGGTGGGCAAGGAAGGAACCTTTGGTCCAACTGTCGGAAAATTCAGCCTCCACCAGAACACCTCCGATAACGGAATGAGGCTGATCGACTTCGCCGCAGCACGAAACATGGTAATTGGTGGTACCTGATTCCATCATCTCGACATCCACAAAGCGACATGGCTGTCTCTAGATCAACGTACAAGAAACCAAATTGATCATGTGGTGATTGACGGAAGGCATGCTTCCAGTGTGATGGACGTGAAATCAATCCGTGGTGCCAACATCGACTCGGATCACTACCTTGTTGCAGCTAAGGTGCGCACACGCTTATGTGTCGCAAATAACAAGAGAAGTCCCACACAGAGAAAGCTCGACGTCAGTAAGCTGCAATCACCAGAGACAGCAGATGCATTTTCCACTCGACTATCGGATCTGCTTATGCAGAACACTCCCCCACTTGATGATACATGCGCACGGTGGACACATATATCCCACTCCATGACTACTGCTGCCGAGGAGGTAATCGGTTACTACCGGCCTCTGAGGAATGAGTGGTATGATCAGGAGTGTCGCGACGCTACCGCAGAGAAAGGCGCCGCCTACAGAAAAACCCTGCGTGCAGGCGCAACTTGAGCTGTTAAGGAGCGGTACAGAGAGAAAAGGAGTGCAGAGAGACGTATTTTCAGGCGCAAGAAAAAAGAACAAGAAATACGCGAGTGTGAGGAGATAGAGATGTGTACCGACAAGAATGAGACTCGATAATTCTTCGAAAAGATCAAGCGCCTGAGTGGAGGTTTAAATCCCGGAGCCTCTTCTTGTCGTGATGGAAATGGGAATCTGGTTACAGATGTCCAGAGTGTACTGAGCCTATGGAGGGAACACTTCTCCACGTTACTGAATGGCGATGCTACGAACAATTCCGCCAGTGGAGGAGATTGCCCGATAACCCCAATTACAGATGATGGTGTTGATGTTCCACCACCCGACTATGACGAGGTTGAAACGGCCATTTTAAGGCTGAAGAACAACAAAGCTGCAGGTGCCGATGGCTTGCCTGCCGAGTTGTTTAAGACCGGAGGCGCTGAGCTGCTCGCCTGCATGCACCAGCTCATAAGCAGAATATGGTCGGATGAAAGCATGCCTGATGATTGGAGGCTCAGTGTTCTCTGTCCTGTACATAAAAAAAAGAGACCCCACAATTTGCGCTAATTACCGTGGAATAAGTCTCCTGAGCATCGCATACAAGGTTCTATCAAGCGTACTTTATGGTAAATCCACCATCGACCAGATTTTCACACTGCGCCAAATCCTGGAGAAGACCCAAGAAAAACAGATCGACACACACCACCCATTTGTTGATTATAAAGCCGATT